>CM063511.1:124240257-124282757 GCA_032207245.1 Pardosa pseudoannulata
AATTTGAGAAAAATCATGTCAAAGTTTTGTAAGTTGACTCGTTTTTATTCATAGCTCTTCTCAAAATTGGAATTGTTTTTAAGTGGATTGTTTTAAAATGTTCAGAAATAAATTTTATTTTTATTTTTTCTGAAAAATCCAACTTTTTGTCAATTTAACAGTCGTATGACTCCTTAAAGTAACAGCTATTTAGATTAGAAACTCGAAGCCATTCTCTCTCAAGGACGTCTTACGTTAGTCGATACGGCAGAGCGTGTATCAAAAATGTATATAATTTAACTAACAAGAGTGTATAATATTTGTGTAGCATAAGAGAAAAAATTAAAATTTTTTTTAAATTAAAAAAATTATCATTGAAGAAAAACCATGGTTTGAGAAATATACAAGAAAATTTAAATTCCTCCAGATAAAAATTATATTGTGTACAGTCTGTAAAAATTTCATGAAAAAATATTAAAAACTTTTTTGAGATAACACTCGCATTAAATGAAAAAGCACAATTTGAAAAAAATCAAGTTAAATTTTGTA
This sequence comes from Pardosa pseudoannulata, assembly GCA_032207245.1. NCBI lineage: Eukaryota > Metazoa > Arthropoda > Arachnida > Araneae > Lycosidae > Pardosa > Pardosa pseudoannulata. Next base: position 124,240,786 of record CM063511.1, read on the forward strand.
AGTTTAAATTTCTATACAGTAAACAAACAACTGGCACGTTCTTATTCATAAAACCTCTCAATATTGGAATATTTTAAAGCGAATTGTTTTAAAATGTTCAGAATTACATCCTTTTTCACATATATTTTTTTCTGAAATTCCAGCTTTTTGTTGATTTAACAGTCGTACGAGTCCTTAAAACAAACCTCGTTGAAGTATTTGAATTAGAACCTGTAAAAGTGTAGTCTTCGCATTTTATATCATAGCATTTAAGAAAACTATAAAAATTGTAACTGCATTTTACTGAAAATGGTGTTTTTTCAACTTGTGCCCACAGGAAATAAAAAAACTATTTCACGTATTGATTTCAAATTTCACAGTAAATATATTATAAACTACCTACTTTTTTCGTTGTTGCTTACAGGGCCCGATCAAGGTTAAGTTAGGTCCAGGACCTGGTAGTCTTTTGGGGCCCCCTACCCTCCTTTCAAGGCAAAAAAATTAGTTTATAAAAGATAATACAAACGAATATTTTTGGAGTAAAGTTTATATTATTTTTTTTATGTTTATATACCTTTGTAGTACAGTCGAATGCCAAAAATCTGTATATCCTCAAGGATTTAAACTGTAACACTTGCAATTAAGTTTTCATATCAAAAATAAAATAAAATAGCATAGGTAAGATTAACAAATAATAGCTATTCGTAGATTTTAAGACAAAATTAATAAGAGAAAAATTGTCAACATTTTAACTGTTTTTATTTAATTTCTATTTAAGGTTTCATGAAATATTACTTGAAGAATTAACAAAAAACATTTTCAAATTTTGTTAATTAAATTATTTAAAATTTAATAATTAAGTACCAAATTTAGGGGGCCTCTAAAATTAGGAGCTCAGGGCCTAGGCCCAATCGGCCCGTGCTTTAATCAGGCCCTGGTTGCCTGTTTCAATTAATATATAATATTTGAAATGGAATATTTAAACATTATTTTAGTTTTTTTTTAAATTCATTTCCGTGGTATGTTATTTCTGATACTTTTTAAAATTTTAAATAGGTCGAGAATAATGCATAATAATTAATGTTTACAAAAAAGCAAATGTTATTAATGAAACTCACTTTGCTCTCTTGTAAAAATTTTAAAATTCTAAAAACAAACTCTTATTTTTCTCTTTATATAAGAAAATTCTTATTTTTTTAGAAACAGAGTAAATTCAGTAAAACCAATTATATAAAAATGCAGAACAAATTCGGAAAATCCCATGTATTGATGATAGCAATTTTAAAAAATAGAATAAGGCGAAAAATACGAAAAAAAGCTTCCACCTGAAGTTGCTTAAAGATAATGTGTCTTATTAAGACTGCAATACTCCTTAAAACATTTTAATTGACGTAATGTAAATTTTATATCTGCACATTGGAAGTAAAGGACTCTCTGTTACATAATTCAAACTTTACAGGTTAGGAAAATAGAGATTGTTTTACATATTTGTTTGAGTTGTGCAGTTTTTAGTGAATATTTATACACGTCTTTGGTTTGGTTTAACTTGGAGTGCTACCGTCTACTTTTTGCAACACGAGGGATAATGAGACTGGGACCTACAGCTTAAAGCCGATTCCGAACGGCTACGAACATCCATGACACTGTGGAATTCGAACCCACGAACTCCGGTACCGAAGGCCAGCATCCTGACCAATCGACCATCGTTCGGCCTGCACGCCGTAGGGGTAATAGGGAAGACATAGCACCTATCAATATGCGAAAATAGTTAACAAATAAATTTTTATGTGTATAATTGAGGGTTTTACCTCAAAATTATGTTGATTCAAAGATTTTTTCAAAATTGCTAAGTGCCTCAATTTTTGGAGGTAATGGTTTTATTCCACGATAAAAGAGGCATTATAACAAATTATACGAGAATATGAAAAAATAATATCAATTAAAAAAATTGGATATGTTGTTTACTTTTGTTGTACAGATATTTAATTACAAAATCTTTCACAAGTGCGTTAGTTTCCATAAAATTAATGTTTTCAAAACGTGATTATTGTTTCAGATAAAAAAAATTCCCAATCTTTTATATTAAAACAAATTAAACGTGGGATAAATTAAATTACATCTCCAATAAAAAAATTAATCTTTTTAACCATTTTTAGGATACAATACGCATTTTGAGACATAAATTAGAAGGTCGCAGGGAATTCTTTGCACAATACTCTCTTTTGAATCCGACCACTCTCTTTACAAAATCAATTCTTCTCAGTATATTTTTTTCCCTCCCCTTCCGTCATTCCAAACACACTCCTTCGTTCCGCAAACATTCAAATTGAAATTACCGAATTACTATGACATACTGATATGCATACATTCGTCGCGACTACCTCCAACTCTTTGATCACTTAAGGGACCATCCCTTTTACCCTCGGGTGGGGAAGGGAGGTGCGAAAAGCAAATGACTGCCACCCCTCCGAGCGAAATACCCCTCCGCCCACACACCCCTGGAAAACGAAGAGAGAGAGACAAACGTTCGGGCCACTCGTATGAATAATTAACGGAAACTTTCCCTAATTGGTTTGTAATTAATATGGCATCTGTTGAAGGGAGAGACTGTTCCTAATTAAAGTCTGTTTAACATTTAAATCGGGGCATTGGCGTTCTGACACCCAGCGTTTTAATCCATAATCGTATTATCGGACTTTGCGCAGCCAGCGAACCGTTCCGGTGTGTGCAAACGGGTTTGCCGGTTTATAATTCGGTTTTAAAAGTTTGAACCGGCAAGGTGAGTTTGCGGGGGGACTATCAGGTGTGGCCGTTGGGGCTTTGACGGTTAATGAGGAATTTCGGATTGCCGATGGATGTGTGGAACCTGGCAACGGAGTTTAACACGTTTGGGGCGCCGAATTAGCTACGAGCCCGGGAAAATGTATTAAAACCGGAGAGAGAAAGTCGCTTTCATTTTCGAGGTTTGAAAGTAAAATTAGATAAAAGTGACGGGTTTATGAGTGATTGCGGGATAATTGCCGCTGCCAGATTAACGCAAGAATTAGTCGAAGGGACTCGCTAAAATGCAAATGTTCTTTTCAATTAGTCAAGAAAATTTCCCACTCCATTTTATTAATATTTATATACTTCGAACACATATCTATAGAGTACGGAAACACTGTGCGTTTTTTCTGCCAAAAATGAAAAATATGTGTGCGTGATTGTACTTTGTACGCTCTATGACATATTGCTGTGTACAATGCACGTACTCTGCACTGGTTAACAATGCACGTGCAATGATATATTGCTGGTTAATCATCAGTAAAAAAAATTACTAAATTTACTTTAAAGCAATATTTTCCTTTAAAAACTTAGAATTGTGAAATGAAAACATATTTTAAATCTTCAATAAGTTATTTCCTTACACACATTGCTTGAATTTTAATTCGATCTACATTCTGTCATATGATTATAATAGTTGTATTAAAAAAAACTAAATAAGAGAAAAAAGAAGCTTACATTTGAGTTGGGAATTTTCAAACAAAAATTCTTACAGAGTCATGTTATACTTTGAAGCATATTGACGTTTTATGGCTACCCCGATAAATGCAGTCTTAAAGATTTAGAAATCAAATAAAAATATTGTCATTCTTAGAATTTACTTTTCTTCTTTCCTAATAAATATTTGTTTATCAGATAAACAACTTAGAAAGAAATTTCAGACTGTAAAATGTGAATTATATTAAACTGGTCAAATAATTTGTTAAACAAAATATTATAAAAGTTCATTTTTGGGAGAATACCGATTTTTCACTTTTTCTTGTGCGAAGAATCTGTAGAAACAATATTATAATAGTGAAAATTTTCGACCTTGATAATTTAGACTGATAAAGACGATTTGAAACCAGTCGTAAGCATGGGAAATATCTTTTTTGAATTATGTGTGTGTGTGTGTCGGCATCTTGTTTGACTATCAAGAGAAATGAAAAGTTCAAAATCATAACTAGCAAGATGTTTGAAATTTTACTATGCCATTTTGTAAGTCTGAGTAGACACAAAAATGCAATGAGGTTTTCTCTTATACAGAGGCTGTTCACACATTTTTAGACGATGTATATTGTAGTCACAAAACTAAATATCATAAAATTCTTGTCCTTGAAATGTTCTATTTGATAGCCCTTATTCTGAACTATCTTGTGACACCGCAATTTACAGGACAGTAATGCCTTTTGATCTGAAGAGGTATTCTATCCCATTCTTCCTGAATAGCTTTCCAGAGTCCTGTAAGGGTTGTGGGACGACTTTTGGATAATGCAGATTTTAAATGTCCGAAAGCACAAAAATCACATACATCGGGAGATTTAGTAGGGATATACCGGTTTTTGTCCATTTCTTTTAGGGAATTTACAGGGGATTTTGTGTATGACTGCCAGCTTTGTCTTGATGGAGTTCCACAGACTCATAGCACTACGGGTAAAACGATGGTATTTCATTCAGAAAAATTGGCGATAAAATATGTTCCTGAGAGTATTTGGAGTTAATCTTGACATTTTTCAACTATCTTTACTTTTAACTTGCCACTGTGTATAAAACCAGCAACAATCAGGGCCTCCGGTGGCAATCTTTGTTTCAGAGCCGAAGGGCCCTGGGGTGCGCAAATATGTTCCGGTTAGGTGGTCCACCTCATGCGAAATCTCCATTGTTTAAATCCCAAGCATACTTGGTCCTTAGTTTATCTACCCACTGAAGGGATGAGAGGTTGAGTCAATCTTGCCCAGTTATAAAATTAAAATTTTTTTAAAAATGTGCCTTTATTGGGTAGTAAAATAAAATTTATTGCTTGTGCTAATATAATTAAAGTTCATAAAATAAAAAAATAATTAGTTTCTATTTAGTATACAAATTTAGTTTCTAATTTACACATTTAAAAGTCTGTTGTGTGGATTAATAATTTTTTTCATTTGTATATATATTTTACAATTTTTAAAAATGTTTTCCGTCATATAACACAATTAGATATTTTATAAGATAAACCCTTATCAATAATATAATAAATGATTTTATTCCAAATAAAGCAGAACTTTTCATTTTATATTGAACCAAAAATAGGCTGTTAGGATAATTTTTCAGGTCGAAAGATAATAGGCCCTATTAGGTTAGAAACGTACAGAGGTTTATCACTTGATTTATTTTTATAGTTAATAAGGTTATGTATCAGTAGATGGCTGGTACCTAAAAGCAGTCTTTCAATTTTTTTAAGTTACTAAAGTTTATAAATCAGTAGATGGCACTCCTCAAATATACAAAAATTATATTAACTTCTATATATTCTTGAATTATGTCCCTAAACACATACCTAATTATTCTTCCTGCAATGAGGGATTCAATAAAACCATTTAAGGTGGGAGGACATGTAAATGAAGTCTTTCCATTTTTTTTTCATAAGTTACTAAGGTTTATGTATCAGTAGATGGCTGGTACCTAAAAGCAGTCTTTCATTTTTTTTAAGTTACTAAGGTTTATAAATCAGTAGATGGCACTCTTAGAATATACAAAAATTATATTAACTTCTATATATTCTTGAATTATGTCCCTAAACACATACCTAATTATTCTTCCTGCAATGAGAGATTCAATAAAAACCATTTAAGTTGTCGTGTCATGTAAATGAAGTCCTTCCTTTTTTTTTCATAAGTTACTAAGGTTTATGTATCAGTAGATGACATTACTCGAATATACAGGAACTGCATTAACTTCTGTATTTCTTTTTAATTAGGTTGTATTTTTAATTATAAGTATATACCTTATTTCTTCTTCCTGCAAGAAGAGGTTCAATAAAAACAGTTTAAGGTAAGATGGCATGTAAAAGTAGATTCTTCTTTTTTTCGTAAGTTAGTAAGGTATATCAGCAGATGGTATTCATTAAATATACAGAATTTACATTAACTTTTGTATATTCTTGAATTGTACCTCTAAGTACAAACGTGAATTCATCATTCTGCGTTAAAAGATTCAATAAAGTTTTGCTGTGATATATTTCGACTTAGTCTTTAGTGTTTGTTTCCTTGAAACTAAGGATAACTTGGACAAAAAATGTACTATTCTCAAATGCTGAAGCAAATTCTTCAGAGGGTAATATTTGCATCAACCACCTTGTGTAATGAAAACGCAGAATTCAAATTTACCACTATAATTCTCTATATATCTTCAGTGATGTGATAGAAATTTTATGAGATTTTTAAAGCCTATTAGTCAGTGTGTGTTTCTTCAAAACTAATGACAAATTTGAGTTAAAAATATACTACCCTCAAATGTTGAAGCAAATTCTCCAGACTGCAATATTTACCTCAACCACCATGTGTAATGGAAATGCAGAATTCAAATTTACCACTATAATTCTCTCTATACCTTCAGTGATGGGATAAAATTTTGATGTGAGATTTTTTAAGCCTATTGGTCAGTGTGTGTTTCTTCAAAACTAATGACAAATTTGAGTTAAAAATATACTACCCTCAAATGTTGAAGCAAATTCTCCAGTCGGCAATATTTACCTCAACCACCTTGTGCAACGAAAACGCAGAATTCAAATTTGCCACTACAGTTCTCTCTATACCTTTAGAGATTCAAAAAGAGAAAAAAAGAAAAAGAACGTTTTCCTCCACTTTTTTTTTTCTGGCGACCAGGCGAAAACTTCCGGACAAATTATCCGGACGGGGCGCTTCTCATTGTTTGTGAATCCACGGCCCTCCCTAGGCCAATATCCGTTCGATTTCCGGGACCAAAGTGGCCTGCGGAACACGATCTGTTCCACTAGATCCAGAGACGCGTGCCTGGATAAGGCGAGAGACTCGTTTCGCGGATATCGCATGTGAAAAGGGTTCTTTTTCTCTCACTCGGATTTCTGTCACATTTCTATTGGCTTATTTATTAAATTCTTTTATCTCGTATCTTCTTTGGGGGCACGAGATTTTGTTTACATATAGACTGGGTATTCCAATAGAGTAGGTTTAGAGAAATCTTAGATATTTCTTCCGAAGCTACTTGTGTTTATTTCTACCACACTCTTGTGACTACAATGTATCTATGCGACGAATGAATTCATATTTACATTGAGCAAGGCAGAGTCCCTTATATCTGTAGCAACCTTACTGTAGTCTCGTGATTCCTGCATAATAAATAAATATTGGACATAAAGGGCTATTAAAAGAACTTTATTATGGAAAAGACAAGTAGACAGGAGGATATCATATATATTATTTATGCAGTGTATGTTCTTTTTGTAGTTAGTTTAACAAATGACGTGTCAAAAGAATGAAAACGTGATACATCAGTTATTAATTGTTTTTTCACTCTATGAATAGTATCATTTTATTAAAAAAATCATAACTTCGATAAATAATTAAACCGTTACTATATTCCTCTTTTAAGCATTTTTGTGGGTAAAATGTGCACCCTTGAGACTAAAGGCCAAGAACTGATTCCCGGCCAAATAGTTATTTTTCCTCCTTTTACAATATATTTTTACAGTTGATTTTTATTATTATTATACTTATTTATAAATTTTTAATATATGTATTTCTTCTTTTTTAACATATGTTTATTTATTTTAATATATTTATTTCTTTTTAGTATGTATTTATTTATTTTAATATATTTATTTTAATATATTTATTTACTTATTTTTATGGCCGGTCTCAGCAAAGCCGTTTAACGGCTAACCGTGATTAATTTTTGTTTAAACGTAGATTTGAGTCTCACTATTGGTTGGCACCATGAGTTAATCGCGGTTAGCCGTTAAAAGAACTTTGGTGAGACCTGCTCTAAATGTATTTACTTTTATTATAATTATTTATTTATTTTTAATATATTTATCCATTTTATTATAATTATTTTTTATTTTTAATACATTTATTCATTTTATTATAATTATTTATTTATTTTTAATATATTTATTCATTTTATTATAATTATTTATTTATTTTTAATATATTTATTCATTTTATTATAATTATTTATTTATTTTTATATATTTATTCATTATTATTTATTATATTATGCTATAATAACTACCCGCATTTTATTAGAAAATTTATTTTACATTTATGTATTTGATGAATTAATTATGTAAATAAAAGCAATTATCTACTTATAAATAAATATTAAATGATTTGTTAAAAAAAATTTAAAATTTAGAAATTATCGGGGAGAATTTATGTGGGGAGAATGAAAGGTAGGGTTTCTACACATGAGATAGCACGGACATGTTAATTGCTATGAAGTAATTGTCTTGCGATCACTTAACTATCGATTGAGAGGTCTAGTAAATTTTACATATACACTATCCCATTTATTAGCAAGTTAATTTTTAAGTATCCTCTGAGTTTTTCTCTGCATAACCATGTAAGCGAAGTATGATATTGAGCAGAAGTATTAACATTGAAGTATAAATGATTAAATGATGACGTAATAGCAAACTGTCCTAAACTGCTTCTCACTTTCTATGATAAAATGAAATCATTGGCTGTCTGAATAATAATCAGCAGAAAAGTCATATGTATATTTATAATACATAGAAGTGAAGTGAAATATTTATTTTAGTAAAAAGATATACCATAGAGTGGACGTTGCAAGTAAGTATGTTTTCATTAGTGTCTACAGCCAAGGAGTGAGGGAAATACGAATTACGAGAGGCCTACCATTACAGTATGTCAGTATCGAGATACAAATATTATTGGCGTTTCTGTGTATCTCCTCTGATCCTTATTTTCCTTAAATGTGACATATACACTATCCCATTTATTAGAAAGTTGATTTTTCTAATAAATGTATTCTTCGAGTGTTTCGCTGGGTAATCATGTAAGGAAAGTATAATTGTAAGAAGTATTAACATTGACACAAAAGTGGTTAAATGATGACGTAATCGTAAACTATCCTAAACTTTTCACCTTCTATATGACAAAATGAAATCGTTGGATGTCTGAATAATAAACAGCAGAAAAGTGGTCTATATATTTATAACACACAGAAGTGAAATATTTATTTTAGTAAAAAGATATACCATAGTGTGGGCGTTGCCAGTAAGTATGTTTTCATTTGTGTCTACAGCCAAGGAGTGAGGGAAATACAAATTACCCGAGGCTTGCCATTACAGTAAGGCAATAACGAGATAAAAATATTATTGATGTAGTCGTGTATCTCCTCTGATCATTATTTTCACTAAATGTGACATATACACTATCCCATTTATTAGAAAGTTGATTTTTAAGTATTCTCCAAGAGTTTCGCTGGGTAATCATGTAAGGGAAGTATGATTGTAAGCAGAAGTATTAACATTGACGTAAAAGTAAAATGATGACATAATAGCAAACTATCCTAAAGTACTTTTCACCTTCTATGACAAAATGAAATCGTTGGCTGTCTGAATAATAAACAGCAGAAGAGTGGTCTATATATTTATAATACATAGAAGTGAAGTGAAATATTTATTTTAGTAAAAAGATATACCATAGAATGGGCGTTGCCAGTAAGCATGTTTTCATTTTTGTCTACAGCCAAGGAGTGGGGGAAATACGAATTACCCGAAGCCTACCATTACAGTATGTCGGTAACGAGGTAAAAATTTTATTGACGTTGTCGTGTATCTCCTCCTGATTCTTATTTTCATTAAATGTGACATATACACTATCCCATTTATTAGAAAGTTGATTTTTAAGTATTCTCCGAGTGTTTCGCTGGGTAATCATGTAAGGAAAGTATGATTGTAAGCAGCAGTATTAACATTGACGTAAAAGTGGTTAAATGATGACATAATAGCAAACTATTCTAAACTACTTTTCACCTTCTATGACAAAATGAAATCGTTGGCTGTCTGAATAATAATCAGCAGAAGAGTGGTTTATATATTTATTACATAGAAGTGAAGTGAAATATTTATTTTACTAAAAACATATACCATAGAGGGCTGTCAGTAAGTGCGCTTTCATTTGTGTCTACAGCCAAGGAGTGAGGGAAATACAGATTACCCGAAGCCTACCATTACAGTATGTCAGAAACGAGGTAAAAATTTTATTGACGTTGTCGTGTATCTCCTCTGATTCTTATTTTCATTAAATGTGACATATACATTATCCCATTTATTAGAAAGTTGATTTTTAAGTATTCTCCAAGTGTTTCGCTGGGTAATCTTGTAAGGAAAATATGATTGTAAGCAGTAGTATTAACATCGACGTAAAAGTGGTTAAATGATGACGTAATAGCAAACTGTCCTAAACTGCTTTTCACCTTCTATGACAAAATGAAATCATTGGCTGTCTGAATAATAATCAGCAGAAGAGTGGTTTATATATTTATTACATAGAAGTGAAGTGAAATATTTATTTTACTAAAAAGATATACCATAGAGGGCTGTCAGTAAGTGCGCTTTCATTTGTGTCTGCAGCCAAAGAGTGAAGGAAATAGAAATTAACCGAGACCCGCCATTACAGTAAGGCAGTACATAGATAAAAATATTATTGATGTAGTCGTGTATCTCCTCTGATTCTTATTTTCATCAAACTTGTTATTGCTGAGGCAAACAAGTTTAGCAGTTTGTATTGATACAAGCAAGCAAGAACTCAGGCTTGTTACTGTTAATCCACTTGCATTTAATTATATTGCGTATGACAGAAGCAGAGTACTTAACATTATTCTTTTTAAATTAGCTAAGTACGGAGAGTAACGACAATCCTAAAAATTGACACAGATCTATTCAATTGAAAAGGTAAAAGCACGCAAAATTTTGCCTATAGGCAAAATTTCAGTAATTTTGATTTCTTAAAAATGATGAATGTTATAAAAAGATATCTCTAAAAATTTAAAAAAAATTAAATGTCATCCTTTTGATTCCTTTTATCAAAATAAGTTTTTAATCTGGGACATTTTTTGTTACTTCCTCTCAAATTTCTAACTAGTCATAACACTTCAAGGCAAGGAGTATCCAGAGAGAAGGAAAGGAGTTTTAATAAAACTCCTATTTTAGGAACGAATCTTCAGAAAGCTGTAATATTTTATTTAAATTTTCAATGATGTTATTTTTAGCAATGAAATCTTCATGATTTAACTAAAATTATGTAATTAGATACTTTATTGATTGGTTTAAAATAGAATGCGAATAGTTTAGCATCAGTATAATGGACAGAATTTTTTTTCTATCTACATAATATGAGTTGCTCGCACAACAAGCAATAGATAGGATGTCACATTCTATTACTCTAATAAAGTTGCTTGTTTAGTAAACATGCTTAATAACTTTCTTGTGGGTTTTAAAATAGGTTTAATCTCAAGACTTTTTTCCTTTTTAATTGATTCTTTATTTTTTTTCTTGGGGCTAGCATTTAAGGTAATAGTGGACTTTTAGCTGTGCTAAATATTACTGAAAACATGAAATTTTTAACTCAGTGTTTTATAAAAAATAGTTATAACTGAGAGGCAAAGATAGTTTTTGATATCATACATCTTGTAAGGGTAATATTTTCTAAACCATGCTATGAAATTATTACTATTAATAAATTTAAACATTAAAACATTATGGATTTTATGAATATTTGAAGCATTACCTTTGCATTTCTAGCTATCATATTCTTTTGAAGCTTATCGGCTATTTACTTTATAGTGCATAAATATAAAGTTAATTTAAACTAATATATTTTAGAACATACAGTCTGTTGAATCAGGTTAATAGGGGATGTGGTCACTTCTTACAGATATATAGGCCTCGACAAATGATTTCATACTTCAAATAAGACATTAAGACAATCATTCCACTGCTTCACCAGGTTGAATATACTCTTTGGCATAACGCTTCTTTCTGGTGCTTGAAGAAGCCCGAAATTTTCTCTGTATTTATACTTTAAATAAAAACTGTCGGCCTTTTAAAAACTTTTTGGGGAACCAAAGACTGGAAAATCCCGTGGAAAGATATTGGACTGAAAGGTGGGTACTCGAGTATTTCACACTTTAGTGAGTGTAATTTTTGTGTTATGACACTTGCGATAGGGAGTCATGGGTTATCATGAAGTAAATTTTTCACGAGCATTTCGCGTTACTTGAACATCATAATGTCTCCAACGCTTTGCAGTCCCGTTCTCCAGTGATGGAGACATCTGGTTTCATGAAATTATAAGCAATGGGCCCTAGTAATCGAATAATAGCAGTACTTTTGTCCTATTTGGACTATTTGGTATTAACATAGGCATTGTTACCGTTTCAGCATTTTCCACACACACTTCGGAAATAAATGAATTTCACAACAATCCCAAGTTTAGATGTTATATACCTACATCAGAGATGCGTTAATTTGCAAATATGCTGCAATCACGCTCTCAAACTAAAACTTTTGTTTGCCAATTACATATAACATTGTATAATAACTGAACTCTTTTTATGTCTAAAGATATATAATTCAAGGGAAATAAAATTACAAGTGTTATTCGAAAGTCCGCAGTTTACTTTTAGACACACTCACGTGGATCAAAATCGTGAATGCGAATCGATGTTCAGAATATACCTAAACTGTATCCATGAAGTGGACGGGAATTGCGAACACGATACCCGAACCGAAAACAGGAGAGAGATTCTGTTACGAGTAGGGTTGAGAGAAATAGGCAATATTTAAAGAAATCGTCCGAAGATTCGGTGTCGCATGCTCATTTCATGTTGACCCACCAGCTAACATGAAAAGGAGAGTGTTGTTTGACAATGAATGGGCGATCACGTGACTCGGAGAGAGCGTACTCTCGGCACGTGACCTCCGTTTCACACGAACTGGGGCGTGGGGGAGATGGGAGAGTGAGCAGAAAAAAAAATGGTTGGGATCGTGTCTGGGTGTCGAGTTACGTGCTGAAGGGACGGAGCTTTGTGAAAAATTATAAAGCAGAACCTCAAACCACGTGGACGGCCGGCGGTCGGTTGGGACCCGTGACGAAGAGTGGGAACACATGGACTTCTCACTGGTGTACGTTAAACTGGATTCTCCAACCCCCTTTTTTCTTTTAGGACAGTATTGTAGCTAAAATATGGATATTTTTTAACTTTAGTCAGCAAAAACTTAGAGATTTTAACCCTTTTGTATACACTTATTGTATGAAAATCAATTAAAAAAAATCTCTTTGAGAATTACACATACATAAAACATTTGAGGTTCAAACCAGCCAAGGATATGCTTTGTGTATTAATAGCTGTTGGATCATGTAAAGAAGGTTTGTGGAAGCAATGCCCTTCAAATTCCCAAACACTATTTCTAGAGGCCTAGCCTAGTGGTCTTCTACTTGGCCCCTGCTTCTAAATTACGAGGATCCACCCTTAGAAGTCCAACCCCAAGAAGCAATGGAAACCATCTTTCCATGAGAATTCATATGACTTCTAGCTGGCCAATCCTCTTAGAAGCTGGTGGTCTTCCACTTGGTCTCTGCTTGTAAATTACGAGGATCCACTTTCTGAAATCCAACCTCACGAGGCAACGACAACCATCTTTCCATGAGAAGTTATATGACTTCTAGCAGGCCAATTATCTTAGAAGTTGGTGGTCTTCCACTTGGTCTCTGCTTGTAAATTACGAGGATCCACTTTCTGAAATCCAACCTCATGAGGCAACGACAACCATCTTTCCATGAGAAGTCATATGACTTCTAAATGGACATGACACCAACCATCCACATACTCAAAATGATATCAAAAATTATGTATGATCATGTTAAATAAGAATCAAAAAGCTTCACAATAAGCCTGAGGTATTAGTAAATTAAACAAAACAGACAGTACATCTAAAGGATGAGTTTTATATTAATTTTCTACATTGTTATAAATGATGTTTTTAAATATCATTATTAGTGAAAAAACAAAATTAATTACAGATTCAATGTTTTGTTTGTGCTTTCACTTTTTTAACAAATTGTAGATAGCAATACAACTACCAACTATTTATCCAAAACTAGTTAGTGTGATTTCGTCTATAAATGTATAAAATATGTCAGTGAAGATAAAAGTTTCTTGAAAAATAATTTTAAACTAATTTTATAACTTAAATTAGGGATCTTATTTGAGGCTGGGGTGATCGAGAGGGTTATATGAATTTTAATTAATGTTTTAGAGATTTTGAAGAGCTTTGGGACACAAAATTTTAATTTTTTTTCCATACACATTTGATTGTGTATTGTTCTCTATAAATGCATGCTTATATGAAATACTTTCAAAAAATGAATTCTTAATAAATTTTAAATTTTAGTTTGAGAAATGTTAAATTTAAAATTTCCAGCAGAATTAAGTTATATAATTTGAAAATAACTGATTTTATTAATTTTTTTCCTTTTTTAGGAAAGAATAAGATTTAAGCTATTTTGTCTTCTGGAATTTATTAAAATCTTGCTTGCAATATTTTTATAATATTTATTATACGAAATTAGAACTAGTATTTCTTTTTGGATCATAAATAAATATAAAAAATTTATTTTTGTCTAATTCAACCTGATTTTCTATTTGTCTAAATTTTTTATGTAACATTTAAATTACAGTACATTTTTAACTCCACAAAAATTGTATAGTGTGATTTACTTAAAGCAGGGCCTGCTTGTTTAAGCTCTTTCCAGAACAAACAGGAGAGCATACTCATATAAAATAAATATGCATTAAAGAAAAATACTATCTAACTTTTCCATTTTATAAAGTACTCATATTTAGATTCCAATATTTGTTTTTGAAGTGAAGAAATTAGTTTTTAAAATTAAAGTTTTTAAAAATGAAATTAAATTTTTTAGGTTATTTCATAGTTATTTTTACAACTTAGTTTATACAGATCACTATGAGGCTTATATGAAGATTTCACATCAAAAAATATAAATTATTTAATTTGTATGTTTATAAATGTTTTATTATTTAATATTTTTTAAAAAAAATGTTTATTTTAAATTTTTCTATTTTAGAAAAATCTTTACATTATTTAAATTTTGTACTTGAACAAAAATAAACTGTCTTAATTGTATTTTTTATTTTTAATATAAAATTATGAATTTCTTTTCTAAAGTGATGAAAAAAATTTATATTTATTTAGAAATTATTATTATAAATTTTTTTAAATTTTTATGCGTATCAATTAAAAATAAGATACAAATATCGTACAAATATTTATCCTGTATGCTTTAAATATCTATTTTATTTCTTAATTATCACTTATAAGCAAATGTTTAGTGTTTAAGCTTGTATCTGTTTAGAAAATAATCTTTACGTCTTCTATAAAATTCCCTACTTGTACAAAATAAATGTTTTAATACTATCTAACTTTTCCATTTTATAAAGTACTCATATTTAGATTCCAATATTTGTTTTTGAAGTGAAGAAATTAGTTTTTAAAATTAAAGTTTTTAAAAATGAAATTAAATTTTTTAGGTTATTTCATAGTTATTTTTACAACTTAGTTTATACAGATCACTATGAGGCTAAAATATTGAAAGATATGCACATCAGAAATATGACAATTATTTAATCTTGTATGCTTTAAAATATCTGTTTTATTATTTAATCCCCATTTATTAAAAACAGAAACCTGTTTATTCTTATATAGCTTGTATCTATTTTAGAAAATAATCTTTACATTATCTTAAAAATTTTGTACTTGAGCAAAAATAAACTGTCTTAATTGTATCTAACTTTTCCATTTTATAATATACTCAAATTTATGTTTCAATTTCTTTTCTAAAGTGATGAAAATAGTTTTTCATATTTGAGGTTTTAGAAGGGAATCTTCTAGGTTACCTTATAATTATTTTTACAACTTTTTATGCGTATCAGTAGGCAGTTAAAACATGGAAAGATACAAATATCAGAAATATAACAAATAGTTAATCCTGTATGCTTTAAAATATCTATTTTATTTCTTAATTATCATTCATAAAAAGCAGACACCTGTTTAGTGTTCTATAGCTTGTATCTATTTTAGAAAATAATCTTTACGTCTTCTTCAAAATTCCCTACTTGTACAAAAATAAAGTGTTTTAATCGTATCTAACTTTTCCATTTTACAAAGTACTCAAATTTAGATTTCAATATTTGCTTTTAAAGTCATGAAATTAGTTTATAAAATTGAAGGCATTAGAAGTGAAAATCTTTTAGGTTATTTTATAGTTCTTTTTTACAACTTAGTTTATGCTAAAATAGAGAAAGATGTGTATATCAGAAATATGACAAATACATAGTCCTGTATGCTTTAAAATATCTGTTTTATTATTTAATCTCCATTTATTAAAAGCAAAGACCTGTTTAGTGTTATATAGCTTGTTTCTATTTTAGAAAATAATCTTTACAACTTCTTCAAAATTCCATACTTGTACAAAAATAAACTGTTTTAATCAGATCTAACTTTTCCATTTTATAAAATACTCAAATTTAGTTTTTAATATTTGTTTTTGAGGTCATAAAATTAGTGTTTAAAATTGAATGCATTAGAAGTGAAAATCTTGTAGGTTTTTTATAGTTATTTTTTACAACTCAGTTTATGCTAAAATAGAGAAAGATATGTATATCAGAAACATGACAAATACTTATTCCTGTAGGCATTAAAATATCTGTTTTATTATTTAATCCCCATTTATTAAAAGCAGAGACCTGTTTAGTGTTATATAGCTTGTATCTATTTTAGAAAATAATCTTTACGTCTTCTTCCAAATTCCGTACTTGAACAAAAATAAACTGTCTTAATTGAAAGTAAGAGAAAAAATAGATTCTTAACTTGTCTGTCTTTTGTTTAGGTCGTCTGAGTAGCGATTACACTCGTCTGACATTAATCTCTGCATTTGCTTCTGTCTTGTACCGTTATTGGATCAAGAATCACGCCTAAAAAAGTGTGGATTACAAGCGACAAAAAATCATTAGCTCTGATTAAGAGTGACGTAATCCGATTAGTGGTGCTTAAAAATGGCCGACTTTGCCAGTAAAAATGTCTTCTCTGCATGGATACTATTGCTGGAGTAAAAACACCGCTGCGGTTTGAAGCTCAGAGATGATTTTCCTTTATGCGAAGTCAATAGCTTGTGAGCGACATAGTTAGGTATTCAGTAAATTTATTATTTACAACGTTTTAAAGACTATAAAAGAAACTAAGTTTCAACTCTTTTACATAAGCTACTCAGAATAAAGAAAAAATGGCTCATGCTGTAGCGTAGTTATTTTCATGTGCTCTATTATTTACTGAAACTTGCGAAGATATTTAATTGTATAGGAATAACTAAGGAATGTAAATATAATAATTTCTGTTATTTACACAATTTTTACTTATTTATTGTAGTTTCATTAAAAAAATATTTGGCTCTTAATTTCAGAATGCGCTACAACTCAAAAATATTTTATATATCCTATATTTATACACACACACAGATATGTATATATATATATATATATATATATATATATATATATATATATATATATGTGTATATATATATATATATATATATATATATATATATATATATATTATATATATATATATATATATATATATATATATATATATATATATATGTATATATATATATATATATATATATATATATATACATATATATATATACATATATATATATACATATATATATACATATATATATATATATATATATATATATATATATATATACATATATATATATATACATATATATATACATATATATATATATATATATATATATATATATATATATATATATATATATATATATATATATATATATATATGTATGTATTTCATAATACGCTAAAAGAATATCTGTGAATAATATTAAGAATACAACTAAAAATGAATCACACTCTAAACCATTCACAAAATTGTTAGACTAATACTATAAACCATATTTAGAGAAGAATAGGAAAAATGATTAAAAGATAAAAAGAAATCAGTTTCTATAGCAATAAAAAAATCCCTATTACCATATTATTCCTGTATATAGACGTATCATTCTTACAGGAGCATAGTACATTTTGATTCTTAAAATCTTCATTATAACATCTTTTTTTTTTCGATTTATCACTAAGGAAAAATTCTGCTCCCTTTAGGAAGGCTTTTTTCTCGAATGTTAAAAGGTATATGACATCTAAAAATTAAAAAAATACTAAAACCTGAAGAATAACTAATTAAACTAAAATTATTTTAATTAATTATAATTATTATTAATATTAATTACAAGTACACAGAAAAAAAATTTGGCTATTAATTTCATAATCCACTATTATTCAAAACACTTAAGTTTTAAGAATATCTGTGAATAATGTTAAGAATACAACTCAAAATTTATCACATTCTAAACCATTCATAAAATAATATATAATATAATAAGAATGTATAAAAAGTTTAGTCTCCAGAAGCATTTTAAAAAATAAGAAAATTCATAAAAAAAAAACAATTTCTAAACACTTAGAATTTTATAAATAAAAACTTATTTTTCAATTTCTTATTTCTACTCGGATCGAATAGTCCTCTTTCGGATCCCATTTTCCTCAGGGTGCGTAGCCCCTATGACTGATGCGCCCGTGACAAATGCCACCTTTGCCACGCCCTAGTTACGGCCCTGTATATGAGTCTTATGTACATTGTGACGTCGAAAGATTTTGTGTTGAGGTCAAGACTAGACGCCAGCTAGTCTGTGAAATCGACAAACAAATAAATTGATAAACTAACAAACAAAGAAATTTCGTTAAGTCATGCCTTGAGATGTCCAAGGTGATTAGAAGGTCAGACACCGTGGTAAAACTAGAAACTGAGAGGAACCAACGAATAGACGAATCCAAGCTTCGCAGGGCTACGTCACGTGAAGAAAAAAGCGAATCAGGACAGGCGATGGGTGACGTCAGGCCGCGCGAGATCCGGAGAGAGGAAAAAGATGGAGAGAAGGTCGAAGAGAGGAACGGTGAACGTTCTGTTTTTTTGGAGAGCCTATCTCCAGTTTTTTTGTGAAACTCGAGGGAATCAAGGTTGTACGCAATGTACAACCGCATACCGGGCGGGAATCTGAACACCTATTTATTTTTAGGTTCACCACGAGCCAGGGACCTTCAAGTTACCGTTCTCGGTTCATCATGAGGCCTTTGGTTTTTCCTTTGGAAAACTCTGTAAATAATCTTATTTATCCCAAAATAAATCGTTTGTTATTGTTAGAGCTGTACGTCGTGTCTCCTACTACTCCAACACCTAGACGATACCAGAATCGAGGGAGCCAGATACGTTACAATATATATATAGTAATAAGCTCCTTTAAACTGCGCAGCTATCAAAACATTTCTCAATCATTTTAACATAGATTCATCGGTGTCATTTTAGATAACTTTTCTGTCTTTTACCTTAAAATCAATATCCTTATAATGTATGGCAGTATTAACGCTTTTATGTCAACAGGGATACTACCCTCACATAAAAATCAAATAATTAAAACAAGAGAGATAAAAAACAATTTGAGAAATCAGGGAAATAAAAAGAACAAATCCTTATTAAGCGTCATTAAAAGAATGCAAAGAAAAATAAAAGCGTGTAACGATTGACCCGTTGCAATGGACTAGAGGGGGAAGTGAACGACTCTTTCAATAAACGAACTTCTCAATTACATTTTTTTTCTCTCTGGTGCCGTTCGCTCAAAACATCCACGCGAACAACCCCTCTTCGAACGTTTCGGCCTATCGAGACCGGCCAAAAGATCAAACGCCGTCGGCTTGTCCCTAATGGTAGGTCCAGCCACACGCGACGCTTGTTTGCCAAAGGCGAGATGGACCTTGCTGGGTTTGCTGACCACCGTTGTTGACTTTTATCGACTTATTGCCTTTTTTCGCTTCGCAACCTCATTTCCTCCCGAGACCTCAAGACTCCGTAGGTTATTGTTTATTTTGGATCACTTTTTTTTTCTCTTACTCTCACTCTCCCTTGTACTTTACTCTTCATTTTTTTGTTGTTTATTCTACCTCGTGTCGTGATATCTACTATCTGTTATTAGGTGGGGCTAATCGCTTTGCATGCAAAAATTATCGGGAAAAAAGCCACGCATATTACGTCCTTGAGAGAGAAATCAATGAAAATGAACTTCCCGAGGTATTATAATACATAGCTAACAGATCTTCCAGTACGATACTCAAATGCAAACAAAACACTCCTCTTCAGTTCAGTTGCCTTAACGATGAAATTGTTAAGTTGTTATACGCACGGAGATAGATCGGTAGAAGAACTTTTTAAAAACTGCATGACGTAATTCAACATTAGTAATTCGTTCTGACAGTGGTACGTATCTAAGATAATGAAATAATTAATAACATTATTGAAAATATTGATATACCAAGTTACTGAAATAAAACTAAATAGGATTATTTCTATTTTTAATCATCCGAAACTTTTGTTTTCTAAATTATGCCCATGAAAATTTAGAAGTAAGATGTTACGTGCCAGTCTCTTTTATAAGAAAAAGTTATATATATATATATATATATATATATATATATATATATATATATATATATAGATAGATAGATAGATAGATAGATACATAATACTTACACACACACACTCATATATATATATATATATATATATATATATATATATATATATATGTATGTGTGTATATTAGAAGTAAGAGATTATCATGTAGATACATATTATGTTTCTTTTATAAGAAAAAGGGATATGTGTGTGTGTGTGTGAGAGAGAGAATGTGAGTGTAATTTTAAAGCTCACCTGGATTCGGAAAATTGTTAGAAAAATGAGTGGTGTTATGAATTTGTGTAAATTAAATTTTTACCATTATTTTTTTACTACTGCCTTTTATGTAACACTTACAGTTCTGAACTATTTCATTTATATGTCTATCTTTAGACTAAGATTTTTACGTATTTTTTTTTATTTTTAAATAACTGTGTTGACGAATATCTAAAATTATTTTTATTTACTATGTAGTATATTTAATAAAATATTTGTGAAGAAAGATGATTATAAACTAAAAAAAATTAATATCAAAATTAATGTAAACTGGATTAAAACCTTATCCAAATTTCTACAAAGATCTCAAAAGGGATTTTTTTGTAAATAATATTTTTTTATTAAAGTTGGTTTTAGTATATTACAATTTAAAGCATAAATTCACGATAAGAACATCACCTCAAAATTCCTCTGTCTTTTTACCAGTTTCTCCATTTTATTTGCTATGTAAACCTTATAATTTTTCATTCCCTTTGTAGGTTATTTTATGGAAAACAATAGACTTGTAGAAGAGGAGTAGAATAGACTACGAACGTATATGAGCGAGAATCATGTTTTAAACTAGTGAAAATAGCAAAGTAGTGAAATATACATTTTGCAGTGTTTTAATTAGCCAAGTTTTCAGTGACTTATAAAACTATTTAAAAATATTTTAGAATTTTAAAAACTTCTTTAAATTATATTTAAGCATTAACATTTGAGAAGGAATTCAGTTGTTATAAACTTAGCATAAAATAACATATAGGATAACATCAATTAATGATGTAGATTTAATAACGGATAATATATGAACTACAAGTAAATATAAAATTACCCTTTCTATTTTAGAATTTTTAAATTGATTGTATATTTTTTATCTATCTCTATAAACGTACAATATTTTGTGTTTATCAATCTTTACTACACCATTTATTTTCTATTCTACAAATTCAATATTTAAGTTTAGCATACATATTCATTAATGTGTGATGGACAGGTCTTTTGTAAACACATGAGAACCGTCCTCAAGATCTCACGAAATACAGTTTCTCTACAGACTTTGAAATCAGAAACTGTTCACTTACAATCTACTAATATATCCCGGAACTTCGTAATATAGTGTAGACTCATTCCTCCTAGCACAGAACAGATATATATTCTTTATAAATGAGTTATTGAACTTGGAAATAAAGCAACATCTATAGAGATGTTTAGGAACAAGCTTAAATGCCTCCATTCAAACACGTAGTACTAGTAGTGTTAAGGGGGCAAGTATCCATTGCTTTAAATCCAACGCTGCGTTCCAGTAGAGCCTCTGACAGCTGCTATCAAGAAATGTGCCGTAGCCAATTCACAAAAGCACATAGACTTAGCTGTGCGTGCATCGGTTTCCCCGCCGCAAAAGGTCCGTGCAGCAAACTAACACGCATATTCTTTAAAGTGGAAGTTAGAGCCTTCGACGTGCGATGATAAACTCTGGAAGTTATATTTCAGGAAGACGCGTGGTAGGGTGCAAATAAAATGTGAACATGGTTTCAAAACAGGTGTTGAGGGAAATGAATATTTTCCATTATTAGTTGCTGTCGGTTATTTTTAATCACCTGGAATTTTCCATAGGTTAATCACTTCAATGAATACAATTCTCACAGGTTGTCCAATAAAATCTTTTACTGGTATTTGACTGTAGTACTTCTGCGATTTCTTATTTAGCTGTGTAGTGAAGGAATTTGCTTTTATTTGAAAAGCTGTCATATTTTTGTTTGATTCTTTCGATTTAATTTTTTTAAGCGCATTTTATTAGACTTTACTACATTAGAGTATTTTGTGAAATAAAATTATCTCCAGTTGTATGTTTCAGTTAATGTTTAATTAGCTTGCTACTTGGTAAATTATCTTGACAAAATATAACTGGAAGATACCGAGAAAGGTATGGATAAAAAGTGATTTAAATAGGTGTAAAAGATTAGGGATGAATTCTGTGAGATCAACAACAGTTATAAAGGTTAACTTCTTCTTTTTTTTAATATATATATATATATATATATATATATACATATATATATATACATACATATATATATATATATATATACATATATATATATATATATACATATATATATATATACATATATATATATATATATATATATATATATATATATATATATATATATATATATATATATATATATATATATATAATATATATATATATATATATATATATATATACTAGCATGTATAGCCTGTCATATGACGGGATCGATAAAATTTTTAATTTTCCAGAATTATAAAGTACCCTATGAGGCAGGTGATTTATAATTATGAAAATTGTGATTTATAGACGTGTAAAAGCTTAGGGATGAATTCTGTGAGATCAACAGCAGTTATAAAGGTTAACTTCTTTTTTTAATATATATATATATATATATATATATATATATATATATATATATATATATATATATATATATATATATATATATATATATATATATATATATATATATATATATATATATATATATATATATATATATATATATATATATATATATATATATATATATATATATATATATGTACTCCCATGTATAGCCCGTCATATGACGGTATCGATAATATTTTTAATTTTCCAGATTTGTAAAGTACCTTATGAGACAGTTGATTTATAATTACGAAAATGTGATTTATAGAGGTGTAAAAGCTTAGAGATGAATTCTGTGAGATCAACAACAGTTATAAAGGTTAACCTCTTCTGTTTTGAATATATATATATATATATATATATATATATATATATATATATATATATATATATATATATATATATATATATATATATATACATATATACTACCATGTATAGCCCGTCATATGACGGTATCGATAATATTTTTAATTTTCCAGAATTGTAAAGTACCCTATGAGGCATGTAATTTATAATTATGAAAATTGTGATTTATAATTATGAAAATGTGATTTATAGAGGTGTAAACTCTTAGGGATGAATTCTGTGAAATCGACAGCAGTTATAAAGGTTAATTTCTTTTTTTAATATATATATGTATGTATATATATATATATATATATATATATATATATATATATATATATACATACATATATACGAGCATGTATAGCCCGTCATACGACGGGATCGATAAAATTTTTAATTTTCCAGAATTGTAAAGTACCCTATGAGGCAGGTGATTTATAATTATGAAAATTGAGATTTATAATTATAAAAATATTATTTATAGACGTGTAAAAGCTTAGGGATGAATTCTGTGAGATCAACAGCAGTTATAAAGGTTAACTTCTTTTTTTTAATATATATATATATATATATACTACCATGTATAGCCCGTCATATGACGGTATCGATAAAATTTTTAATTTTCCAGAATTATAAAGTACTCTATGAGGCAAGTGATTTATAATTATGAAAATTGTGATTTAGAATTATGAAAATGTGATTTATAGAGGTGTAAAAGCTTAGGGATGAATTCTGTGATATCAAGAGCAGTTATGAAGGTTAATTTATGTTTTTTTTAAATATATATGTAATAGCATATATAGCCCGTCATAAGAAGGGATCAGTAAAATTTTTAATTTTCCAGACTTATAAAGTACCCTATGAGGCAGGTAAAAAAAATCAGTTTTTTGTTTCGCTGAGAATTATCTGATACACGATCAATAATTTGTTTATCTTTACTGACCACATGTTAGTTGCCAACTATAATTTATCTTGTCATATTACGTGATAGGATGGGCAACAGAAGTTTTCATATTGACAGTGATTATTGGCTGTATATATGAATGATGTCCAATTATGATTATCTATTTCTATTTATATATTTTTTTATATATTTCAATATAAAATACGAAAAGTTGGTTAAAAAGGTAAATAATTTTCGATCTATTGAGATTTAACTGAATAACTAAATTTAAGAGCAAAACGCCCGCTCTGGGTACAATTCCGCTGCGAAATGTACCCGCACACAATGTGTTAGTATAGTTAATTTGCATTTTCATTTCATATGACGATAGACTGCAAGCAGATGCATAGCACTGAAGTAACATCTCATTTTAGTGGGTAGGGCTTTTTGACTTATGAAGAAAACTCCCCTTTTATTACATTAAAAGAAAAGATTTCTGCTACTGTAAGCCATTTTCTTTTTCTAATTTCTTTTGTATACAAATTTTTCAGTTACTTTTTCTTTGGGGCCGAATATTTATAACATTTATTTGAAAAGCCCAAAATTTTCTGTGGTAATTAATCATGCTATCCAATCATTGATAATTTTGCAAAAGAAAGAATCAGTTTATCTTTGGCTAACTACTGATACCTTCATGCCTACAAAGACTAAAATGACTAAAAACTAAGAAACTAACGTTCAACCCATTAAATGTGATTCCAGCGTGGAATCGGTTTGGCGAGTTTCTGACTTTAACAGAACTAAAATAGAAAACTCGTAGCATAGTCACTTTATTTCTAATTCTGTTAAAGTCAGAAACTCGCCAAACCGATTCCACGCTGGAATCACATTTAATGGGTTGAACGTTAGTTTCTTAGTAATGACTAAAAACTAAGAAACTAACGTTCAACCCATTAAATGTGATTCCAGCTTGGAATTGGTTTGGCGAGTTTCTGACTTTAACAGAATTAGAAAAAAGTGACTATGCTGCGAGTTTTCTATTTTAGTTTTAAAGTATTTTTGGTTTTATAGAATTTGACAGGTGCATAGCATTGAAGTAACATCTCATTACAGTGGGATAGGGCTTCAAGACTTATGAAGAAAATTCTTCTTTTCTTACATTAACAGAAAAGTTTCTGTTACTGTAAGCCATTCTCTTTTTCTAATTTATTTTGTATACATATTTGTCAGTTACTTTTTCTTTAAGGCCGAATATTTCTAATATTTAGTTGAAAAGCTCAAAAGGATTGAGTTTGCTGTGGCAATTTATCACGCTATCCGATCATTGATAATTTTGCAAAAGTGAGAATCAGTTTATCTCTGGATAACCACTGACACCTTCGTGCCTAAAAAGCTAAGTAAAGACAAAGACACTAAAGTTCAACCCATTAAATGTGATTCCAGAGTGGAATTGATTTGGCGAGTTTCTGACATTCACAGAATTAGAAATAAAATTACTATGCTACGAGAGATTTCTATTTTGGTTAAGTTTTTTTTTTGGTTTTATAGAATTTCAGGTATATAACAAAACATAATTACTGGGATAGGCTTCAAAAACAAACATAATACAAGTCGTCATATTTTTATAAAGATAAATAAAACAGAAACAAAAAAATCGTTTGAAAAGAAAGCACAAAATGCGTGGATTTTAAAAATCTTAGACAGTAAAGCTTGTAGTAAAGCTTTAAAAAATAAAACAGCAAGAGATACACGTTCAGAAATTTTCAGGTCAGGTCATAATATTTAAGATTTTGCATTTTATTAGTTCATACATACAACAATCAGAACAGACACAATGAATATGTTTCATGTTTTGTATTTATTACAGATATTGTAAAGCTGCCCATTTGTAATTTATAAGGACAGTATGGGAATAAAAGTGAGTATATTTTATCAGTAATTCCACATAATTTGTCTTGAGAATTTCTAGTAACAACAGGATAGAAAAACACCTATTAATATATTTTAACAATTTCAAAAATCATATAATAAAATTTAGTCGAAACAAAAGATACAAACATTTTTAAGAATTTTTATAGCAAAATTTTAATTATTAATCCTACATTGCACTATTATTTGGGCTAAAATTATATTTTTACATATATTTGGGTTCAGAAAAAAGTTATAAAAATATTTAAAAAATAGTTTTGATGTTTCCTTACTGGTTTTAAAGAAACATTGTGTTTGACACATATATGAATTAAATATCAAGTATAAATATCTTTGATAAATGCAATAAAAATATTTAAATAAGATTAAAACTAAATTCGTTGTTTGTAAGGAAGATTTGTAAGCTTTAAAAATACAATGTATAATGTAAATATAGCAAAATGATGAACATGTGCAACACGCAAATAAAGTATGTTCTCAAAGATATAACTCTCAATTACTACCATCTAGCTAAAAAATCAGAATGAAACGCATAAAATGATGATTTCTATACAAATTAATTTGAAATTAATGCAAATTATTTTTTGTAGGCATAGTATAGTGTGAAACTTAAATTATATATTAATTAAATTATATAGTGTATTTATATATTATATTCATATATTTATATTTATATATTATGTTGTAAGTTATATTATATTATATATTATATTTAATTATATTATACTATATATGAATCAGTGTGGAATTTGAAGTTAATAAAACAGACATAATTTAAAATAACATATATTATATTTTAAATAATATTATAAATTGTATTTATATATTCATATTTATATTCATATATTTTAATTTATACATTACATTTATATTTATATTTATATATTATATTAATTTATATTTATAATATACTATATTCATATTTTTATATTTATATTCATATATTTATATTTATATATTACATTTATATTTATATTTATATATTATATTGTAAATTATATTATATTATATATTACATTATATTATATTATATATGCATCAGTGTGGAATTTGGAGTTAATAAAACAGACATAATTTAAAATAACATATATTATATTTTAAATTATATTATATTATATATTATATTGTATATTATATTATATATTATATTAAATGATATTATATTATATATTATATATTATATTATATTATATTTATTATATTATATTATATTATATATGCATCAGTGTGGAATGCGAAGTTAATAAAACAGACAAAATTTAATATAGCAACTTAAGATATTTTGATCAAGAATATTTAATATAAAAATAACGACATAGAAAAAATATTAGACAATCTTCTTTTCCTAAAATCGAGCTTATGATTATATTCTATAAAATTTATTTGATCCCAAATTATTTGCTTGAAGAATAATTTCTAGAGTTGTTTATCAAGTAAGTCTGTGAATTTATCACTATTAAGTTCATCTGTTTCCAGTTAAAATCAACTTTCTCTCCAGAACATATATATTTTGTACCGAATTTTCTCTCTCTGTAGTCCCTCAGAGGGGGGACGAATCACAGTCCACACTTCCCTATTTTCTTCCCTTCGAAAATCATATCAGCTATCTAATTTCCAGGCATGAAAATCCAATTCTGGATCCTGATGATGCTCGTCTCCATCCCTAATCATATTTTTCTGGGGGGCGAAGGGGGCAGAAGGGTACAGCAGAAGTGAGCGAGGAATGGTATGTGTTTGGTGCTTCACGCTTATTCCATTCAATAAGCAATCTGTGCGGGGGCAAACGCTGGGTCAGATTTGTGCCAATTCCTTTTTTATCCCTACTATATAGTCTTTACTATCTTCTCCGTCGGAGTTGTTTGAGAAAGAAATATTTGACTCGCGAATTCTAATTTTGGATTGTAGAATGAAATCCGTGGAATATAAATTTTATTGTGTGTTTGTTCTTAGCATTTTAAAAGACTATAATTATTTTGGAGGTCATGTATAAAATTATTTTAAAAAAGTTACAGTGAATATGCAAATTAATTTTGTTTATTTTAGTCACTTCTCTGGAGAATTTCACATAAAATTGTCAGTATACTCAAGCAAAATGATTCAAATAGGAAGACAAAATTTTAGTCATTTTATGTTCTAGCATTTATAAAGACAATATAATCTATTTGGAAGTCAAATAAAAAAATTTTTTTCAGACAACAGAGATATATTTTTTTTTTTTTTGCTTTAATATTTCTCTGAGCAATATATTATTATTTTTTTTTTTGTATTTTGTATATATTTATATTTTTTTTTTTTTTTTGTGGGGGGGGTTATGTTTTTCAGCAGTGGACTTTCAAACTAATTTTTATTTAATCATTCTCTTGAGAATTTAATATTCAATTAGCAATGTATTTTTGATTTGTGTTTTTTTTAGTTTTTTTGTTTTTATTTAAGGCTATAACTTTTTGGAGGTCATATTATTTTTTTAGAATTTTGTATTTAGTTTTATTGTTAAAAATTTTTTATATTTTATATTTTTGTTATATTTTTTATTTTTTTTTATTTTTTGGAGGGCATTTAATTTTTTTTATTTTTAGTATTTTTTTGAGTGAATTGAATTTTTTTATATTTTTTTTTTATAGAATTTGTTTATATATTTTGTATTTTTTTTATTTATATTTTTTAAGTCTAAGCATTTATAAAGACATATATTCTTTTTGGAAGTCCTTTTGTATTTTTTAGTCAGAGCAATTTTTATAATTTTTTGATATATTGTTTGTTTTTTTAAGTTGACAAAATTTTAATCATTTTATGTTCTAGCATTTATAAAGAAATTATAATCTTTCTTAAAGTCATATAAAAAAATATCTTATTAAGAACACGATAGTGGATATGCAAACTAATTTTGTTTATTTTAGTCACTTGTCTTGAGAATTTTACATGAAATTATCAATATACTCAAACAAAATGGTTGAAATAGTAAGACAAAAGTTTAATCATTTTATGTTCTAACATTTATAAAGATATTATAATCTTTTTGGAAGTCATATAAAAAGTATCTTATTAAGACGACAGTGGACTTTCAAGCTAATTTTGTTTATTTAATAAATTATCTTGAGAATTTAATATGTAATTAGCAATGTATCTGATTAAAAGTGGTTCAAATAGTAAGATAAAATATTAGTAATTTTGTGTTTTTAGCATTTTAAAAGGCTATAATTTTTGGAGGTCATGTAAAAACTATTTTTTTAAGCCCAAAATGGACTTCCAAATATTTTGTTTATTTTAATCACTTCTCTTGAGAATTTCACATGCTATCAGCAACATGTTTAAATTAAAATTATTCAAATTGTAAGATGAAACATTAGTCACATTCTGTTATAGCATCTATAAAGACATTATAATCATTTTGGAGGTCATATAAAACTATCTTATTAAGACGAGAGTGAATATGCACACTAATTTCGCTTATTTTAGTCATTTCTCTTGAGAATTTCACATTCAATTATCAATATATTTGTATTAAATGGTTCAAATAGTAAGACAAAATATTAGTCATTTTATGTTCTAGCATTTATAAAAACATTATAATCTTTCTAAAAGTCATATTAAAAAATATCTTATTAAGAAGACGACAGTGAATATACAAACTAATTTTGTTTATTTAAGTCACTTCTCTTGAGAATTTTACATGAAATTATTAATATACTCAAACAAAATGGTTCAAATAGTAAGACAAAATTTTAATCATTTTATGTTCTAACATTTATAAAGACATTATAATCTTTTTGGAAGTCATATAAAAATATCTTATTCAGACGACAGTGGACTTTCAAACTAATTTTGTTTATTTAATCAATTATCTTGAGAATTTAATATTCAATTAGCAATGTATTTGATTAAAAGTGGTTCAAATAGTAAGATAAAATATTAGTACTTTTGTGTTTTTAGCATTTTAAAAGGCTATAACTTTTTGGAGGTCATATAAAAATATCTTATTAAGACGACAGTGAATATGCAAACTAATTTTGTTTATTTTAGTCACTTCTCTTGAGAATTTCACATGCAATTATCAATATATTTAAATTAAAATAGTTCAAATAGTAAGGCAAAATTTTAGTCATTTTATGTTCTAGCATTTATAAAGACATTATAATCTTTTTGGAAGTCATATAAAAATATCTTATTAAGACGACAGTGAATATGCAAACTAATTTTGTTTATTTTAGTCACTTCTCTTGAGAATTTCACATGCAATTATCGATATATTTGTATTAAATGGTTCAAATAGTAAGACAAAATTTTAGTCATTTTATGTTCTAGCATTTATAAAGACATTATAATCTTTTTGGAAGTCATATAAAAATATCTTATTAAGACGACAGTGAATATGCAAACTAATTTTGATTATTTTAATCATTTCTCTTGAGAATTTCATATGAAATTAGCAAGCAATATATTTAAATTTAAATAGCTGAGGTAGCACCATAAAATATTACTCATTTTGTGTTTTAGCATTATAAAAGACAGTATAACGTTATGTAAAAAACCTGTTTTGGTTGTGTAAAATAACTGTTTTATTAAGACGACAGTAGACTTTCACACTAATTTTGTTTATTTAATCAATTATCTTGAGAATTTAATATGCAATTAGCAATGTATTTGATTAAAAATGGTTCAAATAGTAAGATAAAATATTAGTAATTTTGTGTTTTTAGCATTTTAAAAGGCTATAATGTTTTGGAGGTCATGTAAAAACTATTTTATTAAGGCCACAATGGACTTTCAAATATTTTGTTTATTTTAATCACTTCTCTTGAGAATTTCACATGCGATTAGCAGCATGTTTAAATTAAAATTATTCAAATTGTAAGATGAAATATTAGTCATTTTATGTTCTAGCATTTATAAAGACATTATAATCTGTTTGGAAGTTATATAAAAATATCTTATTAAGACGACAGTGAATATGCAAAATAAATTTTGTTTATTTTAGTCACTTCTCTTGAGAATTTCACATGCAATTATCAATATATTTAAATTAAAATGGTTCAAACAGTAAAGCAAAATTTTAGTCATTTTATGTTCTAGCATTTATAAAGACATAATCATTTTGGAAGTCATATAAAAATATCTTATTAAGACGACAGTGAATAAGCAAACTAATTTTGTTTATTTTAGTCCCTTCTCTTGTGAATTTCACACTCAATTATCAACATATTTGTATTAAATGGTTCAAATAGCAAGACAAAATTTTAATCATTTTATGTTCTAGCATTTATAAAGACATTATAATCTTTTTGGAAGTCATATAAAAAATATCTTATTAAGACGACAGTGGATATGAAAACTAATTTGTTTATTTTTTCATTTCTTTTAAGGATTTTATATGCAATTAGCAATACATTTAAATTTAAATAGCTGAGATAGCATCATAAAATATTACTCATTTTGTGTTTTAGTATTATAAAAGACAGTTTAACTTTTTTTGGAAGTTATGTAAAAAAATGTTTTATTAAAGTGACAGTGGACTTTTATACTAAATTTGTTTATTTAATTGATTATCTAGAGAATTTAATATGCAATTAGCAATGTATTTGATTAAAAGTGGTTCAAATAGAAATAGTTCTGATAGCACCATAAAATATTACTCATTTTATGACCTAGTATTATAAAAGACACTATAACATTTTTTGGAGGTTATGTAAAAAACTGTTTTATTAAAGCGACATTGGACTTTTAAACTAATTTGTTTATTTAATCAATTATCTTGAGAATTTAATATGCAATTAGCCAATGTATTTGATTAAAAGTGGTTCATATAGTAAGATAAAATATTAGTATTTTTGTTCTTTTAACACTTTAAAATAATTTTTTGGATGTCGTGTAAAAACTATTTTATTAAGCCCACAATGGACTTCTAAAAAGTTTGTTTATTTTAATCACTTCTCTTGTGAAATTCACATGCAATCGGCAGCATCTTTAAATTAAAATTATTCAAATTATAAGATGAAATATTAGTCTTTTTATGCTTTATCATTTATAAAGACATTATAATCTTTTTGGAAGTCATTTAAAAATATCGTTTTAAGACGACAGTGAATATGCAAACTAATTTTGTTTATGTTAGTCACTTCTCTTGAGAATTTCACGTGCAATTATCGATATATTTGTATTATATGGTTCAAATAGAAACACAAAATTTTAGTCATTTTATGTTATAGCATTTATAAAGACATTATAATCTTTCTGAAAGTCATATAAAAATATTATTAAGACGAAAGTGGATATGAAAACTAATTTTGTTTATTTTAATCACTTCTAAGAATTTCATATGAAATTAGCAAGCAATATGTTTAAATTTAAATAGCTGAGGTAGCATCATAAAATATTACTCATTTTGTGTTTTAGTATTATAAAAGACAGTATAACGTTATGTAAAAAACCTGTTTTGGTTGAGTAAAAAAACTGTATTATAAAGACGACAGTGGACTTTCAAACTAATTTTGTTTATGTAATCATTATCTTGAGAATTTAATATGCAATTAGCAATCTATTTGATTAAAATTTGTTTAAATACCAAGATAAAATATTAGTAATTTTGTGTTTTTAGCATTTTTTAAAATTCTAAAAACTATAATTTTTTTGATGATCATGTAAAAACTATTTTATTAAGGCCACAATGGACCAAATATTTTGTTTATTTTAGTCACTTCTCTTGAGAATTTCACATGCAATTATCAATATGTATTAAATGGTTCAAATAGTAAGACAAAATATTAGTCATTTTATGTTCTAGCATTTATAAAAACATTATAATCTTTCTAAAAGTCATATTAAAAAATATCTTATTAAGAAGACGACAGTGAATATACAAACTAATTTTGTTTATTTAAGTCACTTCTCTTGAGAATTTCACATGAAATTATCAATATACTCAAACAAGGTTCAAATAGTAAGACAAAATTTTAGTTATTTTATGTTCAGACATTTATAAAGACATTATAATCTTTTTGGAAGTCATATAAAAATATCTTATTCAGACGACAGTGGACTTTCAAACTAATTTTGTTTATTTAATCAATTATCTTGTGAATATAATATGCAATTTGCAATGTATTTGATTAAAAGTGGTTCAAATAGTAAGATAAAATATTAGTAATTTTGCGTTTTTAGCATTTTAAAAGACTAATTTTTGGAGGTCATGTAATAACTATTTTGTTTAGGCCACAATGGACTTCTAAATATTTTCTTTATTTTAATCAATTCTCTTTATAATTTTACATGCAAACAGCAGCATGTTTAAATTAAAATTATTCAAATTGTAAGACGAAATATTAGTCCTTTTATGTTCTAGCATTTATAAAGACATTATAATCTGTTTGGAAGTCATATAAAAATATCTTATTAAGACGACAGTGAATATGCAAACTAATTTTGTTTATTTTAGTCCCTTCTCTTGTGAATTTCACACTCAATTATCAATATATTTGTATTAAATGTTTCAAATAGTAACACAAAATTTTAGTCATTTTATATTCTAACATTGATAAAGACATTATAATCTGTTTGGAAGTCATATAAAAATATCTTATTAAGACGACAGTGGATATGCAAGCTAATTTTGTTTATTTTAATCACTTCTCTTGAGAATTTCAAATGCAGTTATCAATATATTTAAATTAAAATGGTTCAAATTGTACGAGAAAATTTTAGTCATTTTATGTTCTAGCATTAATAAAGACATTATAATCTTTTTGGAAGTCGAATAAAAAATATTTTATTAAGACGACAGTGGATATAAAAATATTTTGTTTATTTTAATCACTTCTCTTGAGAATTTCATATTCAATTAGCAACACATTTGAATTTAAATAGTTCAGATGGCATCATAAAATATTACTTATTTTGTGTTCTAGTATTATAAAAGACCCTATAATCTTTTTAGAGGGTTATGTAAAAACTGTTTTATTAAGGCAACAGGGGACTTTCAAACTAATTTTGTTTATTTAATCAATTATCTTGAGAATTTAATATGCAATTAG
The DNA here is from genome assembly GCA_032207245.1 of Pardosa pseudoannulata. Lineage (NCBI taxonomy): Eukaryota > Metazoa > Arthropoda > Arachnida > Araneae > Lycosidae > Pardosa > Pardosa pseudoannulata. The sequence continues at coordinate 124,275,105 of CM063511.1, forward strand.
CCAATGTATTTGATTAAAAATAGTTCATATAGTAAGATAAAATATTAGTATTTTTGTTTTTTTTAGCATTTTAAAAAACAATAATTCTTTGGAGGTCATGTAAAAAACTATTTCATTAAGCCCACAATGGACAAATATTTTGTTTATTTTAATCCCTTCTCATGAAAATTTCCTATGCAGCATGTTTAATTTAAAATTATTTAAACTGTAAGATGAAATATTAGTCATTTTATGTTCTAGCATTTATAAAGACATTATAATCTTTTTGGAAGTCATATAAAAATATCTTATTAAGACGACAGTGAATATGCAAACTAATTTTGTTTATTTTAGTCACTTCTCTTGAGAATTTCACATGCAATTATCAATATATTTGTATTAAATAGCTCAGATAGCACCATAAAATTTTACTCATTTTATGTTCTAGTATTTTAAAAGACAGTATAACCTTTTTCGGAAGTTATGTAAAAAACTGTTTTAAGGCGACAGTGGACTTTCAAACTAAATTTGTTTATTTAATCAATTTTTTTGAGAATTTAATATGCAATTATCAATGTATTTAACTAAAAGTGGTTCAAATAGTAAGATAAAATATTAATAATTTTGTGTTTATAGCATATTAAAAAAATATAATTTTTTGGAGGTCATGTAAAAACTATTTTATTACGGCCACAATGGACTTTCAAATATTTTGTTTATTTTAATCCTTTCTCGTGAGAATTTCGTATGCAGCATGTTTAATTTAAAATTATTCAAACTGTAAGATGAGATATTAATCTTTTTGTGTTGTATCATTTATAGAGACACTATAACTATTTTTGGAAGCCATGTAAAAACTATGTTATAAAGGCGACAGTAAACGTTCACGCTAATTTTGTTTATTTTAATTACTTCTTTTGAGAACTTTGTATGCAGTTAGCAATATATTTAAATTATTATGGTTCAAAAAGAAAAGTCTCAGTTTATTTTAATCAATTCTCTTGAAAATTTAGTTTGCCCTTATTAGAGCATATACTTAAATAAAAATGGTTCAAATAATAAGATAAAATATTAGTAATTTTGTGTTCACATTCTAAAAAACTCTATAACCTATTTTGGAGGTTATTTAGTAAACTATTTTAATAAGTGACAGTGAACTTTCAACTAATTTTATTTATTACAATAAATTCTCTTGACAATTAAGTATCCCATTAACAGAACATATACTTAAAGAAAATAGTTCAAATAGTAAAGTAAAAAATTAATCATTTTGTGTTCACATTTTAAAATCTTTTTTTGGGGGGTGATGTAAAAACCTATTTTATTATGCCAATAGTATACGTTTAGAACTAATTTTGTTTACTTTAATTAACTCTCTTGAAAATTAAATATATCATTAGCAATACAGTTAAATAAAATGGCTAAATAGTAAGATCAAATAATAATTACTTTATATAGTTAGTAATTATCAATTTTTTCATCAAAATGAGCTTAAATGAAAATACTCAATGTACATTCTTTTTTAATATAATGTCCTTTTTAATTTACATCAAGGCTCTTATTTTATCTCAAAGCTTAGGTTTTAATCATAGACATTAGGATAAAATATAAAGAAAATTGAAAATAAATAACGATAACATTAATTTTGTCGTACATATAATGTTTGTACCTATTTTTAAAAGTGCAGAATATTACATTTGAATTTTATTCCTTTTAACTAACTTTTGTTTTATATACTTTAATGTAAATAGTTTGTAAATTTCAGAGTTAATGGATGTTTAGAATTGCTTTTGAAATGTTTGAAATGTTTATAAATTTCGGTATTAAAAATAAAAGTTATAATCAGCAATGACTATACTGTATTAAAACTAAACTCTTCGGTGCAACAGCCCCTAGGGGGCCAAGGCCTACGGTGTCAATCTCAGCTTTCTAGACCAAGGGCCCTGGGGTGCTAAACATATGTTCCGGTTAGGTGGTCAGCTTTACGCAGAACCCCCATTGTTTAGTTCCCAAGCATGCTTGGTCCCCAGTTTCTCTACCCACTAAAGGGATGAAAGGCTGAGTCAACCTTGCCCACTATACTATATTATTGGTAATAAATACTCTTATGGCGGGAGGATAGACCTTTCAGAATAACACTTTAATTATCTTCTACTTGAGCTCTATTTTGATCTGAAAATGCATGAGAATAAAAACGAACAGTGATATGTTTTCCACCACTGTTTAAACAAAATTAGAACAGGAATGTTTATTCAACATTATAATCCAGCTACATCTTTCTTCAAAAAGATTTTACCAAATGTAGCATCAAATTTTTATATTCGTTTCTTAATATATTCTAGGTTCTCATTAACATAATTTTAAATATTTTAATTTCTCTTGGTGTTACCATCTGTTTGTTGTTTAATTTGTGGGTTATTTGGAAAATAAAACTATTTCCTAATTAGTTATAAAGAATAATTTAAACTCGTTCAAATATCACATTTTCCCTTATTTACAACATACACCTGCTGTAAATGAAAGAAAATTAGTTAACAATAATTAAAAAATTGATAGTTGCAGTGCTCTGCTCCTGTTCCCCCATGCCTTTTACAATCTTATATCAAAGTGCATATTTATAACTTACAAAAATTATTCCTATTTAGTTATACCTCAAGGAATTAGCATAATCAGTTATTACAATATTCCCTTCGTTCTTAGCAGAATTATTTAAATTTGAGCATTAATCCTTCTCGTCTAACACTACTCGAAAAACATGTCTAGTATTTGACAAATTACTCCTTCTCACTAAAAGACTGAATTTTTTCTTCCTTTTCTAGCTATCAACACGAGAAAATGCCTCGAAAACACTTACTAGACCAAAGAGGTTGCTAGCAAAAACTTGATATCGACCTTATTGCACGAGGGAAGTATCAATAGCGGCCTTTTTGCACCCGCGTCGGCTCTACAGCCTCGACAAGGGAGTTAGTCGGGTGGAAGAATGTAATCCCTGCTACTGCAGACACAGGCCCTCTCCTGGTAAGATTACGGCTGCTCTTTTCCGTACTGTGCTGTTCCCACAGACCAAAGGGGGATTACCTTGGGCTTTTATTTATTTTGATCCAACCTTTTGCGGTTGAGTGGTAAAGGGCCCCAGCACTCAGAAAAATAAAACTTGAAGCAATATTTCACCATCAGAGATTTCAAAATCTTGAGGTAAGTTCATTCAAGAGGCAACCGCAAATAAGAGAGAAGAATTTATGCTTTTAATTCTAGGTCCTAGTATTAGATCACTTTCCTTTTCTGGGAGAACAGAAATGAAGAATTTTTCATCATCGACGAACTGAAGACTAAGATTAAGACGCAGACTGCTCACCGTCAGAGATAATATTTAGTTTCTTTTTCGTGTAACTATTGCCAAAGAGATAAAGTAGTGCTAACTTATTATTTAATGATATTCAATACGAATTTAAAATTTGGGGTTTAAATTTAGAATTTATTTGAAATATTTATTTCAGCGTCTAGATTAAAGGGATGGGAAATAATTAGATGGTTAGATTACAGTTTCAATCTCAATTACATTAAAGAAATTGTTTAAATAAATATATACGGAAATGCATGTAGATGATACAACCTCTGACATCGTCTTGTGATTGGTCCATGATCACCGAGTCGATTCTTACACTACAAGTTAGGTATTACAAAAGTACTTTCAACATTTTTAAAATACATATAAATAAATGTAATAAATATAGTCAAATAAAGATACATAGATACATAAATTAATGTATATATACACACATATATTGTGTGTATATATATAAATATGTGTGTATATATATATATATATATATATATATATATATATATATATATATGTATATATATATATATATATATATATATATATATATATATATATATATATATATATATATATATATATATATATATATATATGTATATATATATATATATATATATATATATATATATGTGTGTGTGTGTGTGTGCGTGTGTGTGTTTATATATATGTGTGTATATATTTATATGTGTGTATGTGTGTATCAGGTTTTAAAACTAAAAATTAAATCATTAATTAATAAAAAAGAGCGAATTTTTTGTGAAGCGTAAGAATGTGGAGGCTACAATATTTGTGGGCAGTGCAGGCCAAGTTACAGAAAAGATCAATTAAATATTGTGGGTGGATGAACTATTGTCAGAATCTTTTTGTTTGAAAACAAAATAGCTAATGTGGCAGCCATCGTGAAGATCTAATATAAACACTCTAATAAAATTTAATTGCCTGGAATTGGGAATTGATGTCCTTCTTATTCTTCCTCTCAGCTCAGCACCTGACACACACACATATATGTAATGTTCGAATTTTACTCGAAGTTACGATTTAGTTTTATTCCCTATTATTTCGAATTGTCCGGGCTTACTGGGAAATGAAAATATCTAAGTAAATTGCAGTCGTTCCATTAAAGCAACAGCGAAGTCCGTGGTGCAAATCTAACTTTATTTGAGACTAAAAATGGACGTCTTTACCCAACAAGAGCAAAGCATTGAATGGTAACGAAAACACTTCCATTACAAATTTCGCCTAACAACGAGGAATCACGTGGATTTTTTGTCTAACCAAGCACGACTGAGCCGGAGGCTACTAGTATTAAGGCAAGAGGGTGCGCCTTTCGTTTGAAGAGCACCTCAGGGGTAAAAGTACGACTTAAACCAAGTAGAAGACCCATAGACTTGGCCTGCCATCCTATTGAGAACTTGGAGGACATTGTGACCACGAACATATTTTACGTGCCCCAGTCACCTTTAACGAACACCGCAGATCTCCAAATCCGCAAGCCTTCAGTTCCGACAGCATTGATCTTTGCTGACTGAGATACCACGGCTCAATAATTTCTATAGACATATCTAACGCCTATCGTTCCCTTAATTGTTTTGATTGAAAAGCCAAGATACTTATTACTGTCAAATGACCTATTTTCTTCTGCCATATGATAACGTCGATTATTTTTTATAAAAAAATGCATAACTAATGTTATCAAATATTTTCAAATAATTAGGTTGTTATTGTAAATTAACCCCTTCTCGGTTTTTTCCGAGCTGAACTCGGGCAGGCGAAATGTACCATCCTGGCTCATCCCGCGTGTAGCTCGGGCACTGTGAAGTTGTACACTGTGCAATCAGTCTTTCCCGAATTATCTCACATGTGTTTTTTACGGTTTCGAATGCTTTTGTTTACATTTCTGGCTACTAGATTATTTGCTGCTCAAAGAGAGACAGCAGAGGGAGGAACAAGGAGAGAGAGAAACAAGGTTCTACTGCCAGATTGCGATGCTGGCCTACGTGCAGTACCGTGTTTCCGATTGTATCATACATGATCAAATTTGGAGTAATAATTTCATAATAATTTATGTAAATGCAAAGGATATAAATAAAACTTAATTCAAGATAAAAGCTAGGAATTCTAAGCTTTATATTTATAGTTAGTGGGAATTTACGCCTAAGTCTAATGATTTCTGAAAGCCAACTATACATGTAAATCACTCATTTATTTAAATTGATATTTTTACATTAATTTTTAGGAAATTTTGTATTCGAATGACGTTATTATGTTTAAAAAGCTATGTAGGTATGAAAATAAGCATAAAAAATCGACATTTTTTGACCCATAACCCCGAAATAAAATGAACCTGGAAGGAGTTAAAAGGTTGATTTCCCTCCCAACTTTCATTTAAATGTAACATACAATATGTACATTTACTTCTATATAAATATTTGGTTGTATTCTGGAATGAAATACATGCTCATAAACATTCCATTAAAGTGTTCCATTTTCCTTGTCGAGATTTTGTGTGCATTTAATGATGTTCGTATTCCAATTAACTGTCATTCCTGAGGAATATGATGGAACGTGTAAGCTTTCAGAGAGAGATTAACTCTGAGATTTTTGAAAGTGTTGTTTCTTGTAAGCATTTCTATCATTTACAACAGAATATTACACAATGTTAGAAAAATAATAATTATATCCATTTCGCAAGATACAAATATGTTATATTATTAATAAAGATAAAGATCGGGAGTTTTCAAATTTTTACTCTGTATATTAACAATGTTTGTATGTAATATATTTAGCAGTCGTAAATAAGAGCCACCAATTAAATAAATTCTAAGGGGATTCATATTAATTCATATTTTACTCTTTTTGTAAAGCAACATAACGTTATCTTCCATAACTTCCATAATTTGTCTTGTCAAGGTCAATTCTTATAGACTTTATAGTTTTTATATTTACCTAATGTGAATCATCTATTGTGTTTATGAAAGAATATCAAAATTTTTAAATTTTAGATTAGTTTCAGAAGAGTCTAAGCAATAACCCTGAGGGTTTTGAAAGGGATGTTTCTTGTAAGCATTTCTATCATTTACAACAGAATATTCACAATGTTCGAAAAATAATTATATCTATTTATCAAGATACAAATATGTTATATTATTAATAAAGATAAAGTTTGGGAGATTTCAAATTTTTACTCTATTTGTATATTAACAATCTGTTTGTATGTAACATATTTAACAGTCGTAAATAAGAACTACCAATTAAATAGATTCTAAGATGATTCGTATTAATTCATGTTTTACTCTTTTTGTAAAGAAACATAACGTTAGTTTCCCTAACTTCCATAATTTGTCTTGTCAAGGTCAATTCTTATAGATTTTATAGTTTTCATATTTACCTAATGAGAATCATCTATTGTGTTTATGAAAGAATATCAAAATATTTAAATTTTAGATTAGTTTCTGAAGAGTCTAAACCAGGGATGCACAAACTTTTTCGGCCGAGTGTCAAAAATCGAAAGAAAATAAATTTGGAGGGCCAAGATAAATTTTTCTAAAATTTTAAAAGTAATATACAAGTACCTAACGGTTTAAAAACGTTAATGAGATGAATGAAATTGAGATTTTATTTTTAAAAGTTCCTTATACTGAGGTTCGAAGTGAGATGTACTGATTTTAAGGAACGATGCTAAATGCTCATCTGTCAGTCTACTTCTGAAATTATTTTTTCTAAGGCTCAAAGTTGAAAACACTTGTTCAGGTATAAGAAGCAAATATACCACTGATCTTCTGGGCGTGAGATAATAAATTTGGGATATAATATTTAAGCAAAGTAGAAAAGGAGATGGATATATAATGTATAAATATATATTTCTTTTAATTTGCCTCGGATCGGCAACTTAAAATTCTATCCGCGGGCTGGATAAAACCTTCCAGCGGACCGGAGTTTCCCATCCCTGGTCTAAACAAAGCATAATTATAGATTATCTATAGTTATTTTTCTCTTCTCTCCTTAAAAAATTAGAATAAAAAAGTTAGGAAGTAGCTGTAACTTTTGTTTTAGTATCGAATGTTGAACATACAGTAATGAATTACACAAATTACCAAGAAGTAAATAATTTTTCAAAATTTGTTTTTAGTTATTTTCAAAAGCATTATACAAAAAAACTTTAATTTCTACGATGTTGAACATATTTTTAAGTACTCTATGATTAATTAATTGAACACAATTTAAAAAGAAGAAAAATTATAAATGTACGTTTTTACCATGAATGATTTTCCTATAGGACAATTTCCGCGTGTTGGTTTGGAGAGCTACACTAAATGTCGCCAGCTGTT
>CM063511.1:124287757-124325257 GCA_032207245.1 Pardosa pseudoannulata
AGTAGTGAACGTCCATGCGAATAAACAATTGCAAAAGGCACGGGGCAGGAACAGTAGTAGATTATACAAAGGGTGCCTGAGGGAAGTAGGACACAGCCCAATCGTTGAAGTCATAAAAAAGAGAGATTTTTCCGATGTTCGAAAGGGCATATCACTGGCTTCCGGGACAAGTGATGCAGCATTTCTGAAACTGCTTAATTTGTGAATGCGTTGTCATCAGGAAAGTGTATCGCACATGGCAATATGGCACTATCGGAAATCAACAACGTGGACATTGTGAAGCGTCAAGGGATATGGATAAAAAATGTGAATGACAACTGAGGCTATGAGTTCAGGGAATCAACATGTAACCTTTGAGAAACTAACGACCCAGATCAACAAGAGTCCTTACCCAAGTGTTTCCCAAAAGGTAATTCGTCAAACATTGCTACGCATGAGAATCCGTAGCAAATGGATGGTTTCCACACCTATGCTTTCGACAGTGAATTGGTGGCGAAAGTTGGAATTTTTAAGACAGTGCCTTAACTGGACGTACACTGTGTGGTAACAAATGACTTTCTCCGATAAATCCAAGGTTTTTATTTCTACATCATTGGATGGATGGAGACCAGTGTATACGATAATTCAAGCATATAAGGCGTGAAGTATTGAAAGAAAACACTCGGAAACAATTACCGGGAGTGTACAATCTGGTGGAGGAAGCATTAGAGTATGGCTAACGTTTCTGGGACATTATCTGGATGCACTCGGCTTTGATGATGCAGTGTGGAGCGAAATAAATATGCGCACCCTTACATCTAGATTGTTTATACTCACTTCAATGACATCTTTCACTAGGACACTACTGTTAACCTAGGCTTTTAACCTAACGGTCCAGGGTTCTAATCTCTCTTTCGCCGACATAATTTGTGCCTCGGTAGCGCAGTAGGCAGCTCGTCAGTCTCATACATCACGGATTGTACATGCATGGTCCGCGTAATACGAGAATTAGCCTACTAAACTTCTTTTATCTCCAGAACCTTGAGAACCTTTGGGCCCAATTAGATCGAGATTCAATCCCAGGGTTCTAAAGATCATCTGCCTCCAGCAATGACTGAACTGGAGTCTGCATATTTCCGAATAACTGTGAGAACATACCGGCTCCTTATTGACCATCCTTTCCCGTTAAACTAAGATCCTGGTCATATATACTAGTCTGGATTTTGATGGGTGGTCACATTACTTTTTCAATCTTCTAATGCAGGCGTATGTGGTTCAACCCCCAAACCCTAACTTGAGTATACCACTGCTACACCATTCCATCTAACTACTCCTATATAAACTTTTTATGTATGCAAATGTATGGCCGGGAGACGTCCAGTGGAGCTGGGATAGCGCTTCATTCTCCTAAGACATACCTCCAATGTTCGTTCCTCGGGCTGAACACGGTTGACTCAGTCTTTCATCTCTTCAGTGAATTAGACTTTGTATATTCAAAAGTTTAGTTCTTCATATGAAATGTTCTTCCACATTTTTTTTCGCAGTTTTGGAATAATGAGATTATAAGTAGTTTATATATTTTTGAAAATGTACAAATCTGAAAATGTATAAAAATCGCTCTCATTCATCATATTTTTTCTTAATACCATCACTTCTGAAGCGTGATAATGCATGAAACAATATACGACGGTTTACTATATTAGAGTTTCGACGTGAGCCCTCAAGGGACATTGGGTTACTTCTCAGTTGAATACAATCTAGGTTTATCACTGCTGTGGAAATACGCACTGTTTATGGCATTTTGATTTGGATCATTTATTGCTACACGTTCATTTATCTGTGATGAAAGTCCAACGATAATTTGCTCATTTGGTGTTTATTATTTTTTACCATCGTACCTTAAAATAACACAAAACCGCTTCTTAAACTTTTAAATATATTTTCCTTCTTCGTAAAAGGAGAGAAATATGAACACTTATCTTTCTCCCCCATTTTTTAGGTGCAAGAAGTTCATTGGCGACAAGGCGTAAAAACGCTTTTAACCATCATCAGTATTAATTTCTACTGTACTCTGTAAACTTTTACAGAGCACTAAAAACTTTTCCAATTTCTAAATGATAATAAATGCCCACACATAGTATTTACTGCTAAGTTAGTTCATTTTTTTTAACACCCACACGATTTAATGGAAAAGGGCGCTTAAACGCGACGAAGGATTTGTTGGCGCAAAGAAAAATTTAGGGATGAGAGGAACAGGTTTTACGTTCACTTTCAAATTACAATAATCGTTGGTGGCTGGAGTTAAATGAATAAGAATTGTTCTCTTTTTGAAAGATCGAATTTTACAGTGGATAACTCCATAAAACACATTAGATAGTTTCAAAAAACTTTTAGCTAGTATTAGATACAATGTAACAAATATTTTAAGACTGGTTGGATGAACTTGCTTTGCTACGGAGCTTCTGTATTTATTACGTTAAAGGAATATTTTTTTGTGTGTGGATTTCAATCCTTTTCATTTTAACTGAAACTTTTTTTTTTTGTTCTTACACATAATAATCTGAATCTGTATTCCAAATTTAACGTTTCTATTCTCAGAAGATTTATTCTTTGTTGCAGTAGCGTACCAAGACTTCTTTTAGTGAGAGCAGGGAGGGGGGGGGGATCTTCGGGGAAACCCCGTAGACAAATTTTTGTATGTGGGTTATCATGGTTTTATCAAATTATAATAAAATAAAATGTGTATTACATTGATATTAGACAAATTATAAAAACAAGAGCCAAAATATAATACAAATGCATAAACTTAGTGTTAAAAATGTAATGTTTATGGGCATTTTTTTCAGTTTGCTAATGTATGGGTGGGGTTCAGCCCTCAAACCCTAACTTGTGTACTTCACTACTACATAAACCAACCTGTTTCTAACTACTTCTATATAAACTTTTATGAATGGAAATGTTTATCTGGGAGGAGCCCAATGGCGTTGGAGTATCGCTTCGTGCTCCCAAGACATAGGTCCAAGGTTCGATCCTTAGGTTACAAGACTGACCCAGCCTTTCACTCTTCAGTGGGTAGACAAACGTTTGACGAGGCATTTTTTGGATCTAAATACTGGAGTTCCGTTTTAGGTTGAACAGGATATATGCTTCATACCCAGGGTCCAGCTTGGGTAGAGATTGGTGCCTTAGGCCCAGGCTCTACCGAAGCTCTAATGCCAGGAAGTTAAGTGTTTTTTTTAAAGGCATGCCTGTTTTCTATTTACTTCGAAATGGCTGGACCTATCATTATAAAATTTTTCATGTTAATTTCCTTGGTTTAAAACAGGTCAAATTATTCAAAAGTTAAAATCATGAAGAAAGTTGAACTCGTTTTTTTTAATTTTAACTTTTATTGGGTTTAGGTTCAATGTGTCAGGCATCAATAGATATAACTTTTCTTTTAATAATATGCTAAAATTCTTAAAACTATTTAGTATGTTAATTCATCTGACAGTGTTTAAAATGTGCTTTGAGTAGTTTTGGATTTTTTTGCAAGGCAACTCCTTCCGTACTTCGAGACTTCTGCCACAATCTTGAAATCTCACAGTGAGACATATTCAGAATTCGAAGTACTTAAATTTGAGATCTTTCAAATTCCTGATTTCCAATAACTCTTCATTCCATAAGTATGTTCTATTGGTATATAGTGGCATCATTTACCCTTTAAATAGTTTTCCAACTCTTTTTGCCACAACAACTGCACAGTACCAAATTTTGATGTCCTATCACACTTGAACTTATTTTTATACTCATTTCTATGTAATTAGATATTTCGCACATGCCGATGTGAATGAAATGTTTTGCATATGCACAATCTTTTACTTTCAAAAAGGGTTCTACATAAGTGAATATGAACAGTTTTGCAGACATTTCTCCAATTTTTCGAGTTATACTCAATATATGGGCAAGAGTGTAACTTGCGATATATAATACCGAATACATTTGTTTTGATTAAAAATTTCCAATATAAATTACACTTTTATGTACAACTCCTAATTTTACTCATTTGATTCTTACTCAATGAATAAATGAACTTTCATTTTTTTTATTTTATATACGCAAAAGATATATTGAAATGCTCAACTTTGAGATTGAAATAAATATAAGCACTTTAGACATCCATAATTTCAAGCAAAAACTGCTGGAATTATGCTTGTTTTTTCTCTTCATGCATGGACACGATATTTCAAAAAGGATTAATCTACATTTATAATATTTGCTACTTAGATATTATATTAAATGGGTGGAATTGTGTTCAATTTTGAATGCCCTCGGTCTTTAGATAATATCAGGAGCGTAATTTGGGCGTTTCAACTGAGCGAACAAAAGTCGAATTAGAAAATTAAAATATGAATAAAACCTACAAAAATTTGGAGGGAGAAAACAGCAGAATTGTCCCTCCTCTAAAAATTCTGGGGGAGAGGGGAAATTGACTCTTCTTTTCCCTCCCAAATTAAGCCCGCGGATAGTATAATATTTGTTTATAATATATAAGTATAGAATCCAACTGAGTGAGCAGATTGATATCTTTGTTAACTTCATGAAATGATCACCTGAAGAATTCCAAACAATGAGTTACAAATAATCAGTTTACGTAGTAAATCCTGCCATATTTAAAAAGTATAGTTAAAAATAATCCCTGTGAAAACCTTCCCTGCCGTTATTTACAATATCCTTGAATGGGAATATTTGAGAATGTTTTAAGTGTACCACCCAATTTTTAAATTTATTTTTATTAATATATCCTATCATTTAGTGCCATTTAGACTAAGTTTGTGTCTCCGTTTAAGTAAAAAGCGAAGTCAATGTTTTTAAAGTGATAATAAATCCAAATATTTTAAAATTGTTTCTCTGTACCAGTTAGGCAACATTGATGAAGAAATAGATGTGAACTCATTTGAAATGCTCCCCTGTTCTAGACTCGGGACATGAGAAAAATAATGGAAGTTCTAGACAAAAGATTATTGATTTATAGACTTTACTCTAAACCTGTTTTACTGTTTTTACTTTCTTTGTTTATTATTTACTGTTATTTAATCTTATTTGGTTATATCCATAAAAAAATGTTGGGAATTATTGGCTAGGCATAAATTTACCTATTAGACTTTACTGTAAGCTTGTTTTACTGTGGTTCGTTTACTTATTTTTTTTGTCTTAATATTTGAATGTTTTTGAATCAATTTCGTTTACATCTATGGAAAGATATGGAAAACAAGACATAAAATTATTGACCTATAAACTTTCTGCAGATTTTTTTTACTTTTTATTTATGGGAAAAGCGTTACTCGCTGTCAGCGGCCATCATCCTGCATCCGTAAGTGTCCTTTAGGTGATGCTAAATGAGTGACAACCTCAGGATTATACCTCTTTTAAGTATATACGGGTGTCACAAGCCCAAGGTATCTTAGTGAAACTTTTCCAATCCTTCCTGGTAGTTTCGAGTTTTCCTCTGTACTGATTGCTACTTACTGGGTTGATCAAAATTAAAATCAGACCCTGACGGGCCTTTCGTAGGTTAGCAGCAGCTTCGGACCATTGTCGTAACGGTCAGGCCTTCAATATTGTTACCCTGTATGGACAAAAGCCTGGGTCCAATAGACTAATATAATTATTGTTTATTTGTTTATTTTTGCTGTTGATGACATCATTTTGCTGTTACAGGATTTTCTTGGTTTGTCTACAGTTGTCTTTTGATTCGCCATTGATAAAAACAAATAAATGATTAAACGGGAAATGCAGAGTTAATATACATGTGTTCACTATTTATTTGTTTACCTTATATAACACATGGTTTGCCAATCATCATGCACTATCATTGTCGAAAAATAGATTTCAGATTAAGTCACCACCTGTAAAAGTTGTTTGTTTTTGCAGCCCCTCCAGTGTCCGGTCTCGGTGACCAGGGGCTTATCTGGTGCGTTCCGGATGGCCAGATCCGTTCGAATTAAAAGAGGGAGTGTGCCGGCGTGACGTCACGGGGGGATATCGCAGAGTGTCATCTCCCTCGGCGCGTGCCGGGGTTCCCCCGGGAAACGGACGCGTTGCCATGGCGGCGATAGGAAAACGGATAAGATGCGGACCCAGATTCTTGGCGATTTTCTTGCGTACCCCCCGAAAGATCCCCCGTCACTGATAGGGCTCGGGGCCGATTCATTCAGCCTCTCACTCATGCAAATGAAGCGGCTCTCTTCACCAATCAACTGGAGATTTTTCCTTCTTCGTGTGGGACGGCGTGTCATTTTTATATGTCCTTATTCGTTTCGGAAATTTCAATTCGAGTGATGAAATGGATTTTTACTTTCTAAGTATTTACGAAATATTGCAATTGCCAAGAACTGTGACTTTGAACCTAGGAACTGTAACGAATCTACGTTCTTTTTGGGGTCATAGAAATAATTTTTGAACTTTCTTTCTATGTCTCTCTCCTCTTTCTCCATTTTATCTGCCTCTGAGTCTGTTTAAGTATAAATACACACTATGTGTAAACCACGTGTAATCACAGTCACATAGTTTACATAGTCACGGATTTTCCTTCATCGTCTGGGATGGCGTGTCAATTTTGTATGTCCTTATTCGTTTGGGAAATTTCCATTCGGATGATGAAACGGATTTTTACTTTTTAAGTATTTACGGAGATATGTCAGGCAATAGCTGATTTGGAATTTAGCAGACTGGATTCTAATCCGTAAGCTAATGGCTAGGTCATTTCTTGCCCATTCATAAACCATTATATTATGCTCTCCAACATCTAGTTTTCTACAACAGCAATATTCTCTTCATCGCTAACGGTATTTTATAGTCTAAGAGAAGATTCAACTTTAAACGCCATGTGGAGTTTGAATTTAAGGATCCCACTGAAAATAGTTATCCTGTTAATTATACATTCTGAAATGTGTTCCTAAAGTCAACATGAGAGCACTGGTAGCTCAGTCTGCAAAGGAAATGATCTCGTAACTCAAAGGTTTCGGGTTCGGGGATTGAGCCAGTTTAAGGTCCACCGTGTTGGTAAAGGTAACTGGAGCACGTAAAATTTGTTCGTGGTTCCAAGTTCTCAAACGATATCTCTGGGGTTGGCAGACCAAGCCTGGGGGTGTTCTGTTTAGTCCCTGCTTCTAAATTACGAGGTCCCAGCGGGGTAATGTTACTCACGTCAGTAGGATTTCTTAAGTTTCACATGTTGGTGCTGAATGAGTAACAGTTTGTAATCCTTGTTTAGCATGTCTGTAATTGCCAGCTGAATTAATCATAAAAGACATGATAATTTTTTTTTGCTTTAAACCCCCTTTAAAATAGAAGAGAATCATTACATTAAAATTGCGATTTTTAAACTGAATTTTATAATTGATTTTGTTTAAATTATTTCTCACGTCTTTTGAAAGTAACAGTCATTTTCTTTTATAAAATGTAATATAAAATGAGTTAGGTTGAGCATTATTCATGAAACTTACACCTGAAGCATATTTCAGGGTAATACGCTTTATTTTATATTAAAAATAAACTTTTAGAAACTGAAAGATCAGGGTGTTTATATATGTGTATTGAGTTATTCAACAGGTTTTCTTTTCTTTTATTGTTTAGATTTTTAAAGTCATATTTTCTTTTTCTTTTATGTTACCTTAACACGCAATTTCAGATGTGACACTTTGCAATATTATATATCTACGATTATACCGTGTTACATTTATTTTTAGCCCTCAATCAATAGTTTGTTTTGTGTAGCGCATCACATTCTAATTGTTAATCATACATGTCTTAGAATTTTTCCTTAAAGAGACAGCGTTTACGTAAAGACATTATTCAACCTTTTAACACGAATCTCGAACAGAACCAACTTTTCTGCAGCCCGAATTTTTTTATTATCTCGAAATCTATTCGCAGTCCTCGTGTATATAATCACTTTATATCTGCGAACATAAAAGGAACGCGAAAAGGGCCAGAAAAGAGTTTTCACAC
The DNA here is from genome assembly GCA_032207245.1 of Pardosa pseudoannulata. Taxonomy (NCBI): domain Eukaryota; kingdom Metazoa; phylum Arthropoda; class Arachnida; order Araneae; family Lycosidae; genus Pardosa; species Pardosa pseudoannulata. The sequence continues at coordinate 124,295,729 of CM063511.1, forward strand.
GCCGCCACGAAGTTCTTCCTTTTGTTGGATGTCACCGCCATCGATATTGACACCCTGTCAACTGAAATTTCCCAAACAAAGCGACGACTTTACGTACGCCGGCGCGTCGGTTACAATAGAAATAAAAATTCGACAAACTGCTTCGGGAGTTGTCGATAAGATCTCCAGCGGTACAATCAATGCCGTCATAACTCGAGACCCCCTATTGTAATCGTAGGTGAGATGCACAGGCCGGGTCCATCCATCAATCGCCATTTTGATTCTGCCCACGGCTCGGGAGAGCGCTGTGAACTAAGTCACGTTTATTCGTTGTTGTAATAACATTAGAAGCACGTGACGCTTTCTACGTTATTTTCCACGATAATTCGAACAGCTTTTTAAATATTTTATAATGAGCTAGCGTAACTTCCTGGGTTTCTCAAAAACAGACCGTATTTATCAAAGAGGTAAAAAAGATATGAAAAACATTATAAAAGTTTTTTATATTGTAACAATGCTTAAATTACGTATGCATGGTACGTGAGGACGTTTATAACAACAGCCTTTCAGTGCTTTATTCATCTATGTTAGTCTAAATTCAAATTATGAGAAGTGACGACATATATTTGCAATACTTATATATTAAAAACTTAAGTCTTAGATTAAAATAATTATTAACACATTATGTGCGGATATATTTCGTAGAATTGTACCGGGAGTGGGCGTTTTGCGCGTTAATTTAGTTATTCACTTAAATTTCAAGAGATTGAAAATTATTTAATTTTTTAACCAACTTTTCGTATTTTATACTGAAATGTATAAACAAATATATAAATAGAAATATATAAATAACAACCATAAGATTTTTGTAAACAAAAAATATATTTTTTAGTGAATAAATTTATAATAGTATCGTAAATATTAAAAATCAATTAGAAATAGTAGTATATAGCTTTACTTTTTCCCTTTCTGTCGTTCCACATTGACTCATGTAAAAACTAGTTTGTATTTGACTAAATGTTTCCAGAATCTATGTAGTAGACAAGAACATTTGGCTTCGTTTTCCTGTATATACCGTTATTTTTGTACCCACAAACAAACCATGTTGTTACACTAACCCGTAGTAGTACGTGACACGCTCACAAGTATCAATCTTTAGAAAACTTACTGTACGTATCCCGAATACAATACGTTAAAAGAAATTTTATACCTGAAAGAAATTTTTAATATATTCCTTCCGAATACTAATTTGATTTTTTTACAGGGTATTATCATCTGTTCATTAACAAACCCGTACACTGAATCTGCATACAAGTCCACAAATCTAAGATAAGAAGAATGTAATAATTTGTGATTTTCATAATTATAGAAAAATTTTTTGATCAGGAGCAGTTTCTGACTTTATAAATGATATAAATTATTAACAGTTCTTGTAAAAGGTTAGTTAGTAGCAGTAAAAGCTACAATTGAGACATATTAGGTAAAATTTGAAATGAAAAACAATGTACATAGAAGGTTTTAAAGTTATGGAAACTGCAAGTTTAATATTAAATAAACAGTTGTGTTTCGGAAGTTTTTGATGATCACATTTCTATTTTAAAAACCTTCATTGACCTTCTATCTAAAAAGTAGAAATTTCAGATAAAACTTAACTTTTGCTTATTTAGCTTAAACTACTTTGAACATATTTTGTGACACAAAACTATCTCCAGTTGTCCATTTCAATTAATTTTCAACTAGTGTGCAACTTGGAAAGTTATCCTGATGGATTATGGAAGAATTAAAACACGTTGTCTTTCAGTACCGCAGTTCCCGGTTCAGACCTGTAGCTGGACGAATGTTCGTAGAAGTTCAAAATCGACTTTGAACAGTAGACCCCGATTTCATTTGACTTCGTGTAGGAAAAACGTTGCTCATTGCTCTCCAAAACAACTTTCATAGGTGTTTGACGTCAAAGACTTTTATGGTGTTAATACGAGAATTCAAACGCCAATCGAAAAAATGTAAGAAAAATTTATCATTTTAGACTTCTCATAGCTTGAAAACTACCAGTTTTAGAAACATAATTTTAACATAGTTATAACAAAGTATTATCTTCACACACATATCTCATTCATTTTTGAAAATAAAAAATATTTTTGTTTGAAAGTTTAAAATAAGAGACACATTGTTGTTAACAAAAATGATATCTAGGCTATCGCTCATTATTACTAAAAATATAATTTAGTTTAAGACAAACTTATTGTTTTAAAACATACTAGAATATCTAAAAATAACTTAGAATCTAAATTTGTATATATTTAAGATATATATCTCATTCATTTTTGAAAATAAAAAATATTTTTGTTTGAAAGTTTTAAATAAGAGACACATTGTTGTTAACAACAATGATATCTAGCCTATCGCTCATTATTACTAAAAATATAATTTAGTTTAAGGCAAACTTATTGTTTTAAAACATACTAGAATATCTAAAAATAACTTAGAATCTAAATTTGTATATATTTAAGATACATATCTCATTCATTTTTGAAAATAAAAAATATTTTTGTTTGAAAGTTTTAAATAAGAGACACATTGTTGTTAACAAAAATGATATCTAGGCTATCGCTCATTATTCCTAAAAATATAATTTAGTTTAAGACAAACTTATTGTTTTAAAACATGTTAGAATATCTAAAAATAACTTAGAATCTAAATTTGTATATATTTAAGATACATACACATTTTTAAAAAATATTTTTAAAAAGTGAATTTTTACCTTAAAAATAAAAAATTTTTCATTTAAAAATATATTTTGGGTAATATACCAGAAAATTTAGGTTCAATTGAATGAAAATTATATTGTATATAACTAGAAAAAAAATTCATAAAACAAATATTAAAAACCTCTTGAGATAACATGCGAGTTACATAGAAAAATAACACAATTTGAGAAAAATCATGTTAAAGTTTTATAAGATTAAGTGGATTATTTTAAAATGATCAGAACTGAATGCCTTTTTATATATATTTAATTTGAAAAATCCAATTTTTTTGTCAATTTAACAGTCGTATGACTCCTTAAAGTAATAGGTATTTATATTAGAAACTCGAAGACATTCTCTCGAGGGGAGGTCTTAGGTTAGCCGATAAGGCAGAGCATATGTGAAAAATAGAGTGTATAATTTAACTAACAAGAACGTATAATATATGTGTAATATACAAGGTAACTAGAAAAAAATACTTCGTATATTAAACAAACATTATACAATCTTAGCCCCATCATCTTTCCCACTGCCCTTTTGAGAGAAGTTTATTTTAACATATCTGCGCTAGTAGATCTTTTAATTATTCTATTTGCAGAAAATAAAATATCTGGAGAATTCTTTTTCTTTTAGTGCAATGCTTAACAATATGCAGTAAAACTTAGATGTCTAAATTATAAATGTGTACACAACTAAGTACCTGAATGAACTAAGTCGAAGGTTGTAAATGGCTAATGTTGTAATTTTATTGGTTGAAAATGAATTAATTTATCTGTTTTATTAATGATATTTAGGTCAAGGGAATTTGTCAAAGGAAAATGATTAAATCCTTTTAAAAGACGTGAACACTGGAGATTATTGATTATCTGACTGAAATTAGTCTATCAATAAATTTGCTTTGTAAACGAAAATCTTTGAATTCTCGGTTAAGAAATATGATCTTTTTCATAATATCGGTAAGTATTTCGTCAACCACTCCTTGATATGAATTTCTGAAAATCTGAACAACTGAGTACAGTAAATAATTCTTTCTTTTCAAGAACGAATATATTCCTTCCACACACACACACACTCTTTCTCTCTCTCTCACACACACACACACACACACACACACATATATATATATATATATATATATATATATATATATATATATATATATATATATATATATAGATGTAACAAGGCGAAAATTAATCCAGCGTTTACATATGAAGTTAACCCCTATTGGTTTTAATTGATAGAGTTTGATGGGCAATGACAAACCTAAAGAATTGACAGTCATGGCTCCATAGAAGAGAACAGCGACTCGTAGTGAAACTTAACTATTATTTATGTTCTAAGCAATAGACAACTTTCTCTGTCGAAAGGAGAGTATGGAATAATACAGCAATACACTTTCAAATGTTGTCCCTACAGGAGAGACGCGGAGATTATTCCCAAGGAATCGGCAGCTTAGTCAGCGAATTTAATAGTCAGAAAAGAACTTAGATCAGTAGAAAAAGTGAGGCATTTACCCGGGCCATCTGGGAAATGTGGCGAGTGGACAGAAAATTGACATTTATTTCAGAGTTAGGTTTGAGAAATGGAATCAAAAAATTCAAGTCACGTATACTCTTTTAGATATTAGACGGCTGGAAAAATAAATTTTGAGGAATAAGAACAGGAAAGAGGAGAAATTGTAAGAAATACTTTAAATATAATAATTTTGCTTTATTACTTTCATATATGTATACTTACACACATATGTAGGACCAGTAATATTAGGTGTGCAGAGCATGTACGCAAGTAGACGAGCAAATATTTCTATGGGGAGGGGCATGATAGAATAAATCACATAAAAATATGCTAACAGTACATTTTTTTCTTAAAAAAAGAAGGTGTTTTTATTGGAATTTTTTTTTGTGAGAAAATCTATTTCTTCTGCCTTTTTCCGTGTGTGAATAATTGGTAATATAAACTAGATTAGTGTTTAATGCATACTTCTTCACATATTTTGTTTTTTAAAAAGAGATTGATTTGCAATGTATCAAGTATTTTTAATTTTAAATTTTCACGTATGCCGACTAGATTATTTAAAATGATTTGTAATAAGAAGTAAAACGCAAGTGCTGGTGTATAATTTTGATACAGAATTCTACTGTCTCTCTCTTCATGATAGATTATTAGAAATTAAAAACAAATTACGTGAAAATTTAGAATTAGCAGACATTATCAATGAATTAACAAATAGTAAAGCTAGATGTGTACAGTTTATCGTTGCACAGAGTTGCATTTGTTTGATTATATATCCATTTTAATAAATTTAAAATAAATGTATGATTTTTACATTCTTTAAATTTTAATACTGGCTATTTATATGAAGCAGTAATATAAACACAGTATTAAGTAATCTACACAGCATTAAGTCTATAAATCTGTATTCAGTATTTGTATTGGCCAAATGTATATATATATATATATATATATATATATATATATATATATATATATATATATATATATATATATATATATATATATATAATATACACTCATGTCCATAAATTAAGGATAATTCAGAATCACAAAGAAATTGAGCTCTAAAATAAAAATTTTACCTGTAGAATTATCACACACATCTTGAAGAAGAATATGCAAATTGCAGGAAACCACCAGATGGCGCGGATAGTACGTCACAATGACGAGAGTGTATAAAAGGGGTATATAAGGAATGGTAGCAAAGAAGTAAAATTGTTCATAAGCACTTTAAAAGCCTTTCAGTGCAATAACCGCATAGTTATGGCACAAAGGAAGCATTTGAATGATTTTTTAAGTGGTAGAATTATCGGACGACTGGAATGTGGACGTACTCAGCTGGAAGTTTCCGAGGAACTTGGAATCGCCCAGAGTGTCCAGGCTTTGGCAACGATTCAAACATGATGGTAATGTGAGTAGATGTTACAGCACAGGTCGCCCCCGAGTTACTACGCCGAATGATGACCGGCATTTGGCAGTTACTGCCAAAAGAAACAGACGGAGCACAGCATCAGACCTGTCTCGTCAGCTCTCTTCAGCTACCGGTACGACAGTTTCAAGGCAGACCGTGTACAGACGCTTAGGGAACATTGGTCTATATGCTCGTAGGCCTATCAGATGTGTTCCCCTTACCGCAACTCACAGTCGCCTGTGATTAAGCTGGGCTAGAGAGCATGCATTGTGGACACCGCAACAGTGGTCTTGTGTGATGTTTTCCGACGAGTCCAGGTTCAGTTTACATTCTGATTCTCACCGGACTTTCATATGGAGAGCGCCAGGTACCCGTTACCACCAAGAGAACACCACTGAACGACACCGTTACGGTGGTGCAAGATGGCTCGTTTGGGGAGGATTTATTCTTGGTTCCAGAACTGACCTGCATGTTCAGAGTGTAACGATGACAGGCCACATCTATCGGGATGTCATTCTGGAAAAAAATGTACGTTTGTTTTGGGGCGCCATGGGTCCTGAATTTCTGTATATGGATGACAACGCCCGACTTCACCGTGCAAACATTGTAGACGAATGCCTTCAATCGGAGGATATCACCCGTATGGATTGGCCAGCATACTCACCGGGCTTGAATCCAATAGAGCATGTGTGGGACATGCTTGGCCGACGAATTGCAGCCCGTCAACCCCCTCCCAACTGTCTATCGGAACTTCGGAGGGCATTGCTGGATGAGTGGTGTAATTTTCCTCAATATCAGATTGATAATCTGATACTCAGCATGCGTAGGCGTTGTAACGCCTGTATTGCATCGTCCGGGAGACATTCTTCGTATTAACCATCATACTAACCATGTTATACTGTTTTCTGTAAATAGGTTCTTTTTTGAAATTTGCTCCAGGAAGTAAAAATCGGAATTTTTATTAATTATGTCAAATATATAGCATCTTTTTTGCTCTTTACCTTTTGTTTAATAAATAGACTTTACAAATAAGTCAAATTTGTTTTGCTTTTGTCTCTTTCATTGCCTGAACTTCATTATCCTTAATTTATGGACATGAGTGTATATATATATATATATATATATATATATATATATATATATATATATATATATATATATATATATATGTATACATATATATATATACATACATATTATATATGTATATATATGTGTATGTATATATATATATATATATATATATATATATTTATATATATATATATATATATATTATATATATATATATATATGCATGGCCCTTTCTGGGCTATCAGCTTCCTGCGTGCAATCTAGTATTCGGCTGCCGTATTACTATTTGGCCACCCTATAATATCAGTGGGTGTACCTTGTAGATAATCAATAGCCGGCATAAAAATTTGGCCTCCTGCTTGAATGCACGCACTACACACATATGAGTCTCGGTCCCGTATATATACATAAAAGAGAAAAATTAGCTCAAGAACTCAAACGTCCGTTTTTCATCTTACTTCAATATAGATAATTACCGCCAAAAAGTTAAAATGCGGGAAAATTTTGGAGTTTATTTTATGTTGACCCTGTGAGTTTCCACGGACATCAGCGTAGATATAAAAATTGTAACATCGTAATGTTTTAAAATCTCTAGTATTCACCAAGGCCATAAATTATTCTTTTTGTACTTGACTGCATCATAGGGTAAGCGCTCCTTACTTCAAAACCACGCTTAGCGCATTTGAAATTAAAGAACGATATTTAAATTCTAATAATAGAATTGTTTTTAATCTTGAAAAAAATGACAGATTCTATGATTACGACTCTTCGAGTTTCATTAGTTTCTATGCCTTTGTGATATCTTTATTTACTGGTGTACTTTATTAGATCTATTGGATAAATAAATTATATCGCTGCATAACATACATATATATTAATATATTTGACCTAATTTCTTAACTTTATAAAGTGCTCACAAGGTATTAATCGACCCTTTTCTTCATTTGAACACATTGTGGTAGCAGATGCACTATGTTAAGCAAAGTCGACCAAGAAAGCCCTCCGATATCTGTGTCAGTTTGTAATAGCGACTTTCACGAGTTAAAAAGATTCCAAATTGTCGATATCTCCTGAAGCGGTGGGACAATAGACTGCTGCAATGGACTGGCAATGCCCGAAAGATATTGCTATTGATTGGTGTCTTTCTTTCATAATATACCAGTGTCAGGATAACAGATGGTTTTGTGCACCCTTGACACTTGCCGATCGATGGCTGGACTATTAAATTAAACTGGATAATTTCTGCATTTGACCTCCAGGGACGATACCTCAAGTAGTGACAGCCATGTTCTTACTTGAATGTACTCCATTTAATATCATATAAAGACGTCTTATTATTTAGTATTTTGCATTCTCTCCATACAGCGCTGGATTTTGTACCTGAAAATGTGCTTTGTATTATATTTCATTATATGTAAATAGAACGAATATTTTATTTATAGTACGAATATTTTACTAATATAATTTAAAGAAAAGAAAATAATACGGATATCTCAATTAATTTAAACTTAAGTCGACATCAGTTTTGTAAGATCTGTATAAAAGAAAATGATGCTAACTAATGAAAATGCAGTTTGGACTGGACCCTTGGTGTTTTTGTAAAATTTTTTGGCATCAATAGTGTCAGCATGCCATTTAAGATGGCAGTGATAATTCTCCGTAAGAGCAATAAAAATCATAAACTATATGGGATTTATGCCTAGTATAACTATACATAGTATAGATAGTACCTAGCATAGTATCTATAGTTTATTAATACCTATAGGTATTAAATTTTTTTAAAAATTAGATAAATTGTATAGACAGATTGTGCCAATTTTTTAAATCTGTAAACGTATGGAGAACAATTTTTAAAATTATCTAAGTCATACTGAAATTTAACAGAACATATGGGTACTTACTTTGTAAAATCAATAAAAATAAAAATGGTATAAAAATTAATCTGCATTTATTTTGTACTATATTGAACCTAAGTGTGATAAAAATTTATTTCTTTAGATTAAAAGCTATTAGTATTATTTTAAAATCTAAACCACTTAAAACTTATAAACAGTCTTTTAATGACTAATTTGGAAAATCAACGGTTGTATGACATTCTAAGTCAGACTTATTTAAGGATTTAGATTTCAGGTAAATTTAAGAAATTGTCAACATTATAAGAAATATTCCTCAATAATCATATGAATCGTTTACATTTTATCTGTTTAAAACAATTAATCAGCATTTATTTTGTACTGTATTAAACCTAAGTATGATAAAAATTTAATTAATCATGTCTTCCCTAAAAAAATTAGAAGCAGAAATTTGGATATGCCTCTTTCTTGATTGCGACACTTTGTACCTTTATGTTTCGTGTATTCTGCAATTTTATGTATTCAATATTCAAGTCAGATTATGAATTATTAAGATAGTTTATATATTAAAATTTGAAAATTTGTTTACAACAATATAAAATATATTTTATGTAGTACGTTTGTTAATATATAATTGTTAAATATCGTCAATCTCTTAACACTTAAATAAAATTATTTAACTCCTCAGTATAAATCGCAGAAGCCTTGATTGGAACCACTGAAGTATGCCACTGAAATATGATTCTTCACTTTGAAATCTTTACATATCATCACACCAAATTTAGTAATATGTCAAGCAATAATTCCACCAGTAACAAAAAGTGATAACTAAGTTCAGACATTGAAATTATGACATCCGACTTTCAACAACAAAACTAAAATGAGTTTTAACTACTTTTTATTATATTTGCTTCTTACACTTCTGCTACTTTCTCTTAAACCTATGGAAATTTGCAGTTAATTGAAATCAGCCTTAAGTAGTAAGTTCTGGTGCAAAGAGACTTTTTGTTACCAAAGAGAAAGAGAGAGAGAGAGAGAAAGAACAACCTTAGATATTGCCATTTTTTGGACATGGACTTAACAAACAGCATACCTTCTTTGGGTTAGAAACGACATATTTTTGGGCTAATGTTATTCTAAAATCAGAAATAACGCTCATATCAAAGAGCCTCAGATGTGACAGCAAGTACTTACTCTGTCCACAATATAGAAATTAGAGTCTTTTTGAAAATGAGAGTCTTTTTCTTTTGTTAACTCTCCTTCGAACCAAGACACTAATTCTCCAGTCCAAAGAATTCCGTTTTTGCGGGTTTTTGTAGACTATACAATAATGAATACGTTGGATCTTGACTTCAATAAGCTTGAATGGTTAGAAATTTTTCAGTTGCATATCCATTTATATAATTATGGCCTAAAATCATAAACAATGTACAAAAAGTCTGAGTTACATAGTGCTTCGAAAACTCTTTTCAGTTTGGTCACAATGCAGAGATATCTTACTCATTTAGCTACCATTCAATGTGGGGGGGGGGGTTCAGGTCACTTTATATTTGAGCAGTAAGCGTCCCCCCACCTTGTTATGACAATTTGAGTGTTTTGTATTTTGACTATCTTCCTGTGAAAACGTAAGATACATTTCCCAATTATGATTTTGCTTTTCACGTGTACACCCAAAGAGTGAATAGAAAGAAAAATTTAATTTAAATAAATAGTAATTAATTTAATTAAAAGTATTTAATGAAAAGAGTTAAGTTCAGACATAAAATATAGCTTGTTTAGCATGCTATATGTAATGATACAACTGCACATAAACTGTTGTACTTTTTTTATTAATGCGGGCACTTGCTTGTTAGGCATTCCCCATACAATTCTGCAGAATTTGTTGACCATTTATTATGGGTGCGCCATACAGGCGGCCAACATTACTCCCTAGGACAACACAAGCAAAAAAAAGCGTGGTCCAAGAGGAAGACCTCTTGGCTTGGACTGCCACATCCTGAGATATCGTTTGGGAACACCATTGGAAGTAATAGATACAATCGAATAAAATTCAAACAGATCATTTTACCCATGAAACTAAATCAATCATTATAAAATTAAGGTTTCGCTTCTGATAAAACCAGTTTAATATTCTGATTACGTTTCGATACTTTTATGGTAGATCTTGATTGCAATAAGCGCGTAAGAAGTAGAACCTTTTCATCTGATGCCAACGCTTTAGCCATTAGTCTAATTATAAACCTAAAGCCATCAACAAAGTGTAAAAAGTTTGAATCCCCTACGGTATCTCAAAATGGTTTCAATTTGAACACAATGCGGAGGTAACTTATTCATTCTACCGTAATTCAATATGGGATATTCAGTACCGGAGTTTAGTGATTCGAATTCCACTGCTGATTCGGACGTTACCGTTACGAATCGGCTTTAATATTTACAGAGGGCATTTCACAACAAGAAACTGTTTGAAAGAAAATTGCAGATTTGAGCAAACTCTTGCTGCTGATGGCTACCGTTGTATCTGAATTCTTTTAGCAGTTTTCTGTCTATGAAATTCCTCTTATGTTAAATTTTTTACCTTTCACTTGCACAGTTTTACACGATTGCCATTGGCTGCTACTCCTGAAGTAAGACTTCAGATCTACATGACAGCTATGATTATCAGAAACAGTACATCCTGATTTCATTAGGTCTCTTACAGCAAATCATAGAAGACTGCAGCTTTTCTAATCAATTCCAAAACTAGCGAAAAACAGCGGAAAAACAGCGTCACTGTATATCAGCGTTATAGAATGTACTTAATCTAGGTCTTTAGATCTACAATGGGTCTAAAATTTTTTGAGGTTAGTATTTATTATAACTTTCTTATTTTTTTTTTTTTTATTTTTTTATCTATTCTTTTTGTTTTTAAATAGTTTTTTTTTTTTTTTTGTTTATATTTTATTACAATGTTTTGTTTGTTTCCCTAGGCATGATTTCATTAGTCCTCGTACAGCAAATCATAGTAGACTGTAGCACTTCTAATCAATCCTAAAACTATTCTATGTGGAAAATAGCGTCACTGTATATCAGCATTACAGAACGTATTTAATATAGGTCTTTAGATCTACAATGGGTCTAATGATATTAGAGGTAATACGTCATGATTTCATTAGTCCTCGTACAGCAAATCATAGTAGACCCTAGCGCTCCAAACCAAACCCAAAACTATTCTATGTGGAAAAATAGTCACTGTATATCAGCGTTATAGAACGTGCCTGACGTAGGCCTTCAGATATACATGAAAGCTAATAATATCAGAAGTAATACGTCATGATTTCATTAACCCCCGTACAGAAAATCAAAGTAGACCGTAGTGTTCCAAACCAAACCAAACATTCTTTTATGTGGAAAGCTAGCGTTACTGTATATCATCGTTATAGAGCGTACCTAACTTAGGTTTTTAGATCTATATGGGTGCTAATGATATTAAAAGCAATGTGTCCTGATTTCATTAGTCCTCGTACAGCAAATTAAAGTAGACCGTAAAACTCCAGGACAAAATCAAATCCATTCTATATAAAAAGTTAGCGTCACTGTATATCAGTGTTCTAGATACTGAACGGGTTCTCAAAAATCTAATTTTCTTTTAAGAAATATTTGAAAATCAATGAATCTAAAAATTTAATTTAAAATAGTTTATAATCTATGAAACTTAATCACGCTCTACCAAAATTAAGGTCTTCATTCCACAGAATGAAATGTTCCTATCCGATAATAAACCCGATTAACAACTGGTTGAATTTCGCTGCTTTTACGTGCTCTGCATTCGCAACGAGCCAATCAGAGTAAAATCCTTTAAAAGCCCAAACAAGTGTAACGGCGCTGTAATCTGCCCGGGTCGAGATCTTTCCAGCAGGGCGTCTGTGGCGAGGGTCAAATGCCGGATTTATCCAGAGGGGGGAAGAGGGGCGGGCGGAGGCGGTTTATGGGTTCGGATGTCGAACGGACAGTTGTTCCGGACACATACACTCATCCGTCATCCTGACACCTAGCATAATGAAAGAAGACTCCAATCGATAAACAATGTTTCGTCCTATCTCTACTATATCCCCACATGAAGCTCTTTCACATATCATTGGCAGAAATTATTTCTCTATTTATTTACACTAATCATTAAGAATTGTTTACTAGAGATGAAAACAGATACATGTTTTTTTACTTATACTAAAACCATAAAATCCCAAATAAAATCTCCTGTTAGTCTATGAATACTAAGAATCTTGATAATACTCATAACGCTATAAAACTTATAATTATTGAAAGAGATTTTACATAAACAGGAAGATGATTCTACTTACATTTTTATAAAAACCATTATTAATTCATTATCTTTATTTAGAATTGTTTACAAGAGATGAAATAGATATATATGTTTTTTTTTTACTTAGACATAAAGCATAATATGATAAATAAAATCTGTTAGTCTGAATAATTCTCGTAGGATTATTAAACTTATGATTATTGAAAAAGATTTTACATAAAAGAAAGATGATTTTACTTACATTTTTTTAAAAACCATTATCAATTCATCATTATTATTAAGAATTGTTTACGAGAGATGAAACAGATATATATATATATATATATATATATATATATATATATATATATATATATATATATATATATATATATATATATATATATATATATACATATATATATTGCTTATGCTAAAACCATAAAATTAGAAAATGTAATCTCCTGTTAGTCTATAAATATTAAGGATCTTGACACTTGTAGGGTCATAATACTTATGATTATTTAAAGAGATTTTACAAAAACAGAAAGAGGGTTTTACGCATATTTTTTAAAATGCTTTATCAATTCATCATCATTATTAAAAATTGTTTAAAAAATATAATTTTTTTTTTTAAATCAGAAAACGATATATGAAATTTCCTGTTTCTCTAAGAATGCTAGGAATATCGACAATATTGGTAGAGCTATAAAGGTTATGATGGGTGAAAGTAATTTTACACAAACAAGAGGATGATTTTACTTGAAAATTTTAAAATCGTGATCAATTCATCATCATAATTAAGAATTGTTTAGGAAAGATGGAATGGATATATGTGTTTTTATTTTACTTAAAATCATGAAACGATAAATGAAATCCCATATTACTCTAGGAATACTGGAAATATTGTTTGTTAATAGTGAGCTGTGCACGTAAAATATGTTCGTAGTCCCAATGTCCTGCAAGTTCGCAAACGATACCTATGAATTTGTCAGACGTAACCTGGCGGTCTTCTGCATGTTCCCTGCTTTTAAATTACGAGAACCCACTTGAGCTAATACGTTTCTCACCCTAGCTGTGCTCATCAAACGAAAAGCGCTCTCCTTCGGCTTGATTCATGTGGCCTCTGGCCCACGTGCTTGGCACGTCCAAGTAGCATTAGAAGCAACAACATAATGAATTATTCTAAGTAATCTCGTCCTGTTTTCAACTCTTTAAGTTAGTATTAAGCTGGTGACTATAGCCTATATTGATACCCTATGCCTAGCTTAGAATCTCTAATTACAGATAATATGGATATAGGTTTCTTTATTATAAATATTACAAAACAGAAAAATATATGACTAAAATCAAGTGATCATTTATACTATTTCTGTAGTGCAGATCCTTTTTTTAGGTCTTATAAATGTAATATTTTGAATTAAGGCGTCAAAAGAAATAAAGTTTCACGGAGCAGTGATGAATAACCTTTTTGGTATAGAAATATTAATAGTTTATTAACACATTCATTGTAAGCTGAAAATTGGACCTCTCCACGAAAGTCGATTCCTTCCCTAGTCGACATATAAATATTATGTGCCTTTTTAATATGACAGCTTTACTATTCTGCATAGCAATTTAATAGCGACATCCACGAGATAACGAATAAACGACCGTTTGGTGAGTACTTGCATCACACAGTATCGTGTGATAGGCCAGCGTGTTAAAAAGTATTAATGTTTTAAAAAATTCAATGTTTGTATATCTTAACGATAAGTTGTTATTCTGATTAGCCCATTAGATATGCATCGGTGGTTTGATGGTAAAACCCATATCTTTCACGCTGACGAACAAAGTTCGATTTCAGGTAGGGGAATTTTTTTCCTATACTTACAATATGTATTTCTACTGGTTTTTATTATAAAAGATAGCCTAATATATGCTATGATAATTGTCTACTTTTTATTAGATTTTAAATTGATACATATGATGTTTGAACTATGTAAAAAAATAATTATCAGCTTATAAAAAATTTTAAGGGTTTGTTAAAACAAACTCAACATTTGAGAAATCATCCAATCCTTGTTATCCTTCTTTTTTATCCCTTATATGATCAAAGGGAATTTAATAGTAGAGAAAATCATCATACATTTATTATATCTATAGTAAAGTTATCTTTTGTAGATCTCTTATAAAAACAGTCGTAACACATCACGTATCAAACGGACGAAAATTTTCCAATCTTAAATTTTTTCAAAAAAGAATTAAACTTTTTATTAATATGAATAATGGATCAATTTCATTTTTTATTCTATAAGTGCATTTAAAGCTAAGTTTAAATTTATTTATTTACAGTATTATTCAAAATAATACTCTAAACAAATAAATACATTTCCTTGAAATAACTGATAGCTGTAACTTTAATCAATAAATAACGCTACCAGTTATTTCTGTATAAGTGCCTTGTATAATATCAATTTAGTTTTAAGTTATCTCAAGTAATAGACTGAGATGGCTCGGCCACGTCTGGAGATTCCCTGGAAACAACCGTACTCGAATGCACACTTTTAAAAATCCTAAAGGATCCTGTGTCCAGGGACGACCACCTACAAGACGTCTGGACGATACTGAAAAGAACCTCAAGACTTTGAAAATAAAAACTGCAAAGAATTGCTTTGGACCGATTGATTTGGAAGAAACGGGCAGTCGAGGCAGCCAAAACCTGTAACTTATTAATAAATTATTAAAGAAGAAGAAAAAGAGGTTAGTTTTGTGCTTATAATTAATGCCTTTTTAATTAATTGTAATTAAAAAGGTGAATGGCTCTTCTTAATTTATATTCAATCTTTTGATACTTTTGGCACATTTCTATTTCACTAGATCGGTAGAACATAGTCTGGCATCAATGCATGCATAAATACAGTTTTTTACACTCAAAATTTTATATCGTATCTATATTTTATAAAGAGAATATATAATTCTTACATAAAATATATAACACATAAAAAATTATAAGAAAAGAATTTTTAAAATAGGAGTCTATTAGGTAAAGATTGATTAGTACAAGAATATTTCTTAAAATGCTTCTAGTGTGCAATATACTAATTGCTTTTATTTTTGTATTTTATCTTTATAATTTATATCGAAACAAAATTAGAGATAAATTTCATTTATATTAAATACTATTTATATAAGACAATTATTTGAAAAATTTCAGTGTTTTAGCAAATATTTCCCCCATTTTAAGGTATTAAATCCTATGTAACTTGTGAAAATACTTTGGGAGTTTCAAAAGCATATCCCGTTTAATGACAAACATGTTAATAGAGAATATCTAAAATTTTTAAATACATAAAAGTAATGCGCTGGAACATTTCAAAAGTATCAGTTGAATACAAAAATCGCTCAATTGAAATGTATTATTTTAAAAGTTTAAAATAAGAATGTATAATAAAAAACAGGTGTCAGTGCAGTGTAATATTTTTTTTCAAAAAATGCCTTTTTATAATGAAACGTATACTTCACTTGATTTTTTAACAAAAACTCATTTATACTTTTCAGACAAAATATTTGAATCTCCCTTGATCCCTTAAATTGAAATTCTTCAACAGTGGTTTCAGGAGGCAAAATCAAAACGGCAGGTTATTTTTATTTTTTTTTTATTTTTAAGCATGTTGATTAAAAACAAAATAGATTAGTTTATATGGTTCTCAACAGTTATAGCCTTATGAGAGAAATATGTGTGTCTACAGCAACAGCTGTTAAACAGAGAACGGTTTTTTAGAAATCACCTTTATATAAAATCAAATGATGAATAACCTAATGAGTTATAAGTTTTAAGCTCCATCTCTTCCCTTTGCTATTCCTGTTTAGCGAAAGATTAAATCGTGGCATTAAATTTTCCCCGGAACCTGTCCCCGCCATTTATCACAAGTTTGTGACATCGGCAAAATAGATTTAAAGGCCATTTGTAACCGTAATCATGCAGGTAAATATACAACCGTCCCACAGCATTTTGAACCTGTTCATTTTCCGATTGCTGATATCAGCCTATTCATCATTTCCCACATAACTTGTTAACCCGACGGTGTGAAATATTTGAGGTTACAAAATAAAACTAAATACATTCTCGAGCTAAATACATTTCGGAGAAAGCCTACCCACCCAACCCCCTTTTTTTCAGAAACAGGAATTTTCGAGGTTTCAGTTATTATTATTTTTGTGTGCCTGCTCATTTTATACTGAAAAATTTCAATGATATCGAATTTCAGTAGATGTAAAATTTATATAAAAATATATCTTGACGTCACTTTGTGAAGTTTTATAAAAAATTTGCTAACACTGAAAGTTTTAATTGTTTTCATTAACCTTTATAGTTGAATCAACGTACTCCAAACTAAGTATAGATTAACCTATTCTTTGCTTAGAAAAATTATCACTATTAATATACGCATAAGTTTTAAAAATAATATAACTCATATTGTTATATAGTTTTTCTCTTCAAGTTCTTTAACAAGTTCTTAAAAATTAGAAATCATGTATTTTTCATTAAGATGGTGGGAAAGTAAATTTTTCGAAATATTTATAAGTGACTAAGAGAGAGTTGATTTACAAAATCTTATTTGTAAACAATATTTATCAACTATTAATTAACAGAATTCTGCTACAACAACAAATTGCAGTTATGCTATTTGGGATCATTATTTGGACAAGCTAAAATAAAGAAATTAACTATAAATATGTACTGCAACTGAAGGGACAGTTTTCTCAATGAAATATATCCGAAAACTAATAGTATTTTGGTTAGAACCGTTTATTGTATTCTGTCTTTTAATGTTACAGATATACTGGTAAATTAATTTATGAGTAAAAAATTTTAAAAAATAGTAGATCTCATATAATGATAGTTTCTGTCTTTAAATTCAATAATAAATCCGAAAACCACTAGTATTTTGGTTACAACCAATTATTGCATTTCGTTTTTTAATGTTAAAGATATGCTAGCGAATTATTAAATTATATTTAAATTATACATGTAATGTAAATTTTAAAAATACTACATCTCATATTACGATGGTTTAGTTTTAAGTTCAGTACTAAATCCAAAAACCATTAGTAATTTTGTTAGAACCAGTATTGCATTCCTTTTTTAAATTACAGATATGTGGTAAATTAATTATGAGTAAATTTTAAAAATAATAGAGCTCCTATTACTATAGTTTCTGTCTTTATTCATTAGTAAATCCGAAAACCAATAGTATTTTGGTTAAAACTATTATTGCATTTCGTCTTTTAACATTACATGTATGCAGTAGTTAAATATATTAGTAAAAATTTTAAAAATACTAGATCTCATATTACATGGTTTCTGTTTTTAGTTCAGTACTAAATTCAAAAACCATTAGTAATTTTGTTAGAACCAGTTATGGCATTCCATCTTTTAATGTTACAGATATGGGTAGATTAATTTATGAATAAATTTTAAAAATACTAAAGCTCCTATTACTTAGTTTCTGTCTTTAAGTTCATTAGTAAATCCGAAAACCAATAGTATTTTTGTAAAACTAATTATTGCATTTCGTTTTTTAAATTACATGTATGCAGTAGATAGATTTATTAGTAAATTTAAAAAAATACTAGATCTCATATTACGATGATTTCTGTTTTTAATTTCAGTACTAAAGCCAAAAACCTTTAGTAATTTTGTTAGAACCAGTTATTGCATTTCACCTTTTAACATTACAGTATGTGGGATAGATTAATTTATGAGTAAAAAAATTTAAAAAATAGTAGATCTCATATAATGATAGTTTCTGTCTTTAAATTCAATAATAAATCCGAAAACCACTAGTATTTTGGTTACAACCAATTATTGCATTTCGTTTTTTAATGTTACAGATATGCTAGCGAATAAATGTATTAGTAAATTTTAAAAATACTAGATCTCATATTACGATGGTTTCTGTTTTTAAGTTCAGTACTAAATCCAAAAACCATTAGTAATTTTGTTGGAACCAGTTATTGCATTCCATCTTTTAAAGTTACAGAAATGTGGGTAGATTAAATTATGAGTAAATTTTAAAAATACTAGAGCTCTTATTACTATAATTTCTGTCTTTAAGTTCATGAGTAAATACGAAAACCAATAGAATTTTGGTTAAAACCAATCATTGCAATTTGTTTTTTAATGCTACAGATATGCTAGTGAATAGATGTATTAGTAACTTTTAAAAATACTAGATCTCATATTACGATGATTTCTGTTTTTAATTTCAGTACTAAAGCCAAAAACCTTTAGTAATTTTGTTAGAACCAGTTATTGCATTCTATCCTTTAACGTTACAGATATGTGGGTAGATTAATTTATGAGCAAATTTTCAAAATACTAGAGCTCCTATTACTATAGTTTCTGTCTTTAAGTTCATTAGTAAATCCGAAAACCAATAGTATTTTGGTTAAAACCAATTATTGCATTTTGTTTTTTAATGTTACAGATATGCTAGTGAATAAATGTATTAATAAATTTTAACAATACTAGATCTCATATTACGATGGTTTCTGTTTTTAATTTCAGTACTAAATCCAAAATCCATTAGTAATTTTATTAAAACCAGTTATTGCATTCCACGCTTCAAATATGTGGGTAGATTAATTTATGAGTAAGTTTTAAAAATACTAGAGCTTCTGTTACTACAGTTTCTGTCTTTAAGTTCATTAGTAAATACGAAAACCAATAGTATTTCGGTAAAAACCAATTATTACATTTCTTTTTTTAATGTTACAGATATGATAGCAAATAAATGTATTAGTAAATTTTAAAAATACTAGATCTCATATTACGATGGTTTCTCCTTTAAGTTCAGTACTAAATCCAAAAACCAGCAGTATTTTGGTTAGAACCAGTTATTGCATTCCATCTTTTAACGTTACAGATATGTGGGTAGATTAATTTATAAAAACATTTTTAAAATACTAAACCTGCTATTATTATAGTTTCTGTCTTTAAGTTCATTAGTAAATACAAAAACCAATAGTATTTTGGTTAAAACTATTATTGCATTCTGTCTTTTAACATTACAGGTACGTCAATAGATTAATTTATTAGTAAATTTTAAAAATACTGGATCATATATTACAATGGTTTCCCTCTTTAAGTTCATTACTAAATCCCAAAAAACAATATTATTTTGGTTAGAACCAATTATTGTATTCCGTCTGTTAACATTAAAAATATATTGGTAGAGTAATTTGTGAGTAAATTTTGAAAATACTAGAATTTTTATTGAGATAATTTCTGTCTTTAAGTTCATTAATAAATTCTTAACTAGTAAACAAAGGATTCTTAGAAAGGAATAAAACGTTAACATAGGAATTCAGGGAGCATAAAAAACAATAATGCAAATTTAATAATTGCAAGAAAATAATTAATATTTCATTGAAACTAACAATTATTTATCTGTTAAATTATGATAAATACCTCTGAAAATATACATTTTCGTAAAAATAAAAGTAATTTTCTTTCAAAAGTTTTTAGATGTTGCTCTCTTTGGTACATACATTTTTTTCTCGTAAATTTTAAACTATCCTTTTTTTTTAATTTGAAACTGTAATTTTAAATCTATCGCCGGCTTAAAATCTTTAAAAGTTCAAATTCTTGGGTAATTAGATGATTCTTTAAGAAAAATAGGCAATTCTGAGAGCAAAACCAGTGTGGAGAGTATTTAGTTTTTTAGAAATTATTTTTTTTAAATGTGCAAAATAATTCGTGTTAAGACGAAGTGAATTCCTTCCTATTAAATGCCGTTGGTACGATAACAAAAATAGTAATAAAAAAGGCAGTAGGAAGAAAATAAAAAACTAAATTTGGTATTCGTCCCTGGAGATTTGAGTTGCTGTCAGTTAGCCCGAGAAAACTGGGTGATTTTAAAAAGAAAAATAATTGCTGAAAATTTGGAGATAATTTAATTAAATAAAAATTATTTTGAGAAATAGGTAAAATTTTCGCATTGTATTATTTACTATTTTGCAGTTCAGAATCTATAAAAATTTTGATTATTGGATAATTGGGTGATTCTAAAATGATAAAGAAATGATAAAATTTGTGTACAAAATTTTCGGTTGCAAAATTTTGCAATTTTGCGACGGTAGAAATTATTTTGAGGAATTTGCAAAATTGGGGTACTGTATTTATTTATAATTTTGAGAATTCAAAATGTATAAAACTTTTGACACTTTATTAATTTGGTGGTTTTTAAACGAAAAAGAAAGGAGGGAAATTTAGAAAGCATTTCATTTTGTAGATATTATTTTTAAGAACATGCAAAATAAAATTAAGACGTAGGAAATTCATTTTTTTTTATTGCAGTAACATTCACCCCTCTAGATGGCGTTAGTGCGATAACGAAAATAATAATAATAAAAGAAGAAAAGCAATAGGAAGAAAAAAAATCCCTAAATTTGGGATCCCTCTGGAGATTTGAGCACCTGTCTGTTAGGCCGGCATGTCTTTTTTGAAGCCCCGATGGGAATTGAAGTGTCACCCGGTTTCAGCCGAGTTGCGACCGTAGTCGGGAGCTGGGAGTCGACAACAGGCGGACATGATAGTCGACGACAGCTCGGAAGATCTCGACGCGATTATGTCGGCAGCAATCGGCTCGGACACAGATCAGAGCTTTTTTTCGGTAGTTTCCGGCGAGGCGAAATTTATTCCGCCGGTGTAGCCGCCGTTATCTGCTACTCGGGCCGGAGTCGGAATGTTAATGCGACGGCACAGTGTAAGATGTCAAAAATTTTTCCTTGCCTGTATTGACTGTGATTGAAGCGTATATCTTGAGAGACGTTCCCGCGGCCTACGCATTTGGTTTCCGGGTGCTTGGTTTGGGCTGTGAAATGAATCTCCGAAGGGCTTCTGTTTGAACAACAGTAGCCGTGCTATTAAATGCCTCGCTAAAGGTGAGCTTCGCTATCCGATTACAACACTTGAACGGGGTTATTAAGGGGTTTCAAGATTACTCACTTGAAATTGATCGCAAGTTTGATTTCTCGGGAAATAAAAAAATCTTAAGGCTTCTTTCAAATAGTATTTTTGATGCTTTGAAATGAGAATTTTACAATCAAAGTAAACCAAGTCCTTATGGAATAAGGCAGAGGAATTGAGCCCAAAAGTTCCTGGACACTCAAAATTAATTTAAAAAATGCTTAACCCGTTAACGCCCAACTTAATTTAAAATTGAAATTTTGTTAAAAACTTTTAAAATTATGTTCTAAACACTTAAATTAAATATAATATGCAATTAAACTCCACACCATTAATTTAGGATCCGAGATAATTACTGTCCTATAAATAGGACGCTGGGTGGATATGGAAGTTTTTGAACACTTAGTACTTCTCCTTTGTTTTTAGTTACTTGATTACGTTTCTGTTCCCAAACAATTGAACTTTAATATTTAATGCAAAATAAAATGAAACACAAATAAATTTGACATTTTTTATTAAGTTTAAACATATTCACACTATTTATGGTAATTTGGAAAACATTTTGTACATAGTTACATTACATTTCATGCAAAATGTAAGAGGTTTTCCCGAACAATTTTACATTTGACATCATCTTTGTTTTTCTCTTTTACCAATTATATAACTCCATCACGTCTAACAGTGTATATTTCCTTCACTCGAGATAAAATAGTATAACTTCTTCAACCGATTTGTTTTTGTCTTTTTTTGCCTTTTTTTACATTGGCTATTGCAATATATATCTTTATTTCTTTGATACTATTTTTCTCTGCATTTACCATGTTGTAAATAATTCAGGTATTTACAACAGCCATGTCTACAATTCTGGTCAAAATTGGCCAATACTTTTTTTTCCAAGGATTTCTATCACATGTTTCTCTAAAAGCCAATCATGAGAATCTACACCACCCATGATTTTGTTATAATTGTTTACAAGACATGGTTGTTTGATCTTATTTTTTTTCCAGCTTTTCATTTTTCAGACCTAGAAACAAATGTTAGTGGCTCAATTATGTCAAAATTTGTCGCAAGTGTAACGCATTTGTTATCATTCCATTTTACCACAGTAATTTTATTTTTCACATCAAAGTAGAAATCATGTGAACCATGGCTAGTCTTTTTGTAGTTAGAATCTTTTTTCAAAGGGGCAATTCTGTATTCTATCACTTCTTATAGTTCCTGTTGCTCGAAATCCACTCTTTCTTAGATAAACTAAAAAATTATAGGAATTAAAAATTATCAAAACAAATTATATGACTTTTGGGATCAGTATCTGGCTGAAGCATTTTTTTACAAATCAAAATTTCAATAATACATACAACGTCTCATATAGATGTGTCAAGAGTTTCAGTGTCTTCAAAACCTTCTTCATCTCTTAATTCGTCCACTTCAGATGGCCAGCAATCATTACGGACTCTCTCCGAAAATAGATATTCTATAGCTTCCTAGCAGTTTTAAGAACTTATTTCCGCTACATCTTCAGCACCTATGAAATAAACTGAATATCAGAAAATTTAACGAATCCGCCCAGCATCCCATTTTTAGGACAGTAGTTTAAATTTGTAATTAAAACTAATAAAAATAAAAATAATTTTAAAAAGTAATAAGATATCTATTAATAGAATATCTGAAATATAAATTCTGAAATAATATTTAATCTTACCTTTAAAATATTTTAGTACGATTACAATAAAATTCAGCAAGAAAGAAATCATGAAAACGGCGAAGTTTACGTGTCTGCATCTGGCTGAAAAATGCTTCCATCCGATCCAAACCGATTTAAGTAAGTAGAGGGAAACTATTACTCTTCAGGGGGGTAGAAAAAGAATAGGAAAAACGTTGAATAGCTTTATTTATAGTAGTGAAAATGAACTGTCCTATAAAAAGGACTCTGGGCGGAAACGGGTTAATAATTAGAGCATTTCTACCAATAGTATACTTGCATACAAGTTAGATAACAAGTCATTAACACTAATAAATGATTTCATTATATAAGAGAAAAAATTCGACTTGCTTATCTCTAGTTGTGAATCACTTAAATATTGAGAAATCCACTTTTCATTAGAAAATACAGAATGCCCTTTCTCCCTTTATAGAAACTATTTTAAATTTATGTTTTCGTTAATATTAACATATTGTGTGCGGGTACTTTTTGCAGCGGAATTGTACCGGGAGATGAGCGTTTTGCGCTTAAATTTAGTTATTCAGTTAAATCTCAATAGATAGAAAATTATTTAATTTTTTAACCAACTTTTCGTATTTTATATTGAAATATATAAACAAATATATAAATAGACACACACACACACACACACACACACACACACATATATATATATATATATATATATATATATATATATATATATATATATATATATATATATATATATATATATATATATATATATATATATATATATATATATATATATATATATATATATAATATATAAATATACATATATATAATATCATTTTCGCAAGGATAAATAAAAAGTTAATTTTAAATCTAAATTAATTTTTTTAATCAACCTTCCCGTTCTGTGGTTCCGCATCGACTGATGTAAAAACTAGTTTTTATTTGTCTAAATTTTTTCAGAATCTCTATAGTAGACAAGAATATTAGGCTTATATATATATATATATATATATATATATATATATATATATATATATATATATATATATATATATATAAATAGAAATATATAAATAAAAACCATTAGATTTTTGTAAACGAAAAAAATATTTTTGAATTTATGAATTTATAATAGTACCTTAAATATGAAAAATCAAATAGAAATAGTAGTATGTAATTTTAATTTTTTCGAATTATGTTATATATAAACATTTTTACAATATTAAAAAATGAAAGACAAGAACATTCGCTTCGTTTTCCAGTATATACCGTTATTTTTGTGCCCACAAACAAACCATGTTGCTACACTAACCCGTACTAGTACGTGACCCGCGCTCAAGTATCAATCGTCAAGTATCGATTGTCAGAAAACGTACTAGTACGTGTCCCGCATACAATGTGTTGATATTTAACATTTTCAGTGTAATCAGCTCCTAAAATTCATGTATAACTGGAAGGTTACCTAAAAACCCTTTTGATGGAAAATTGTTCTTAACAATCCCTTATAACAAGCAATTGTGGACCTGAACCGCAGTAACTTATTCGGCAAAGGCAACGATCTCGTAACTGGAAAGTCTCAGGTTCGGAGCTCAAGATGACCTAAGATCCGCCTTGTTCGTTAAAAGTGACTGAGGTTTGTAAAATATGTTCGTTATCACACTGTCCACCAAATTCACAAACAATACCTCTTGGGGTGGCCGGCAAAGCCTATGCGTCTTCTGCTTCTAAACTATGTGCACCCACTTGGGCAAAAGTCGTTCTAGCGGTGCTCTTAAACGAAAAGCACCCCCCTTTACAATTCGAATAACGTAAGGCTCAGTATTTTTAAGTATTAATAAGGTAAAAATTGAAAAATTAAAAATTAATGTACTAAAAACATTTTAAGAATAATAAAAATATTTTGAGAGTTTATACTGAATATATGATTGAAAAAAATCATGTTTGCATATTTTCTCCCCATATATGGTGGTAGGGGAGCAGACCAGATTTTTGCCACAGGTGCTAAAGAACCTACTTACAGCCCTGATTTCTAATACATTAAATATGAAATGAATAGATTATTTATCCTCACGTTTAATGCCGAACGCTGGCCGATTACTTAGGGCGCTAATCGTCGGTACCAGAGTTCATGGGTTCGAATCCCACTATGGCATGGATGTTCGTAGCCGTTCGAAATCGGTTTTAAACTGTAGGTCCAGGTCTCATTAGCCCTCGTGTGCAGAACAGTAGACCGTAGCGCTCCAAACCAAACCAAACCTCAAGTTAAAATATACAAGATCTCACAATGACATCCTAAGACTGTTCAGGTAAAAAAGGCAATTTTTTATTACTTCGTAGACGAAGACCAATATACGAAATTAGTATGTGAATGTATTAAAAAGATATCATTTACACAGTGAAAAAAAAGACGATTTAAAAAAAACGTTTTATAAAGACGAATTCGTTGATTGCTTCTACCCTTCAGTACTGCAATTAACACAACTAAAGCAACTAAAGAATATTAAAAATCTTATCAAATACCCATAATAAGTTTAATTTCCTTATCAAAGATTCATACATCTTTTGACTAGATGCGCATGATAATTACAGAAACAAACGTCGGTTTTTTTATGTCTTACAAAAATGTGGTGACGCTAGTGAATTTATCCCAAAGATAATTTTGAACTCTATATGCAAAGATAGTTTTTTTTGTACAAAATAATGTAAAATATTTACAAGAAGAATGTATTTTTAGTTTTAAGAAAACACGGTTTTTTATCAGTAAATTTTTTGATGGTTTAAAGTAAAGTATTTTTTAATTGTTTAAAATAATGTGTTAAAGTATCTGACTATTTTTCAAACCGGGGATGTTAATATACAACAGATTCAACAGAACAGGTTAGGCATACACATACATTGATTTTCTTAGAATAAAAAAAAAATTTTGATTGGAATCTGTATTTTTGAAGGGAGTGTCTCCCTTTCAAATAGTTAAATTTTAATGGTATGAAAAAACTAAATCCTAAAACGGTAAGCATATTTATGTTTTTGTTATTATGATAATGTAAAAAATGTTATAGTATAAAAAGAATGACTGTATACTATCTATATACATAAATAGCATAGGTATGTGGAACCAAAATCGACAATTTTATGCAGTCCAAATGGCAACTGTTGAGGCGACTAGATTTAAGTGCTAGCAACAGTCTACGATTTGCATTATATCATATGCTTTAAGTATGAATTGTACGTATCAAATTGTTTAGAGGCAAAAATATAAACAGTATTTAAAATAAATATACATTTTATTTTTTAAATAAATCTTGACTTTTTTGTGTTGCATTTGAATAATTCAAAAATTTTTAATGTGATGATTTAGAATCAGCATTATAACGAATTCAGCAACGGTTATAAATTTTTTGGCTAAGCCTCCCCCCGTCCTCTTAACGATGAATCATTATATTGAAAGGCCTGCAGTGGTAACATTTCTTACATCGTTCCTTTTTAGTTGAAATCAGTCGTAAAAACAAAATACAAAACTAAAAGCAAACTTGCTGGGTTTGTAGAGACTAGTAAATTAAGAATAATTTATAATATACAAATTATTTAAAAAAAACCGCTTTTATATAACAAGAAATGCGATAAAAATGCACTAAGAAGTATAAATTTTGTTTGAGCTTTTAGTTATGACACTTGCAAATAGATGGCGAAACTAGTTTAAAAGGAAATACAAGTACGTTGAACAGTTGTAAGTTGAACCAATCTAATTTTTCATGGTTGAATACTGTACTGTCATCATAAATAAATCTATGTGTAAAATTTCAGATTTCCACCTACTCTGAAAGGTAGTTAAAAATTGATTTCAAAATATCATCTGACATGTGGAGTTAAATAAAAGCGTTTATTAAACCCGAAAGAACTATAGAAAGCTTTAATTTCTTGTAATTTATGACTATTTTACTGAGTAATTTAAGTTACTATAAGCAATTTTTATACAGTCCGTAAAATACACTAAGAAACCTTTAGAAGACATATAAATTCCCCATAAATGCCGACGAATTTTATTACTTTAATGTGCATACAAAAAGCTTTAAATTATTCTTAAAATATCTTAATATGCTTAGTGAATATGCATGGTACAGATTTACATTTCCATCGTATCCGTAAAGAATAGTAAGAAAGGGAATTAAGATAAATCGGCAGGTAGCCCAAATCACTTTGTCATGGGTAATGGGGAAAAAAAAAACCCTGAGTAAAGTAGACAGGAGACAAATAAAAAGAACTTTATCGGTTTTAGATTTAAAAAATAAAGTTGGAATCCATTTGCGTTCAAGAAACGTGTTTGACCACTGATTAAAATAATCAAGGTCACAAAAGACACAAACTGTGGAAGCATATCTACATACTGCATACAATAAAATAGCATTATTAGATTTTGGAAGGAAAATATCAATACGTGTAAAAGCAAATTCCTTAAAAATATTTAAACATATAAAACATGATTGGGTTCACTTACGCTTTAACGCTTAAGTCTTTATAATCATTCATATATAGCATAAATATTTTACAAAGTTGAATACAAGTTTAAAGAAAAAAAGATTTTTATATGCTTTATATTTCTGCTAAATAATATTTTATTAAGGTGATGACTTGCTTTCAGACAGAAATAAAATTATTAAAATTAGGAATTTTTGAAATTGTATGAATAAAACTCTTGAAATCTTGAAATGTTGTTGCATATAAAAAAATAATATAGTATTTTTTCCGTAAAATTAAGTTGTTACGGAAAGTAATTTTTCTCTTTAAGAGAAAATACATTTATTAATAGTCATTTATTTACATTCATAGACATTTATACATTCTCAAATATCTTTGTGTAAATCAAAGTTTTTTCATCAAAATGTTTCCATTTTATTTATTTGAGATGAAACAGTGGTATGTTGACTCCTAAGACTGTGCTGCATACTGTTTGTAGGCAGTCAAATATAAAAGTTGAAAAACAATTTTAAAATCGTTCCCTTAAAAATATTATTTTAGCTCTTAAATAATTACGAGGAATGTTATAACATTTATAACATAATCCATGTAACATTTAGCTGCTGGCTTCTAACCCTAACAGATGGCGGGTGTTAGTAATTTCCCAACGGGGAATCCCTTTGATTTCGATCACAGTCAAGTGAATTGATGTTCTCCTGCTTTGTTTTCTAAATTCTGCTAACCTCCCAATAAGATGACATTCAGGCCAATAGTTCTGTCCGGCTTTAAAAGTGAGAAATTTAGGCATTCGCTAGAATAGAATATGGCACCAGAATTCAAGCTAATCAAGCTGACGAGTAAGCCATTCAAAGCCTCAAAACTTTTCCAGTGATCAAGATTCAAACTTGGTTGACGAATTCAAAATCTGGTGTGAAGTACTATGCTCTTTCGCGTGTATCAAACAGCCACTTAAGGTATAATGAACACACTAATAATGATATAGGTATCAACTGCTTAAAACCAATTCCGAACGGCTGGAATATCTTTTCCGGCAGTGGGATTCAAACACACGATCTCTGAAAGTACCGGAGAGCAGTGGCCTATAACATGGAGGCTCGCGCCACCCAAAGATCTACCGCGTTCAGTAGTTCCGGCTGGGGCACGTAAAATAGGTTCGTGATCACACTGTTCTCAATGTTCCCAAATAGTACTTCTGGAAGTGGCAGGCCATGCCTAGGGGTCTTTTGCTTGGTCTCTGATTCTAAATTACGAGGACCGACTCTTAGAAATTCCACTTTTCCTCTAATTTTCAGTTTGATTCTTAGCTGTTTATTTACTAATTGAAATCTAGCTCTATACATGTTATTTTCACACGCATTTTGTATTATGCATTAAGATTATTCCATGTTTGTTTCACCTCCTCATTTGAAGGAATCAGCGGCTTCCTGGGTGCTATTTCTTATAGGAAAAGAGGTAAAATTCGCTAGGCTAAAGGTCTTAGTGGCTTGGTGAAAGTCCATGTAAAATGAAATCCAAGCTTTAAGGAAGTTTGTTGATGATATCCCAACTATCGTCG
>CM063511.1:124330257-124365257 GCA_032207245.1 Pardosa pseudoannulata
GTACAATCTTGTCTGGCATTATAATAAATGAGACACTCAAGCTTACTGTCTTGGGAAGTAAAAATTCTGGTTTGTCTCCGAATCCTTCTAAGACTAGTCTAGTATCCATTAGACCCTCAAATTTGGATATATCATCTTCTGTGGAGAAAATTATACTAATGAGATTAAGTATCTTATAGTCAACTGTGGTTGTCATGTGTTTGACATGATTGAATAATCTCTTTCCGAGAAGTTTTCTGACAGTATATACCTTAAGTATATGTTTTTTGATAGTATAAGCCCCTTATATGTTTATGTTTTCTGACAGTATAAGCCCCAAAGACTGTCTCATAAGACCGTATAGGGGGTTTTATACAAAATAACTACATTAGCTTACCGATTTAGTTTACTTTTCCATTACAAACACACACACACACACACACACACACACACACACATATATATATATATATATATATATATATATATATATATATATATATATATATATATATATATATAGAGAGAGAGAGAGAGAGAGAGAGAGATGTGTGTGTGTGTTTGTATGTATATGTAAAACTGAACACTTCATCTAATGAATAAATTAATTTCAATATCTAAGCCAATAATTATATTTTATAATTTCAAAACTATTAGGAGATAATATTTTTCCGCGAAGAATAACTTTGATATATTTTATACAGGATGCGACAAAGCATTTGTATTAACAATGCCTGTAGATTTTGATTTTTAAAACGATGAATTATGAACACCCTTAGGTTAAAAAAAATCAAATCGAATGTCAAATACCTTCCTGAAAATGACTGATACAGGCTTTTAGAAATGGCTTTTATTTCTTCACTCTACAGTTTATTACCCCCGAAAAGACGCCGGATTGTTTCACGGGGATGGTGAACTAGCTCTGTTATTAGACTGACGCAAATTTTTGTATTTTCGTACTCATTTTCCAAAAAGCAATCAACTGTTGTTGACATAAAGATATTTAAGTAAAGTTTGACAAACAAGTTTGACCAGCCGACCTTGAATTTTTGCGATTTTTTTCAACGGAGATCGAGCAGGTAAGAAAACTGTTTGTAAATAAGTACTTAATGGTTGCTTATTCCTCGAAAATGACGAGAATATTTTGTGTAGTTTTTCTAAAAACATCACATTATTGCTAATCGGTGGTAAATTGTTTTTTTGCATTCCACAATGCGGATGCAAATTTCTGTCAAGTATGGGACAGGGGGTATAAAATGAGTTTTATTATATCCTTTTTTGAGGGCAATGCCCACGTTCGGAGACTAAAATGGACATGCAAGTCTTTTAGTTTTTGCTTGGGGATAGTTTGAAATTACTACGACATGTTTTTTTTTCTGGGAAATGCCCGGAAAGATGTCATTTTAAGTATTTTGCCCGGGGTTTTTCGTTGATATCAAAGGAAAAGTATATCATATGTTTCTAATCCTTCTTGGGGGAAGAGGGTAGGGTAATTGTAATTTTTTAGTTAAAGGTGCATATTTAGTTAGTTTTACACCAGACTACTTTGAAAATCCATTTGTTTTAAATGCTCAGCAACAAGTGTATTGACATCTATTCAGTCAACAGAGTATATATTATAAACTTTATTACATCGTTTTTAAGGTCGATGGCCACTTTTAGAGGCAAAATCGACGTATCATGTCTTTTTGCTAGGTTGTTATCCGAAATTCGTACGTCGCTTGTTGCGAAGCAATTGATGGAAGGCCGGAGAGTCCTTTTAAAATTTGGACAAGAAGTTTTTGATGTTGTTGAAGGAAACATATACTGCATACTTCCAATCCTTCAAGATGGAAGCCTAAATGTAAATCTTCATTTTATTGAGTGTGGTAAACTAATTAATTGTATGCTGGACACAATTATAAACTTTATAATGGTTCATATTTTGCGTTCAATCTCTTTCTATTTATGCCTTATTTGCTTTTACTACTAAACTCTGGGACAAAGGATGTATTTTCTTCTAAACTGACCATACGTTTCAACTATTAGCAGTAAATCATGTAATGACGCTGTATTTAACAGATACCAAATACCTTCACATAAAATCCTATCTTGTATTTAAATTGTCATAAACTTTTTTCTTACTTTTAAAGATGTACCCAGAACAGAGTCTTTGCTTTGACACTAAAATAAATTTGATTTTCCAGTCAAATAAGATGAGTTATAAATCACCCAGCAACAATAAATTACCATGATTAAATTGGAAGAATTACCGTACCTTCTGTAATCATTCGAATTTTGTTAAGATATTTATGATCCAAAGTTTAGTTGTTTTTTTTTGATAAGGCATTAATGATTTTTTCAATAAGGTGTAAGGAGGTATTTTTGTGGGCCTTTGAAATAACCTTTATGTATGAGTTGAAAAAATGACGTTCTTAGAATCTGTAATAGACTTCTTCCTATCTATTATGGTATGAAACCGAAGGCTGTCGGGGAGTAAAATTTAGAATGTCTGTTTGAAACCTAATGCAAAAACAGAATATGTAAAGAGCGTACTGAAGACGAAGAATGAGAGAGGAAAGAGTACAGGTACAAAATATGTATAGAGAGTACAGGAGAAGAAGAAGTAGCAATAAAGAAAAGTAAACAGTAGGAGTTCCCAAAGACGAGTGGTGATTGTAAGAAATTTTGCTATGCCCATGATACAATAGAGTCAAAATATAAAGAGAAATGTAATTTCTGAAACAAAGTCATATAGTTGCATTCTCAATGAATAATAGATAAAAATTTTAATTTAATGCACACGTAAAAATTCTAAAATCATACAGTTAAAATTCCTTATTACTGTGTGAATAGTTATAACAGTTATGACTATGATTAAATCGAAAGAATTCCCGTACCTTGTGTAATTATCCAAATTTTGTTAATTAATGGGACATATTTATGATCCAAAGTTTAGTTTTTTTAGATAAGGCATTTATAGTTTTTTAAATAAGGTGTAAGGAGGTATTTTTGTGGGTCTTTGACCTAACCTTTATGAATGAGTGGTGAAAATGACGTTCTTAGAATCTGTCATAGACTTTTCTTCTTATCTATTGTGGTATGAAACCGAAGGCTGTCGGGGAGTAAAATTTAAAATACCTATTTGAAACCTAATGCAAATACGGAATATGTATAGGGAGTAATGATGAAGAAGAATGAGAGAGGAACATACAAGTGGGAGAAGAAGTAGCTATGAAGAAAAGTAAACAGTAGGAGTTCCTAAAGACGAGTGGTGACTGTAAGAAATTTTGCTATGCCCATGATACAATCCGATTTCAAAGTGTGTGTTGCATATTCATTAGATAGAAAAGAGAATGGAGGGCTTAAAACTCGTAGTTATTGTTAACAGTCTCCCTTTTACTTATGCTTTATGGGGGGAAGCAGAAAAACTACCAACGATATTTTCGTAGATAAAAGTAAATGATGAGCTATATCCAAAAGGTAGTGGAGATGCAACTGTTACAAAGGTATTTTATTTAATTTTTGAAAAATTAAATTAACAGTAGGAGTTCCCAAAGACGAGTGGTGACTGTAAAATATTTTGCTATGCCCATGATACAATCTGATTGCAAAGTGTGTGTTGCAGATTCATTAGCTAGAAAAGAGAATGGAGGACTTAAAACTCGTAGTTATTGTTAATAGTCTCCCGTTAACTAATGCTTTATGGGGGAAAATGGAAAAACTACCAACGATCTTTTCGTAGATAAAAGTAAGTGATGAGCTATATCCGGAAGGTAGTGGAGATGCAACTGTTACAAAGGTGTTTTATTTAATTTTTTGAAAAATTTAATCACAAAAAATTAAAATTTGGTAAAATTAAAGTGCATACACATTTTTTATTTGTCAAAAATTGAAAAAGATGAGTAATTATTGGCTTTTTGGAAATACTCCTAAGTTAAGAAAAAAACAAGTAAAAGATATCGCATTTAGTTGCTTAACCCTTTTTATCCAGACGGTACTTATAAGTACCGCTTCAATCAAACACCTATATATTCCTAGTAAAGCCGTTTTTCATGACGGTACTGACAAGTCATGAATGATGCAGTTCCTACAGCAGAAAAAAAAAATGACAGCACCAATCAGGAATCCTTTTTTTTCGCGTATTAGGGATTTTATAATTGGAATGCTGCATTCGAAGGTCATTTTGTGGTAGAGTTGATACAAGTGTTGTTCAATTGAGTAAATTTAATGGTTTATTACCAGTTATTTGGTACTATTATATTTTAGAGACTTCTATACGTCGCTGATAAGAATTTCATTTGTTTTATTCATAATTTAATGTTTTATTTTTTGTCATAAAGTCAAAAGTATATGTTGGTACTAGAAAGTACCAGCTGCAAAATTAACTACTAAATTACAGTAATATTCTTTTTTTTCTACGATTATGCTCCTTTAAAACTTATCTAATGATGCAAAATTGTAGTAAAAAAGTTGACGGTAGATTAATTTAGGATATGAAGGATTGATTATAAACATATATTAATGACACATGCATTGAACTAAAAGAGTTATAACACTCCAGATTTAAGATGAGTTATAACCAGCCTGTAGTTTAGAGTCAAAATATAAAGAGAAATGTAATTTCTGAAACAAAGTCATATATTTGCATTCTCAATGAATAATAGATAAAAAATTTTAATTTAATGCACACGTAACAATTCTAAAATCATGCAGTTAAAATTCCTTATTACTATGTGAGTTGTTATAACAGTTATGACCATGATTAAATCGAAAGAATTAACGTACCTTGTGTAATTATCAGAATTTTGTTAATTAATGTGACATATTTGTGATCCAAAGTTTAGTTTTTTTAGATAAGGCATTTATAATTTTTAAATAAGGTGTAAGGAGGTATTTTTGTGGGTCTTTGACCTAACCTTTATGTATGAGTGGTGAAAAAGACGTTCTTAGAATCTGTCATAGACTTTTCTTCCTATCTATTGTGGTATGAAACCGAAGGCTGTCGGGGAGTAAAATTTAAAATACCTATTTGAAACCAAATACGGAATTCCGTATTTGGTTCCGTATTTGAACCAAATACGGAATATGTATCATTTGGGAGCCAGATACATACTTTTTCATATTGCGACGACTTCAATGTTCCTGAGTGAAGAAGTAGCGTGAAGAAGGATCACAGTCATAATACAATTGGAAATCACTATTATTTTTTCTGGAGTAAATACTTGTTATATACAAAGGGATTCTAATTCTCCCCAAAGAAGTCGAAATGTAGAGGATTGTTGCTTGCATAAAATTACCACGACGATCTCAGTCGAAAAAAGATTAAATAATCTCACAAAATGGGGAGGCCTTCCCAGTGTGCAATGCAAACCCAATCTATCCCCCGTTCGGTGTTGTCGAGACTCTGCCGTTCCTTATGTGAGCGGACTTTAATAGTTTCCCGAACGTAATCACTAAAATGTTGGCTCCGGACTTAAGTCGCGGAAGCTTCCACAAGGTCAAAGCACCTACGTAAAAAAATGTCGAAAAGCCAAGAGTTGCAAAATTCTGGGCTTTTTATATCTGGGGGTTAGTTATGATCCCGCCAACCATTTTTTGGTCAGTTACGATTCCAATTACCTGAGAATTCCAGCTAAGGTTACAGCTAGTTATTTTAGTTCAATTCTCATTCGCTAGCTGTCCCATCTCCATTCTCCATGAATCATTACCGCAACCGATCAGGGGCGTAACACCTATTCAACCGAACTGTCAACATTCGAGACACTGCGTCGCCGCGTTATTGTAGCCGGATGAAAACAGGAAGAATTCAGATCAGCTGATTTCGGTTTTCCGTGTTCATAACAAAGGGGGTCTTCACAATATGTATATGTATATCTATCTATCTATGTATCTATATATATATATATATATATATATATATATATATATATATATATATATATATATATATATATCAAAAATTGAATTTAAAGATTTTACAACTATGGTGTACATTTCAGTTAAGGGAAATCCAGCTGAAAATTTAGTATTCCTTTATTATTGAAATATAAAATACAACTACGAATTTCAACAAAATAAATTATTTATGATCTTATAATAGATATTATTAATACTACTACATACAATAAAATTTTTATTACTAATAAAACTTTAAATGTTCTTCCATGCGAAAAGTTTGCTATTTTATGAATTTTTAAGTATTTTGTGCATTTTAAAAAGTCAAATCCAAAAGAAAGTTATCGAATCTTTAGTCTGTTGCACTTACATTAAAAATAATTAAATAATAACATATAATCTGTCATTTCTTTATTAAAAGAAGTACCAGAAGCATTTTAAACGCAAAAAAAAGATATTTTCTCTAATAATTTTAAATACTTTTCCGTGAATGTTTATAATTTCAAAGTTTTGTTATAAGCACAAAATGGTATGTTATAAAAATAATGGCCATATCATGTGCAAAAGGAATGTTTCTAGAACTAAAAACAAATTTTAGAACAATTATAATTTAAAAATAGTTAATATTTTAACTTCCCGTTTTAATCTTATAGGTCAAATTTTTAAATAAGGTTTTATGGAGATTTTTTTTAAAGTTAGTGAAAAATAATGTCACAAAACAACGAAAAACCTGAAAAATAAAAAAGGCTAAATACATTTTTCGTTGCTGAAATTCGGGTAAAATGAAAACTATTTTTGATTATATAAGAAAAAAAAAGCCTTCTAACAAAAAATACGTAAAAGTATAAATTTACATTGTTAAATATAGATATATATCTGTTATTTATATTTTAAGATAAAACACTTATAATATTTTCAATTATAGCCACAAAGTTAGAATTAGTATAGTAATTTAGCTAAAAAAATACATAAAAAATAAAAAATTAAAAAAAAATAGGCAGATAAGTAGTATCTAAATTAGTGTATTGAAAACTTTTCAGTTTAATGCAGCCATAATGTAATCAAAATCAGATAAAATTTGCTTAAAATCTAAAAATTATTATGACTTTTATCAGTGGAGGAGAATGAAAAAAATAGTTGTTCAGAAATTTAGAATTTTTAAAAGTTTTTAATTCCTCAATTCTCAACTTTAATAAACTAACAGTTTCCTAAAAATTAATCATTTTGCAGGAAATAACTTTATTGAATTTAGTAACAGTGATTTTTTCTTAAACTGTTAAATTCAGATTTAAGCATATACGGTTACCATAAAAAAAGGTATTCAAAACTAAATAATCAACATCGAAAAAATGCAGAAAAAAATACTTACACACTTACGTACATTTACTATGTTTAAAGTTGCGTAAATGATCTTTTCATTTCATTTTCGCACTTCAGTTTACACTCTCCCGCCATCAATGTAAATGGGATATAATGGGAGAGTTAAATAGGATTTGAAAGATAATGACAAGGTAGGAAAACCGTTTCCTACATGTTCTGTTATGTTTAAATTATTAGCAGCTATAAATAATGTATCATTATTATTTTAAAAGCACTCTATTAACTTTTATAACAAGGACTTTCTCAACACTATCTCTTCTTTTTTTCGCAAAAAAAAAATAATAACTTCAACAACAGAATCTAAATATGTAAAAAGGATCTTTTGTGTGTTTTTGTAATTCGTATAAAAGAGCAAACGGTTTAAATAAGTTATCTTGTTCAGTGTTTCAAAGCCTTGCATTTAATGCTAAAAGTCTGACCATCGTTATTTCCTGTCAACAACAAGAAGGAAAAAAATTTGAAATTATACCTTTGACAATTTGATTATTTCTTTTGTTCAGGGTGTATTAAAAAGCTTAAAAGGATTGTTTATTTTAAACAGTCGCTTTATATTTTTTGTGAGGGTTTCTTTCGTAATAGTAAGTGTTATTAAAAGTGTATAAACCTCATTGTTTAGAATAAAAGGGAGCTGTGAAATCTCTTATCGTTCTTTGTTTTAGCCGTCGTTTATTTGTATTTTCTTTACAAAGTGATTCTTTCAGTGTTTTACGGTATAGCTCCAGTTTTTTGATTTGCATGGCGATCTTTTACCGTTTAAAAGAGTTCTTTTGAAATTCGGAATATAAGTTATTGACTTCAACAGTTTTGTCTCTTCGTTGATATATCAGTCAGTTTTTCCTTACACGAGGCACATCCAGAAAGTAAGTTTCCCTATTTAAAAGAAAAAAAGAACTCACACTTTCACGGACATATTTATTGGCAACAAGTACAGCAATGTTTCAGCTATTTTTCAACATAGCCACCACCAGAATTGAGACACTTATCGTATTGTGGGATCAACTTTTGTATATCTCTGTATTAGAACTCTGCCGCCTGTGTATGAAACCAGCCTTCCTGTCCTAGAACACCGTGCACATACCTTTCTGTATTGACAGCGTCTGTTTGAAATTGGTCCTGACCAAAGATTCACTATGATGTCAATGCATTGACTGCTGCTTGGTTTCCGAGGTAAAGTGCAAAATCCAAGTCTCATTGCCCTTGACGATCCTGTCGAGGAACTCGTCGCCGCCATCGTGATACTGTTGCTGAAATGTCAGTGCTTCTCCTAAGAGTTGAATTTTGTGTTCGGGTGTCAGTTTTGGCTCATAGACCTGACAGAGCTGACGATGAATTTCAATTGCTCAATTCTTTGTGTATTTAAGATCACACACCGAACCTTGCAGGCGGCGGGAGAAGCAATTAGAGTTTCCATTTGGGACCACTGTGCTACAGGCACGAATCGGGACTTGTCTAGTTCGCATATGATTAATACGCCATAGATATGTTACGCACGCTCAATTAACACGGCTAATAAAGTTTACTTAAAATGAGAAAACATCGGGAAACTTGCTTTCTGGATGCGCCTCGTATATACATGCACGAGCGAATCAAAGCAATCCAAGTTGAGTATAATGTGTTATTTAAAAAAAACTAATCATTCTTGCAGTCGTTACCATAATATATTCTGGGATAATATGCCAAGACCAAAGAAATATCTTTTATCTTCTGATTTAAACCATCGTTTCTAA
Source organism: Pardosa pseudoannulata (assembly GCA_032207245.1). NCBI lineage: Eukaryota > Metazoa > Arthropoda > Arachnida > Araneae > Lycosidae > Pardosa > Pardosa pseudoannulata. Next base: position 124,339,221 of record CM063511.1, read on the forward strand.
TTACCTTAATGATTCTCAGCTATTTTATTTTACGGCTCAACCACTGACGAGGAGCTCATTGCACATGAAAAGCTACCACCAAAAATAAACATAATTTGATGAATTACGTTCTTGTAGCATTTCAGTGGCAGGGTTTCACAAAAAATATACATGAAAATGCTATACTTATTCGTAGAAATTATTCTAAATAACGAATATATACTTTACTGCTTTGTGATATTCAATTATAGAGAAAAGTACTATAACTATCTTGCAATTTCTCCACGAATTTTTTTATGAATAACTATACTTTAGAAACCTCTTAAGTTTTAAGAACACTTCTATAATGGTGTATGTGTTAAGTGTGGTTGTGTCTATACCAGTGTTTGTGACAATGACATCATTCAAAAATCTTCCATCTAGGTGGTTGCGACTTGATACTCGGATTTTATGATAAAAGTGTAGATCTATATCCCATTTTAGAGTCTTCAAATTTAAGGCACTCTTGAAAGTATTTTCGTTATAGACTTATCAGCCTAAACAACATCTTTATTTACAGGATTCATCGCATACCTTAAGAATTAAATTAGATATCCACTTATTGTCTACAGTGTCTGGTCGACATACAGATGACATTCTCATTGTTGAGAGGACGTCCAATGGAAGTAGTACTGATAGCTATGGTAATCCCCTATATAATAATAGCTTATGTTATCTGTACGTCTGTCCTCCAATTTATGAAGCTGTTGGACCTGGAATGTATACAGGCATCCATTCAAAGCGAATAAAGTTTATCTTCTCCTAAACTATCAATCCAATTCTAAAATAAATTATTATAAATAGGCTTCATATCTCAGCAAAAAATACTATCTTCTTTAAAACGTTCGAAATCCAACCTTTCCCCCCTTTTCGAGAATTTATTGCCATTATTTCGAGCCCTATTTTCCCCGGTTAAGAGCAGGCGACTCAATTTATCCATTTATCACTTAATAAATAGGTAAAAATAACAATGTTTTCTAGCATTGTGACGTCATTCCTTTAAACATCTCATTTAATTATTTCATATTTTAAATATCGTCTACACTATTTTAATATCTTTCATCACTGAACTTAGATATTACGTAAATGATTTTATTTTATATTTGGATTAAATAATAGATCAGGTACATATGGGATAATTTTAAATTTAATCTTCGATTATTTTTAATGCAATGAAAATTTTATCGCCGGTATTAATAATAAATTCTTTTCATATATGTCTAGGAATCTATTTCACGGACTAATAAATATCTAACTTTTAACTTATATATCTTTGGAAATTAAAAAGTTTATTCTTTTGTGTGTTCGTTTATTATACATAACTATACTGTTTGACTAAATGAATTCAATGCGATGCTAAACTGCATTCACAGAATCGGGAGACTCTAGAGGAGTATGACGATAAATAAACTATTGAGAGCGAACCAGATTATTCTCAGCCAAAAAACAAACCATATTTTACCTACTTCATTGGGTACTTAACAGTTTTGTAATATTAAAAATTTTACTAATCCCGTCATATGATGAGCTATATGCTAGTCGGATAGATAGTTAATTACAAAAAGTTATAAATATACATGCAAAAATCGGGACTCGAGATCATAGACTCTTATTATGTTAGCTGTCTCTCAAATAATGTTTGGTATTCTGCATCTTACTAAGGGTCTGAGACAATAAATTCGTAATTTGGTTACTGACTTCTGCAGGGATAAGTGGCTTTACAACTGTTTTCTGTTTATCAATCATTTTAAGTTATCTATATCATTACTGACTGAAAAATATAATTGGTGAAGTGAAATCTTCAGTATCATCTCCAGACAACCGAACAAACGTTACAAAGAGACAGTAGTCTTTATTACTTCTTTTCCTTACTTTATATGCCTTCTTTTCATTTTTTAGAAATATCCAACAGGAAAGAGAAAACATTGTCTCTAAAGTTACGATATTTTGAGCTTAATACTATATTGGGGCATAACAGGTGTTATAAAATGTTTCACAGAACGTTGTAAGTCTTTAGACTGTAATTATGAAAATAAATGTAGATCCATAAAAGAAGAAGTAAATTTGGAAATTTTCCAAACAAATTCTCTTTTATAGTATCTGCAAAATATTTTACAATAAAAGAAGATTATGTTGTTTTAGTAAAAGCATGGCGCTGAAAAATAATAAATAATTGTTTGCAGAACTACAATCAAGCTCAGGAGTTGTTGAGACTCAGTTGTGTTCATCTAGATGACTTTGGGTTTTCATCAATTCCATGACTATAACCTTAGTGCAACATTCCAAAAAATATTTCAGAGGGTCCAACAGGAGCATTTTTTCTCCTTAGAAAAAAATGCTCAAGTCATATTTGAAATTAATCGGAATTAAATGATATATAAAGAAATTTAATATCACATATCCGCAATTAAAACTGGAGAAATATCTGTGTTATTATTTACCATTCAATTACCAATTAAATTAAGGTCAGATTTCAGTATCCATGTAAGAGTAAAACTCTTAATGAAGGTGTTACACTGATGTCAGATATTTAAGGAAATAAATATTCGTAGACAACAACAAGAAATAAATAATTTTAAAGAGTGTTTTGAAATTTATCTGAGTAAACATTCCACACATATATACGTTCTCATCACAGAAATTTAGATAAAAAACCTTATATCACTCGTTAAAGTCGTTAACATAAAAAGTATATATTTGCTCCAGTGATTTAAACTATCCTCCAGCATGTAATTGTCAAAGTTCGTCATGCACCAGCAAACTAGTATCGAAAATTTTCTTCATTTTAAAGTTTTCTGGCGCTCAGGGGTATGATGCAAACATTTATTTTTACCCTCAAGAACAAAGAGCCAAGTGAAATGAATATGCACCCAGCCACAAGGGGGAAAATCATTAAGCGTAGAAAAGCATTTTAAAAGAGCATAAAACGTGTAATTAGTGGGACAAAAACATTGTTTTTTCCCCTTTTTACATGCTATTTGATATGCAATTTAGTCTATTTGTCGAAGCAGCCGTGCTGTCCGTTTGCTCATTTACTTCGAACAGTCAGGAATCATCCCAGGTTATGCATCGTTTGATATGATGTGACGCGGTATCAAAAGTTTAAGAACCAGTTCTAAGTAATAGTTACGCTAGTCGATATATGTAGCCAATTATACTTCAAGAGCCGGAGGTATCAGACGAAATGTAACCGACTATTGTTTTTTGAATCTACCTTTTCATGTCTTTTACAAGACAAACCTGGGGGTAACTGAACGTTTAAATGTCGATTTTCTTTTACAAGAAAAACCACGAATTTTTAAGTCGACGTCCTTAACAGAATGCCTTGTAATGCTAGACTAAACAGTTTTGGTTTTCTTTAAAACGAAAGGGAAGTATAGGGAATAGAAACACAGGATGAATTAAAATTATTTACGTGAATATTTATTAAGAGGATCAAAGCCACAGAATTAATTTTTTTGTTATGATACGTTTTAAATTTGTATAAAATACTCACCTCTCAGTACATATGAAATTTAGAATATTTGATGACCTAAAGTACGTTGATGTGCGTACTTCTGTAAATAGTTTTAACTTTTATAAAAAATATTGTGTAGCAAGAAATAAACTATTAGATTAGGTGTTTCAAATACCTAGACTTTTATGTAAATAAATAAAATGAAATAATCTTCAATTAATGCATGCTTACACAGGAGGATTAAGAACTAGATGAGTTATCTTCTAGGAGGAATAGGGCCTAACGTTTATAGGCACCTTGTATGACTCAACTACATAGAATAAATTGGAAATACAATCCTAATGAGGTAGGGTGATCCCTACGAACTGTGTTTTTGGAGAAAGTTTCGAATACCTAATACTGCCACCGAATTTGGTGCAATATCGTCATATTTGGTGTCTTGGCGATTACTTTTTACATTGTTGCTTCCAATAAGTACATGCACATGCACGCGCATATGCTAAACACACTCACACTGACCACACACACTCTATAAATGTTAAGCTTATACCCTGAGAATAAAAATGAGAAAATATCCATTCCAACCATTAAAATGTTATAATTGCATACTTCAGTATGTGCATTATATGCATTATAACGTGCATTTATATGCATATGATACAGTGAAAGATACTGAAGAAAATCTAATGAATATGAATGTCTATTATGAGAATAAAACAAAATACTCCTAAAATTATTAGATAAAATACAATGGATAAAAAATGAGAAAAGTAACACTACTCTACCAAATTTAACATACTAAAATTAACAAATACAGTACAATGGATAAAAAAACGAAGACTGTAGCACTGCATTTAGCATATTAAAATTAATAAATAGTACACATTGGATAAAAAAAGCAGAACATAACACTGCTTTACCTAATTTAGCATATTAATGCTAATATCTGAAATATAATGGATAAAACACAAGGAATGTAACACTGTTCTACCAAGTTCAGCATATTATAATTGATAGATGGTATACAATTAATAAAAAATGAGGAATGTAACATGGCTCAATCAAATGTAGCATATTAAAGTCAGCAAATAAAATACGATGGATAAATTTGAGGAATGCAACACTGCCTTACAAAATTTAGAAAACGAAAATTAACAAGATTAGATAAAAAAAATACTTCTTTACCTAATTTAGCATATTAAAACTAACTTTTAAAGAACAATAGATAATAAAAGAAGAATGTAACACTGCTCTGCCAAATTTAGTATAGTAAAATTAACAAATAGTATACACTGGATTAAAAACGTCTAACGTAACATTGCTTTATCTAATTTAGCAAATTAAAATTAACAGTTAAAGTAAAATGGATAAAAAATGAGGAATATAACACTGTCCTATCCCATTTAGCATATTAAAATTAACAAACAGTATTAATTATATAAAATGCGCAGAATGTAAAACTGCTTTAGATAAAGCAGATAAAGCAGCTAAATTAGATAATTTAGCATTTTAAAAGAAAACTGTTAAAATACAAAGGCTAATAAACTAGGAATGTGACACTACTTCAACAAATTCAGCATATTATAATTAGCATATGTATACAACTAATAAAAAAACAAAAACGAGACATGTAATATTGCTTTATTAAATTTAGTATATTAAAATTAACAAATAAAATACGATGAATAATAAAACGATGAATGTAATACAATCGTACGAAATTTAGCATACTAAAATTAACAGATAATTTATAATGGATTAAAAAATCGAGGAATGAAACACTACAAATTTAGCATATATAAAAAACGAAGACTATAACACTTCTCTACCAATTTAGTATACTAAAACTGGCAGAGAGTATACATTTAATTAAAAAAAACGAGGAATGTAGCATTGTTTTAGCTAATTTAGTCTATTAAAACTAACAGATAATTTACAATGGATAAAAAACGAGGAATGCAACATTGCTCTACCAATTCAGCATATTATAATAGACAGATAGTATACATGCAATTCATAGAAAAAAAGCGAGGAATGTAGCTCTGCTTTATTAAATTTACCATATTAAAATTAACAGATAATTTATATTGGAAAGAAAAACGAGTAATGTAGTACTGCTCTACCAATTTAGCATATTAAAATTGACAGATAGTATAAAATTGATAAAAGACGAGGAATTTAACACTGCTCTACAAATTTAGCATATTAAAATTGAGAGATAGTATAAAATTGATTAAAAAAAAAATGACGAATGTAACACTGTTCTACCAATTTAGTATAAAATTGATAAAAAAAGAGGAATGTAACACTGCTTTACCAATTTAGAATATTAAAATTGAGAGATAGTATAAAATTGATAAAAAAATGAGGAATGTAACGCTGTTCTACAAATTTAGTATATTAAAATTGACAGAAAGTATAAAATTGATAAGAAAAACGAGGAATGCAACATTGCTCTACCAATTTAGTATATTAAAATTGACAGATAGTACAAAATTGATAAAAAAAACGAGAAATGTAACACTGCTCTACCAATTTAACATATTAAAATTGGGAGATAGTATAAAATTGATAAAAAAACGAGGAATGTAACACTGCTCTACCAATTTAGTACATTAAAATTCACAGATAAAATAAAACTGATAAAAAAACGAGGAATGTAACACTTATCTAGCTAATTTAGCATATTTTACTGTGAAGTTGAAAGCCTTTAAAAAGAGGTCGTAAACAAACTTTCTAAAACTGTCGACTTGTTTCCGCATGGGCAGCAACCGTTGCGCAACATTCCCCCTTTGGTCAAATGAGTGAGATAACTTCATCTTCGTCAACTTCATGTCCCGTGCCTCAAATCATGGTGGACAGAAATAGGAGAAGACATGAGATTCTCGAGGTATTTTTTACGTGGGAGGAAACCGTAGATGCTTCTCTATGCGAGAGCTGAAAAAGGGGGGGAAATCTATGTGGGATTCTCTTTTTATGTCTGATTAGATTATCGTCTTTCCACTGTGTCGTTTTCAGTTCGTCAGGCTCTTATCAAATTTAACGGAATAAAAGACCTTTCTGTTTATATGAAAAATCTATGTTCTTGATTGAATTTGCTTTGTTTGGGGCTGGTATTTATAGATAAACTAGCATATGACGGGTTCAGTAAAATTTTTAATTTTCCAGAATTGTAAAGTAACCTATCAGGCAGGTAAAAAAAAATATTTGTTTTTTGGCTGAGAATTATCTGGTACAAGCTCAATAATTTGTTTATCTTCATACTCCACGAAAGTTTACCGATACTGTGAATGTAGTTTAAATTCACGTTGAATTCATTTAGAAAGATAATTCAAAGTGTTCTTAGATACGTTGAAATTATGGTTGAGTTCTTTTCAATATTTGTGCCACATTGATTGATGGAAGTAAAGGAATGAAACTACCATTTCCACTACACCCTGGATGTAGATAGAATTTTTTGTTAATACCAGTAATAAAATTTTCATTGCAACAAAAAATAATCGATGATTAAATTTAAAAACTATCACATATGTACTTGATCTATTATTTAAGTCAAATATAAAAGAAAATTATTTACGTAATATCTAAGTTCAGTAATAAAACTATGTAAATAAAGCGGACGATATTTAAATAATTTAAAATAAGAAATGATTAAAGGGTATGGTTCAAGGAATGGGCTAGTCATAAGGCTAGAAAAAAATTTTGAAGGTGAGGATTTCGAACATTTTAAAGATTACAGTATTTTTTGCTGTGATATGAAGCATATTTATACCGATTTAATTTAGAATCGGACCGATAGGAGAAGGTAAACTTTACTCGCTTTGAATTTTGCTAACCTTATTTCATCAAGAATCCAACATGAATGCCTTTATCCATTCCATTTCCAACCACTTCATAAATTCGAGGACAGACGGACAGAAAACTTAGGCTGTTATATAGGGGATGTATTCCTAGAAGTTTATTTCAATAACTATAAGTACAGAAAATAATGAATGCCGTAAGACTGCATTTATATTTTGAGAAAGAAAACTAAAACAGATTCTTACACAAAAGTCAGCAATAATAATATTTTATTGATAAATGATGCTAAAATATTTTAAAATCTTAAAATTTACGTAGAATTCAAATATGATTAATTATGTTGAACTAATAACTTAAATTTATTTTCGTATTCCGATGACTTATTTTTTTTATTAACAAGTAACGCAAATATCTAACTGCAGAATGCAAAATTTCATGAGAAATAAAAATGGGATTTTCTGTAATTTTTTGGTGATTTTTAATAATTTTATAACCATAAATTAAGTAAGCAAATATTTCCGATGAACTAAGTCTACATCAACGAAATGGCAGAGTTGAAAAGCATTAGTCATTTCTTAATGAAGAAACTTGGATCAAATTGTAAAACAATAAATGAAAAAAATTACCTGAATGATAAGAAATGAGAATTTTCTAAATAGTAAGAGAATTTTTACCATGAAAGTTTATGTTTAATTGTAATAATATGTATATACTATAATTCTATTTAGATAAGCCTGTTATTAATAAAATCACAAAAACACAAAATAGCTATTTTGTGTGTTAAACGGGGTAACACCTTAAAATTAAGTTTTTTAGCCACAAATTTCTTTTTCAAAAATTTTAACTACAATGTATTTGGCTTTAAAAACATCTTGAATTTATTTTCATATTTCATCCCTGCCGAGTGGTGGCCGATTGGTTAGGGTGCTGGACTTCGGTACCGGAGTTCGTGGGTTCGAATCCCACAGTGGCATGGATGCTCGTAGCTCTTCGGAATCGGCTTTAAGCTGTAGGTACCGGTCTCATTAGCCCTCGTGTTGCAAAAAAAAGTAGACCGTAGCACTCCAAACCAAACCTAAATCTATCATCCCAACCGAAGATATAGTAATTTTAATGGAGATCTATTATCCATATTAACCCTCTGACTGCTCATTCCGCGATTTTCGCGGGCATGTGTTTTTCTTCGTTTTTAAGAAGCACATTTTGCCTTTTCATCGTTTCATTTTGCCTTTTCCGTTTTCCCCAGTGGAATAAATTATATACAGTATTAGACATTTAATTAGGTAATAAATAGAAATATATGATTAGATCTATAGTCATATTAGATAATACAATTATAGAGAGTATGCTTATATATATACTTAAACTATGCAACAACAAAATACGCAACTTTTAAAGATATCTCGGTTTACAAATTGAGCAATCAGAGGGTTAACACCAGAAATTGGTGTTCAGCTAACGCCTAATTCCGGGGTTTTTCAATTTTTCAATTGTATTTTTATTAAACTGCAGTTTTAGTAAACTATGTTTTCTGGTATAAACTACTTATGTAAGTACTATATTTCACATTTCCCCTTTATTTAGTTTTAGTAACTGTTTATAGAAAATAGGAGCAATATATTTGAATGCAGTTTTTTCGTTTTGATTTTTTTTTCTTATAGCTGCAATTAATCTTTTAAACAATTTTAATCTTATAAACAATTCTTTCAAATACCATGAAATTTTATCACAAAATAAAATAGCATAATACATAAAATAACATTCAAGCTAGCTTATTCTGATATACATGGACGACATAAACATTCCATCCGAAAATATTCAAGAAGGTATTGATAAATTGCAACACGTTCTGAATGCTACATCAAAATTCGGTCTCGAGATAAATTTTAACAAATGCCAATTTTTACAATCTAAATTTGAATTCCTTGAATATTTGATCGAAAGTGGAACAATTAAACCTTCTCCGGATACAATTAAAGATATAAAGAACTTTCCCGAACCAAAATCAATTTAAAACATACAATAATTTTTAGGTCTAACCGGATATTTTCGAAAGTTCATTAATGTTTATTCATTTATTGCTAAACCTCTCAGTGACTTATTGCGTTTTGATCATGATTTTTCTCTTTGTGAAGAACAACGTATTGCTTTTAAACAGTTAAAAGATACCCTCTCATCTGATCCCGTTCTACATATTTTTAACACTTTTGCTAACTTACAATTACACACGGATGCTAGTCAGTATGGTTATGGTATCATATTATCGAAAGAATCGGACAACGTACAGTACCATTTAATTTACTATATGAGTAAGAAAACACTTCCACATCATTAATTCTTATTCAGTTATTGCAAAACCTCTCATTGACATATGATCATGACTTTTCTTTTTGTGAAGAACAACGTATTGCTTTTAAACAATTAAAAGATGCTCTCTTATCTGATCCCGTTCTATATATTTTTGATCCTTTTGTTACTTAGAATTTCTAGTAAGTATGGTTATGGTGCCATATTATTGCAAGAATTGGACGACGGACAGTACCCTTCAATTTACTATATGAGTAAGAAAACACTTCCCACTCAAGAAAAGTATTCTAGCTATGAATTAAATATGTTAGCTGCAATTGAATCAATCAAAAAGTTACGTAATTTCTTACAAGGTACCCATTTTAAAATATTTACTGACTGTTCAACATTTCAACAAACCATTAATAAAAAAGACATATCTACTAAATTAACACCGGAAATCGGCGTTCAGATAACGCCCAATTCTGGGTTTTTCAGTTTTTCAATTGTATTTTCATTAAACTACAGTTTCAATAAACTATGTTTCTCTGATATAAGCTACTTATATTAGTACTATATTTTACATTTCGCATTTATTTAGTTTTACTTACTGTTTATAGAAATAGGAGCAATGTATTTGAGTGCAGTTTTCCCGTTTTAATTTTTTTCTTATTGTTAGGGAAACTTGATATCTTATAAACACTTCTTTCAAATACCATGAAATTTTTATCACAAAATACAATAGCATAATACATAAAATAACATTCAAGCTAGCTTATTCTGATATACATGGACGACATAATCAATCCATCTATTCAAGAAGGTATTGATAAATTGATCCGCGTTCTGAATACTGCATCAAAATTCGGTCTTGAGATAAATTTTAACAAATGCCAATTTTTACAGTCTAAGTTTGAATTCCTTGGATATTTGATCGAAAGTGGAACAATTAAACCTTTTCCGGATACAATTAAAACCGTAAAGAACTTTTCCGAACCAAAATCAATTAATAACATACAATAATTTTTAGGTCTAACCGGATATTTTCGAAAGTTCATTAATTCTTATTCAATTATTGCTAAACCTCTCAGTGACTTATTACGTTTTGATTATGATTTTTCTCTTTGTGAAGAACAACGTATTGCTTTTAAACAGTTAAAAGATACCACCTCATCTGATCCCGTTCTACATATTTTAAATCCTTTTGCTAACTTACAATTACACACGGATGCTAGTAAGTATGGTTATGGTGTCATATTATTGCAAGAATAGGACGATGGACAGTACTGTTCAATTTACTATATGAGTAAGAAAACACTTCCCCATCAAGAAAAGTATTCTAGCTATGAATTAGAATTGTTAGCCATGATTGAATATCGCCATTTCTTACAAGGTACCCATTGTAAAATATTTACTTACTGTTCAGCTTTTCAACAAACCCTTAATAAAAAGACATAACTACTAAATTAAAACCGGAAATAGGCGTTCGGATAATGCCCAATTCCGGGGTATTTTTCATTTTTCAATTGTATTTTTATTACAGTTTTAGTAAACTATGTTTCTCCGGTATAAGCTACTTATGTAAGTACTATATTTTACATTTCCCATTTATTTAGTTTTACTAACTGTTTATAGAAATAAGAGCAATGTATTTGAATGCAGTTTTCTCGTTTTGATTTTTTTTCTTATTGTTCCGGAAACGTGATGTCTTATAAACACTTCTTTCAAATACCATGAAATTTTATCACAAAATACAATAGCACAATACATAAAATAACATTCAAGCTATAGCTTATACATGGACGACATAATCATTCCATCCGAAAATATTCAAGAATGTATTGATAAATTGCAACGGGTTCTGAATACTGCATCAAAATTCGGTCTCAAGATAAATTTTAACAAATGCCAATATTTACAATCTAAAATTTAATTCCTTGGATATTTGATCAAAAGTGGAACAATTAAACGTTCTTCGGATAAAATTAAGAACTTTCCCGAACCAAAATCAATTAAAAACATACAATAATTTTTAGGTCTAACCGGATATTTTCGAAAGTTCATTAATGCTTATTCAATTATTGCTAAACCTCTCAGTGACTTATTGTGTAATGATCATGACTTTTCTTTTTGTGAAGAACAACGTATTGTTTTTAAGCAATTAAAAGATGCCCTCTCATCTGATCCCGTTCTACATATTTTTAATCCTTTTGCTAACTTACAATTACACACGGATGCTTGTAAGTATGGTTACGGTGCCATATTATTGCAAGAATCGGACGACGGACAGTACCATTCAAATTACTATATTAGTAAGAAAGCACTTCCTCATCAAGAAAAGTATTCTAGCTATGAATTAAAAATGTTAGCAGCGATTGAAACCCTCAAAAAATTTCGCCATTTCTTACAAAGTACCTATTTTAAAATATTTACTGACTGTTCAGCATTTCAACAAATCGTTAATAAAAAAGACATAACACCTAAATTAACATCGGAAATATTCTTTCAGATAACGCTCAATTCCGGGATTTTTCACTTTTTCAATTGTATTTTTATTAAACTACAGTTTTAGTAAACTATGTTTCTTTGGTGTAAGCTACTTATGTAACTTGTGTAACTTATATTTTACATTTTGCATTTATTTAGTTTTACTAACTGTTTATAGAAATAGGAGCAATGCATTTGAATGCAGTTTTTTCGTTTTGATTTTTTTCTTATTGTTATGGGAAAAGTAATATCTTATAAACACCATTTCAAATGCCATGAAATTTTTATCCCAAAATACAATAGCATAATACATAAAATAACATTCAAGCTATCTAGAAGACTACCCTATTGTTTATAGAGATAAATGTATATAAAAATAAATCTTTAGGATAAAAAAAAACTAAAGATTTGGTCTTTATAGTTTAAATTTTTAACCAAACTTAAAAATTATTCAAACTTTGAATAAAATTCTATTTTATGCAAAATAAAATTACAAGTAGATTGTTGTTTATAAAAATAAAAAATATTCTATGTAACTGTAGCTAAAACGTTTATTTCAAACTAAAAATATTGCAATTTTTTATCCTTTTTTTCTTATATATCTTGAACAAATGAAAAATACACATGCTTACAAATCTTTTTCTTGTTTCTTATAACAAGACTTCATTTTAAAACAATTGTTGCTGGTAAAAGTTAAAAATACGAAAAAAAATTACGCTACAAGGTGGTCACACCCCGTAAGATCCAAACTTAAACAAACGCGATATAAAAAAACTAACTTACAAAACAATTTAAGATTTTCCTTTTGTACATTGATAGATTTGATTTTTTACAATCAATATTTAGATATATTCAGCGAGATTGGCCAAAGAAATTCTCTTAAACATTCTGGTACATTTTAAAATAAACATTTATTTCTAAGTTGACCCCATTTTCATTCTTAACTTTAAAAAAATATTCTTTTTAGAAAATGAACAGTTTACTGAATGTTAACTAGTTTATCTTTTTTTTAATTATTTGGTGGTACTTTTTAACTATTGCTAAAGATGACCTCATTTTCATTCTTAACTTAAAAATATATTTTTTGTAAGAACGTGTAAGTTTCACTGAACCATTTTTTTTTTATTATTTTGATTATCAGAATTTCTGTAATAGATTTCTGATAGTGTATATAATATTACGCGATTGTTCTTATGAACATGTCATTTTTTAAAATGATTTTTGAATCATTATTGGATGCCTTTAACTCTTTCGTGGGTCATTTATTTATCACACAACATTTACAAACTTTCGAAACAGATGTGCTAATTATATTCAATATATCGGACATTATTAGATGACAGCACAAAACTGAAGTGAGAATTAGTCTTCCCCTCGTCATAATACCAAGGCTAATATATTATAAGGGCTTTTGCGTTTCCCACAGGTGTATTTTGTAAGATCATGTAAGTAGGGAGTAATCTTCCCAGGGCCCACGAAAGGGTTAAAATAATGAGCTATGAAATAAGTATATGTTCTTGATCTTCTTCAGGGGCATGTGAGTCCAGGATGGGCCCTGGCATTCTCAATAAGCTTTTCCCAAAACATCCTTCTGGAGACCAAATTTTTGCTTTTAAGTACATGAAGATCTCTTTGCAAGCAGTCTGTCCATATCAGGTTGGGTATTCCTTGTCTTCGGGTTATTGTAGATTTTGCATCGAAGACCCTTTTTGTTGTCTGGACATTGTCCATTCTGATTAGATGGCCTGCCCTTTTTTATTCTTTTCATTTTGATGAAATATATTATGTCAGGTCCATTATATAAATTATATAGTTCTACAGTTGATCTCTTCAGCTTTATATTACATCTTTGTATTCCTCCAAATATACTTCTAAGGATTTTTCCTTCAAAGGTCGCCAGCCGAACGATGACAGATTGGTTAGGCTGCTGGCCCTCGGTACCGGAGTTCGTGGGCTTGAATCCCACAGTAGCATGGATGTTAGTAGCCGTTCCAAAACGGCTTTAAGCTGTAGGTACCGGTCTCATTATCCCTCGTGTTGCAAAATGTAGACCGTAGCGCTCCAAAACCAAACCAAACTGATGTTATTCAAAGGTAATATTTTATCATTACTTGAGCTCTATTTATCGTTGAATTAATTTATACTACTCAAAGTTAATTAGAATTCTACTCCGTTGAATTAATAATTTAATGATCTCCAAACCAAACCAAATCTTCTAAGGTCGCCAGTATCTTTTCATCTGACAAAGTTGTTGCCCAAGCTTCACATGCATAAGTTAAAACTGATCTTATTAGGCATTTGTAAAGTAAATTTTTGTTTTCCTTTTTATTAATTTCGCTTTTATATATTTTCGTAGGCCATAAATTCCATTTTTTAAAAAAATATTATATGTTCTTCATATTATAATGATTTTTAAAAAAATATTTCATACTATATCAAAAAATTTAGTTGGTAAATATCGCAGTAACTAATATTTTTACTACTTAAATTTCACATCTCAGTGCATTATTATAAAGACTAGTTATATATTTTTTAGACTCCAGTAAAATACTTTTGTATATTAAGTAGAATAAATGTGCAATGCTATGCGTGATCAGTTAACTATAAAATAACAATAATTGAAATTTTTATTTAAAAAAATCTTTGTTAGCCCATTAATGCCTGCTGTCTCTTTTTAGATACCACTAAAAATAGCTTGTAGAATTTTTGTGTTTTTTTAGAACGATTTTTCCTTTTGAGAATAGGTAGAGGGCAACCTTATAAACAATCCTCGAAATTTTCAATTATAGTAGAACCTCGATTATCCGAAGTAATTGGGATCGAACCTACTTCGGATAATCGAAATTTTCAGATAATCTGGAATTCATCAATAATCATCTATTTAATGTGTAGTATTGTCATTGATGCAATAACATTCGATTGGTCTGGGATTCGGCAGTATGACCTTCCAAATTTTAAAATGGGGTGTGTTTGTGTTTAGAACATTGATATTTCAAAGTGGGGAAGAGTACACTCATACTGAGAATCGTGCTTGCGAGAAGGAATTCTAAAAAAGGGAATTCCAAAATATTTATCTACTCTCGTAGTTTGGAAAGGACGGCTTGCATACAAAAGGAATGTGGGAAAAAAAGAAAACTTGCATGAAAAAAACGCATGTTTGTAAAGAGAAAGTTTTGGATGATAGTAGAAAATGAAAACAAAAATGAAGAAGATACCGACTTCGGTCAACGGAGCGTTTCGGTTAATAGAGGTTCTACTGCAATTCTATTTTTTATAAATTTTCCATTTAGTTCGACACTTTATGATATTTCGAACAACTCACATATTTTTTTTCGGTAAGTACGTAGATTGAAATCGAGACAAATTACTTTACCTATTATAATACTTTTTTGCAGTATTTATTTTACATGTAATACCAAACAAACCTTTTATTTCCGAAGTTTTCCATTCTCGTAAATGGCATCCTATGATGTTTAAAACAATATTTGTTCACAAACGTGACTTGCTGTAGTTATCAACGTTGTTTAATCCTTCATATTTATTTTAACCTCTTCAGTCCATAATAACTTCTATAAAGGATTTGCTGAACGATGGCCAAATGGTTAGGGTGCTGGCCTTTGGAACAGAAGCTCGTGGGTTCGAATCCCACTACGGCATGGATGTCCGTATCCGTTCGGAATCGGCTTTGAGCTGTAGGTCCCGGTCTCATTAGCTCTCATGATGCCAAAAGTAGACCGTAGCGCTCCAAAACCAAACCAAACTAAATCTATAAAGGTTTTAAGATATGCATTGATATGTAATCGGCTGAAATTACTCGGGCAAGAAAGGGCTAAACTTATATATTTTGTAACACATTATAAAAAATCTGTTGAGGAACACCATAAGACTACTTTGTATGCCTATTAAATTATATTCATTTTTAAAATTTTTATTTCTGACGTGTAATCAGAATTATCATTTTTACACTTTGTTAAAATTTCAAAGTTAGATTCGTTTCTCAAGATAACGATGTTGTCTGAGTAGAGCTGAAATACTTCAGTGTAACGGCAAACAGTGGTTTTAATATCCGTTGTATTTTTCATTACTTAGAAATTTCGTTTAACTGGAGATGTTCGTGCCTGCAATAATGTTTTTGCTTTGTACTGGTTATAAAAAACCAGCAGAATTTCAAATTTATTCTTTGTGAATAATACACTTTTCTATTTATTTTTTGGAAATGAATTTAAATGGTATTGTTTTAACACACTGTATGCGGGACACTTACTAATGCATTTTCTGACGATTGATACTGTACGTTTTCTGACGATTGATACTTGAGCGCGGGTCACGTACTAGTACGGGTTAGTGTAACAACATGGTTTGTTTGTAGGTACAAAAATAGCGGCATATACAGGAAAACGAAGCCGAATGTTCTTGTCCACTACATAGATTCTGGAAATATTTAGACAAATAAAAACTAGTTTTTCAACCCATTGGATGCGAAACCACAGAACGGGTTGATTAAAAAAATCAATTCAGATTTAAAATTAACTTTTTATTTATCTTTGCCAAAAGGATATTATATATATATATATATATATACATATACATATATATATATATATATATATATATATATATATATATATATATATATATACTCTTGGGATTCTGTCGATAACTTTTGTTGTATTGTTCTGTTGTGTTGTATAGAGCTCAAGCACTACTATTGGGTAGTAACCGGTAGCGTTAATATCTGTTATATTAAGACTACGTTGTATAGAGATCGGATTGCAAGAAAAATAGAAGGTGTATAGCTAGATGTTGAAATAGTCCAAAATTCAAAATTTGAACATTATACAGATAACTATATTTGTGTTATTCCCGACAGCGTTGTTATTCCTTATATCAAAATTTTTCATTATATAGAGTGGGGATCCAGATCAAAAAGTTGAGGTGCATAAGTAGATGCTACAGCAGTTATAAATATAACATTTCAGCACCGTATGGCTAATCGTTTTTCAGTTAGGCGAGATACATTCATACGCGCATAACGTGGTATGTACAAACGTCAAACATTTTTCGAAAAAAAAAATTATCCTATTTTCTAAATATATGAAATGAAGTAATTTTCAAACTATCCTATTCATTTGATTATTTATTTTCTAAAATAAAATTTTGCCACAAAAAGACAACTTTATAAGTACTATGTACGCCCTTAACAACTGTAATAAGGTTTTTCATACAATAATTGTAATGGAAATGAATAATGTTTACAGTTTAATATTCATAATATTTACTTTTTGCACACAACATATTTTCTCCTATATTCTGCATAGGAATTAATTTTTAATCAATTATGTCATTTTAACAAGAGATAATAGTAAAAATGCAATGGTAAAGATATATTTACACTCTTAAGAGTTTTAATAATTTAATGATGTACAGTTTTTCTGAATGTATGAAATTAAGTACTTTTCAAACTCTCCTATTCGTTTGATTATTTACTTTCTAAAATAAAAGTTTACCATAAAAAATAAAACTTTATAAGTACTATGTACGCCCTTAACAACTGTAATAAAGTTTTTCATAAAATAACTGTAATGGAAATGAAAAATATTTGCAGTGTAATATTTATAATATTTACTTCTTGCACCCCAACATATTTTATCCTATATTCTGCATAGAAAATAATTTTTAATCAATTATGTCATTTTCACAAGAGATAATACTAAAAATGTAATGGTAAAAACATATTTACACTCTCAAGAGTTTTAGAGTTATATAATTTAATACAATTTTGGAGTTATGAAGTTGTGGGATATTTTATTTGTATTTTTGAACTTCCCTGATTCTAGTAAATGGAAAACTTAGTGGAACCAAATAGACAAAAACTAAATGTAAAAACTTCACGGAAGACACTGATAAATATAAATTCTAAGGACCTCAAGAATTTAAACTGTACTCAAATAGCGCATTCTTGTGATTTAAGGGTTGGAAAAACAATACTTCAAAGTAAAAGCCGACTTACTAATTGCGGTGGTTACATTGTTACCCTACTCTTACTGTTACGAAAACGGATAACGTTCCAACTAACTAAATACTGAGTCTTTGTGGTCGTATCACATTTAATGACTACAATTTCAGTCCGCATTAGATAGTACTTATGATACTTGCAGCATCTTGTTAGGTATGAAAAACAGAAGCTGTTTTGAAGCTCATTAGAAAGGCAAGAACTTTGTTGAGAGGGGAGATCGAGAAACTTTTATGATGAACTGTACAACCATCTTTGTTGATCCCGGAAGAGATAGCTTCCTTTTGTACACTCTTCCTTCTTCAATTATGCTGACTCAAGAAAGCGTATTTGACCTCTGTTACATCGCACTGAAAATAACAGTAGGAACACACATAGCATTTTTCTCTGCAGTTTGAAATTTGAAGAATGGTATAACTCCACCGTCAACAATGTGTAGGTCATTGAACGATGAGCATAAAAACAATAACCTAAGATTATTCACCCTATAGTAGTGGCACTGAGTTCAAATTTTCATACTCGGTAGGATTGTATTAAAATGTTCTGTGACTTTAAGTCGCTTATTGTTTTAGAGCGGTACTTTTCAACTGGGGCATGAGATTTTTCAAGTGGGCATTTAGTTGTTTAAAGGGCAATTAAATTTTAATTTAGTGGAATATGGCTTTAGTACTGTAAAGGTTTTACTACTGAAGAAAATAAATTCGCTAGATATCCCCAAACGATGAGGTGAGACTGGAGTTGACTAAATTTGTGCTTAATATTGTAGCGAAAATCGTTTCTTTCCATCAAGAACGTCTTAGTTCAGTCGGTAAAGCAACGGAATCGTGAACTGGAGTTGAAAGCAAGCGAGGCAATTTGCCGTTAAATTTGATTTTAGTTGGAATTTGCTTATATTAATTTAAATTATTTATGCAAATTATTGTTCCTAATTTTCTGCGAGTCTTCAAAGTCTGAATGGTTTGAAAAATGTATATAAGTAGCGATTCCTTCAGTTGGAGGAAAAATAAAATCTTGAGTTGATCTTGAGTTCTTTCGTTTCTATTCAATTTACCACGTTCACTTTATCTGCAAGACAATATAAAATATCTTTGCAAAAGGCATCAAATACATGTGTCTCATTAATATTTTAGGTTCATCCTATTTTTTCTAAAGAGCCATTTCGGAAATCTGCATTTGATACCCACCTTCAGTTTATTGTACTCAAATAAAATAAAATTTTCTCCTTTTTATTCCCCTGAGAAATTTTCTTTATCTGATAACAATATCTAAAACTTGCTTAATATTTAAAATCTTTTTTCAAATCTGAGCCTGTTGTTTAGCTAAGCTGGTCGAGGCAAGATCAATATACATGTGGCTCCGTTGATTCCAGCTATTAAATATGTTCATCATGTGAGGACATCAGATATTTAAAAGCAACTCGGAGGGGCATGGTCCATAAAAGGTTGAGATACATTGTTTTAGAGATACTAGGAATTAAACATGATTTTTTTTTTTTTCTTGGAGGAATGCAGACGGATATTCGCTTTCTGGATTTAGTTTTGGTTTAATTTGGAGAGATAAGGTCTACTATTTTTGTATTACGAGGGTTAATGAAACCAAGCAACTCGGAGAAGCATGGTCCATAAAGGGTTGAGAAACATTGTTTTAGAGGTGCTAAGAATTAAACATGATTTTTTTTCTTGGAGGAATGCAGACGGATATGAGTTTGGTGGATTTAGTTTGGTTTAGTTTGGAGAGCTAAGGTTTACTCTTTTGTATTACGAGGGTTAATGAAACCAAGCAACTCGGAGGAACATGATCCATAAAAGGTTGAGAAACATTCTTTTAGAGGTGCTAGGAATTAAACGATTTTTTTCGCGGAGAAATGCAGACGGATATGTTTTTAGTGGATTTAGTTTGGTTTAGTTTGAAGATCTAAGGTCTAATATTCTGTATTACGGTAGTTAATGAAAGCGGGACCTACTGCTTACAACTGATTCCGAAAGAAACGAACATCTATAGATTCACAGCGGGATATGAACCCGCGAACTCCGGGACAGCAAAGAAGACCTCCATCATTCTACCATTGTTCGGCATACATCTGGTGGAATTATCTTGGTGGTGTATTTGGAATCACCATCCCAGTGGGTTTCAAATGGAATTTTTTATGGAAATATATATATATATATATATATATATATATATATATATATATATATATATATATATATATATATTTACATACACATACATGTATGGTTATTGGAATCTATGTGTGAAATAAGTAGTTTTGGGGTCTGCCTTCTTGTAACGGCTAAAAAAATGAACACTATTATATATGTGTGTGTATGTGCGTGTGCGTGTGCGTGTATGTGCGTGTCTGCTTGTGAATGTGTGCGTACGCTTGCGTGCGTGTGCATACAGGTAGATTAAATCAATATAATAAGTAATCAATATAACACATGTAGTCAATTAGCCAGGCCCTTATAACAGTTAGTCCTTATACTAAGAAAAGAAGTACAAAATTTTAAAAACTGAAATAAAGTTCATAATATAGTAAGTAATTTGTTTTGACAATCGGGAATGTTATCCGAATTGTTTTTGGTGATTACAACTTTCATGCTTATCTTTACATTTTACTGATGTTTACATTGATCTTGTTTGTTGTTGTATTTAAATCAATTCATATATTACTTTGCAGTCCTACATTTTTCTACATTTCAATATATTGCTTCAAATAAATCATTACTCTGAATGAAATATTTTTGCAATAAGAAATTGAAATAACTCAGCAATAATAAAAATAATTGATTATCGTGCATTATATAAATATTGTTGATTGTTTTCTGAAGGTTGAAAAGCTCAAGTGTTCTCTTTCATGCTCATATACTTCTACTTGAAGATATCTTTACAACATGAAGATTTTAACATTAGTATGTAATAACATATATTTAAAATAGCAAAATATGTCAAAAAATTTAAAAGGTTTCTGTTCAGTCTCAGTAAAAGACTTACTATTTAATTTAATTATTTACTGATTCGTAATAGCTGTTTTATTTATATTTTATATAGTTTTTGCTCTAACGATTTTTCTATTTCAACAGATGGCATCATCATGTAACGTTTATTATTTTGTTTATCGATTCTGAGCTAAGATAAAAATGGCTAGTAGTTTGTTATTCTGTGTGTGTGTAATTCTATTCATTTTTGTCTGTATTCCATTCGTATTCATTGTTAAACATGTGTTTAAAACCTAACATAATTCACATTTCTTAATTCATTTTGTGTACTTTCAGTTCATTGTGATGTGTTTCATCATTCAATTTTATTCGACAATGGACTTCTGTTTGGATTCATCATTTAGGTCTCTACAGATCCTGTATATCAAATTAAAGGGGATAAAAAGACGGTAAGCAATTATCTGATTTATTTATTAATTACTGATTATTGTAGAACATTTATAATAATTAATTACTAATTTGTAATAATTGTTTTATTTTTATTTTGTATAGTTTTTGAACTAGCGATTTTTCTATTTCAACAGATGGCATCACCATGTAACGTATATTATTTTGTTTATCCATTCTGAGGTAATGTAAAAATGGCTTGTAGTTTGTTATTCTGTGTTTGTGTAATTCTATTAATTTTTATCTGTATTCTATTCGTATTCAGAGTTAAACATATGTTTAAAACCTAACATAATTCACATTTCTTAATTCATTTTGTGTACTTTCAGTTCATTGTGATGTGTTTCATCATAAAATATAGTTTTTATTCAACATTAGATTTCTGGTTTGATTCATCATTTAGGTCTCTACATATCCTGCATATCAAATTAAAAGGAATAAAAAGAAGGTACAATTATCTGATTTAATTATTGATTGCTGATTACTGCTGAACATTTATAATGATTAATTGGCTAAAAAGAAAATCAAAATTCTAGATTCATGGTTACTAAAGTAAAATTCTTTCTATTTAATAGTTTCTTTATTATAAAAAGTCGCCGAGACAAATTATTTGGCAAGTATCATAATATTTACTTTTTGCACACAACATATTTTCTCCTATATTCTGCATAGGAATTAATTTTTAATCAATTATGTCATTTTAACAAGAGATAATAGTAAAAATGCAATGGTAAAGATATATTTACACTCTTAAGAGTTTTAATAATTTAATGATGTACAGTTTTTCTGAATGTATGAAATTAAGTACTTTTCAAACTCTCCTATTCGTTTGATTATTTACTTTCTAAAATAAAAGTTTACCATAAAAAATAAAACTTTATAAGTACTATGTACGTCTTTAACAACTGTAATAAGGTTTTTCACACAATAACCGTAATGGAAATGAAAAATGTTTGCAGTTTAATATTTATAATACTTACTTCTTGCACCCCAACATATTTTCTCCTACATTCTGCAAAAGAAATAATTTTTTATTAATTATGTCATTTTAACAAGGGATAACAGTAAAAATGTAATGGTAAAAATATATTTGCACTCTTAAGAATTTTAATAATTTAATGATATACAGTTTTTCTGAATATAGGAAATTAAGTACTTTCCAAACTATCCTATTCGTTTGATTATTTACTCTTTAAAATAAAAGTTTACCATAAAAATAAAATTTTATAAGTACTATGTACGCCCTTAACAACTGTAATAAAGTTTTTCATAAAATAACTGTAATGGAAATGAAAAATATTTGCAGTGTAATATTTATAATATTTACTTCTTGCACCCCAACATATTTTATCCTATATTCTGCATAGAAAATAATTTTTAATCAATTATGTCATTTTCACAAGAGATAATACTAAAAATGTAATTGTAAAAATATATTTACACTCTTAAGAGTTTTAGAGTTATATAATCTAATGATATACAGTTTTGGAGTTATGAAGTTGTGTGATATTTTATTTGTATTTTTGAACTTCCCTGCTTCTAGTAAAGGGAAAACTTAGTGGAACCAAATAGACAAAAACTAAATGTAAAAACTTCACGGAAGACACTGATAAATATAAATTCTAAGGACCTCAAGAATTTAAACTGTACTCAAATAGCGCATTCTTGTGATTTAAAGGTTGAAAAACAATACTTCAAAGTAAAAGCCGATAACTAATTGCGGTGGTTACATTGTTACCCTACTCTTACTGTTACGAAAACGGATAACGTTCCAACTAACTAAATACTGAGTCTTTGTGGTCGTATCACATTTAATGACTACAATTTCAGTCCGCATTAGATAGTACTTATGATACTTGCAGCATCTTGTTAGGTATGAAAACAGAAGCTGTTTTGAAGCTCATTAGAAAGGCAAGAACTTTGTTGAGAGGGGAGATCGAGAAACTTTTATGATGAACTGTACAACCATCTTTGTTGATCCCGGAAGAGATAGCTTCCTTTTGTACACTCTTCCTTCTTCAATTATGCTGACTCAAGAAAGCGTATTTGACCTCTGTTACATCGCACTGAAAATAACAGTAAGAACACACATGGCATTTTTCTCTGCAGTTTGAAATTTGAAGAATGGTATAACTCCACCGTCAACAATGTGTAGGTCATTGAACGATGAGCATAAAAACAATAACCTAAGATTATTCACCCTATAGTTCAAATTTTCATACTCGGTCGGGTTGTATTAAAATGTTCTGTGACTTTAAGTCGCTTATTGTTTTAGAGCGGTGCTTCTCAACTTGAGGCATGTGATTCTTCTGGTGGGTATTTAGTTTTTTAAAGGGCAATTAAATTTTTAATTTAGTGGAATATGGCTTTGGTACTGTAAAAATTTTGCTACTGAAGAAAATAAATTCACTAGATATCCCCAAAAGAGAGGGTGAGACTGGAGTTGACTAAATTTGTACTTAATATTGTAGCGAAAATCGTTCCTTTCTATCAAGAACGTCTTAGTTCTGTCGGTAAAGCAGCGGACTCGTGAAGGGGAGGTTCCGGGTTCGAAAGCAAGCGAGTCAAGTTGCCGTTAAAACTGAGTTTAGTTGGAATTTACTTATGTTAATCATGCAAATTTATGCAAAATATAGTTCCTAATTTTCTGCGAGCCTTCAAAGTCTGAATGGTTCAAAAACTGTATATAAGTAGCGATTCCTTCAGTTAGGGGAAAATAAAATCTTGAGTTGATTTTGAGAACTTCCATTTCTATTCAATTTACCACGTTGACTTCATCTACGCGACAATATAAAATCTATTTGCAAATAGCATCAACCACAAATGTCTCAAAATTTTGAAGTGCATCCTATTTTTTCTTTTGAACCATTTCGGTAATCTGCATTTGATACCCACCTACAGTTTGTTGTACTCGAATAAAATAAAATTATCTGCTTTTTATTACTTTAGAAATTTTCTTTATTTGATAACAATATCTGAAAGTTACTTAATATTTTAAAATCTTTTTTTCAAAATTTATATTAACAGAGCCTGTTGCGTAGCTAAACTGGTCGAGACAAGATCAGTATAAGTGTGGCTTCGTTGATTCCAGCTATTAAATATGTTTATCATATGGAGGCATCAGACATTTAAAAGCAACTCGGAGGGGCATGGTTCATAAAAGGTTGAGAAACATTGTCTTAGAGGTACTAGGAATTAAACATGATTTTTTCTAGGTAGAATGCAGACGGATATGCGCTTGGTAGATTTGGTTTGGTTTAGTTTGGAGAGCTAAGGTCTACTGTTTTATATAACGGGGGTTAACGAAACCGGGACCTACTGCTTAAAACCGAGTCCGAAAACTACGAACATCTACAGCTTCAGCGGGATTCGATTCCTCAAACTCCGGGACTGCAAAGCAGATCTCCACCATTCTACCACTGTTCGGCATACATCTGGTGAAATTATCTTGGTGGTGTATTTGGCATCATCGACCCAGTGGGTTTCAAATGGAATTTTTCTTGATGACTGCCTATTCAAATATCAAATTGTACATTATTTTCTGGATGTCGAAATGATACAGGAACATCAATAAACAATCAAAATTATTGTTAAAGTCAATGAAAAATATTCTAATAAGAGTGTTTGTAAGAGATGTTTATATTACAAAGTTGGGCCACATCAGTTGAACCAACTTTCTAACATAAACGGTACCACTAATCTTGACTCCTGTTGGAAACTCTTTTATTACAAACTGCTGTTTTTGAATACAACAGACTTTTGGGTCTAAAAACTTTTCGGGCCACGCATGAAATATTCTAAAAAATGTAATCAGTGTTCAAATTCACTTCATATCAAAGTGAAAGTGTATGTTTAAAAAAATCACAAAAGCTTTCCATTATTATTACTTTTTTTCTAGTTATATTTATGATGAAATCACATTTTTATACAATCAGTATATGCATGTAACAAGTACTCTTTACTTAAATATAAATTAAATAATTTTTTCTTTTGTGTTAAAATTGTTTTACTTGTACACACATATATATAATCATACCATATCACAGCTACACTTGTTTATATATATATATATATATATATATATATATATATATATATATATATATATACATGTATGGTTATTGGAATCATGACGTGAAATAAGAAGTTTTGGGGTCTCCTTCTTGTAACGGCTGAAAAAAACGAATACTATTATATATGTGCGTGTGCGTGTGCGTGTGCGCGTGCGTATGTGCGTATGCATATGTGAGTGTGTGTGCGTGTGTGTGCTTACGCATGCTTGAGTATGCATACATGTAGATTAGATCAAAATAATAAGAATTTAACACAGGTATTCAATTAGCCAAGTCTTTATAACAGTTAGTCCTTATACTAAGAAAATAAGTACAAAATTTTAAAAACTGAAATAAAGTTCATAATATAGTAAATTGTTTTGACAATCAGGAATATTATCCGAATTGTTTTTGATGATTAAAACTTTCATGCTCACCTTTATATTTTACGGTTGTTTATATTGATCTTGTTTGTTGCTGTTTTTAAAGCAATTCCTATATTACCTTGCCAGTCCTACATTTTCCTACATTCAATAT
>CM063511.1:124370257-124382757 GCA_032207245.1 Pardosa pseudoannulata
ATTCTATAGTAAAAACATATCTCTTTAGAAAAAATATAGAATATTTAGAATATCTTTTATAATATTTTTTCTTTAGGGAAAAATTTCATACCATTAAGAAATGATATCCATACTTATTTGTTCATTTGTTCATTGCACGATCAAAACATAAATAAAATGAATGTGTTCTGAATCAGTGGTACAAAGATATTTTAGTACTTTTGGAAATAGATTTATTAATTGTAGAATCGTAAAACACTCTACCAGAAAAACTTACTAGATCAACGAGGTAATTTAAAAACTCTAGTTTTAGAAAAGTTTCAGAACTAGAGGGGTAAGCCCAGGAAGTTCTGCGCACCATTTTCACTGAGTCACTGAGTAGAAAAGTTGATCTTGTCTTGAAAAAATTATTTGAAATCTTATAATTTCTAAATTTGAATTCTAAATTTTATATGGTTTTGTATTAATTCAAATGAAGAATTTTATTGATTACTTAAAATTGGAAACATATCTGTAAAGGGAAAAAAATTCTAAATAAAAATATCCTATAGAAAAATGCATATATCTGAAAAATATTCTATAGCAAAAATATATCTCTTTAGAAAAAAGATAGAATATTTAAAATATCTTTCATAATATTTCCTCTTTTGAAAAAAATTTCACACCATTAAGAAATAGTAATGATACTTTACTTATTATTTTAGTATGTTAACATATTTGTTCGTTTCAATATTCATTGTCTTATTCACGATCAAAAAATAAATAAAATGAATGTGTTATGAGTCACTGGTATAAAGACAGTTTAGTCTTTTTAGAAATAAATGATTTTAGTATTAATTGACTCATAATACAGTCTGCCAAAACATATCCTACAGAAAAATGCATATATCTAAAAAATATTCTATAGTAAAAACATATATCTTTAGAAAAAAGATAGAATATTTACAATATCTTTCATAATATTTTTCTTTAGAGAAAAATTTTATTCCATTATCAATGGTATTCATACTTTACTTATTATATTAATATGTTAACATATTTGTTCGTTTCAATATTCATTTGTTCATTGCACGATCAAAAAATAAATAAAATGAATGTGTTCTGAGTCACTGATATAAAGATATTTTAGTCTTTTTAGAAATAAATGATTTTAGTATTAGTTGAGTCGTAACACAGTCTGCCAAAAAATTAATTAATTAATTAATTAAGAAATTGAATTAATTTAAAAACACTAGTTTTAAAAAATTTCTTGATCTTATCTTGAAAAATTATTTGAAATCTTATAATTTCTAAATTTGATATGGTTTTGTATTAATTCAAATGAAAAAATTTATTGATTACATAAAATTAAAAACATATCTCTAAAGGAATAAAATTCTAAAGAAAAACATATTTCTAAGAAAATATCCTATAGAAAAGTGCATATATCTTAAAAATATTCTATAGTAAAAATATATCTCTTTAGAAAAAAGATGGAATATTAAGAATATCTCTCATAATATTTTTTTAGAGAAATATTTCATACCATTAATTAATGGTATTAATATTTTACTTATTATATTAGTATGTTAACATATTTGTTCGTTTCAATATTCATTTGTTCAATGCATGATCAAAAAATAAATAAAATAAATGTATTCTAAGTCACTTGTATAAAGACATTTTAGTCTTTTTAGAAATAAATGATTTTAGTATTAATTGAGTCGTAATACAGTCTGCCAAAAAATATCCTATAGAAAAATGCATATATCTAAAAAATATTCTGCAGTAAAAACATACCTCTTTAGAAAAAAGATAGAATACTTAGAATATCTTTCATAATATTTTTTCTTTGGAGAAAAATTTCATACCATTAAGAAATGGTAATGATACTTTACTTATTATATTAGTATGTTAACATATTTGTTCGTGTCAATATTTATTAAAATTAAAAACATATCTGTAAAGAAAACATATTCTAAAGAAAAACATATTTCTCAGAAAAATAGCTTTTAGAAAAATGCATATATCTAAAAAATATTCTATAGTAAAAACATATCTCTTTAGAAAAAAGATAGAATATTTACAATATCTTTCATAATATTTTTCTTTAGAGAAAAATTTTATTCCATTATCAATGGTATTGATACTTTACTTATTATATTACTGAAAAATTTCATAATATTAAGATATGATATTGATACTTATTTGTTCATTTGTTCATTGCACGATCAAAAAATAAATAAAATGAATGTGTTCTGAATCAGTGGAATCAGTAGTTAAAACATATCTCTTTTGAAAACAGATAGAATACTTAAAATATCTTTCATACTATTTTATCTTTAGAGAAAAATTTCATATCATTAAGAAATGGTACTCATATTTTACTTATTATGTTAGTATGTTAATATATTTATTCATTTCAATATTCATTTGATCACTGCACGATCAAAGAAAAATAAAATTAATGTGTTCGGAGTCAGTGGTACAAAGATATTTTTGTATTTTTAGAAATAAATGGATTTAGTATTTCGTAGATTCGTAACACAGTCTGCCATTAAAACTTACCAAATCAACGCGTTAATTTAAAAACTCTAGTTTAAAAAAATTGATCTTACCTTAAAAATTTATTTGAAATCTTATAATTTCTAAATTTTATTTCTAAATTTGATATGGTTTTGTATTAATTCAAATGCAGAATTTTATTGATTACATAAAATTAAAAAATATTTCTAAAGGGACCTAAATGTGACCAAAAGACATATTTCTAAATTTCTGTAGGGATAAAAAGGAATTCAGGCAATATACAAATACAGAATGGTAAGGGTAGTAAAAGACTGCTTATAGCGAATAATTATAGAAGATTACTGAGATCGTGTCTCAGTAATAGAAAAAAAATCAATCGGAAGCACAAAAGGGAAATAAGTACAATGCAATAGTGTCATTTCTCCATGTTTGCTAGAATCTCACAGAAAAGTGTTGTTATTAGTTAAATGATTATTTTAAAGTTAGAAGTGGTATTTGGCATTCTTTAATTAGGGTTCTCTTAAAAAAATTTTAAATGAAATCATTCCTCACACAATTGAGTCATTACACTAAAAACAATGTAAAATTTTACTTTTCAAAAGAAGTTTAAATGTATGAAGAAATTAGAAGAAGAATCGGTAGAAATGCGACCGAAGTGGCATTTCTAAATTTCTGTAGGTATGCAAAGGGATTCAGTCAGTAAAAATATAGAATTGTAAAGGCAGAAAAAGACGCACTACCCTGAATAATTATAGAAGAATAATGAGACTGTAACTAGGTAACAGAAAAAAAATCATTCGGAAGTATAAAAGGAAAAAAGACACAATGCAATAGTGTTTTTTCTCCTTGTTTTCTAGAATTCCACAAAAAAAGTGTTTGTTAAATGATTATTATTACCAATTTTAAGTTGGTAGTGGTATTTGGTATTCTTTAATTAGGGGTCTCTTGAAACATTTTAAAATGAAATCATTCCTCATACAATTGATTGGTTACACCAAAAACAATGTAAAATCTTACTTTTCCAGGGAAGTTTAAATGTATCAAGAAATTAGAAGAAGAATCGGTCAAAATGTGACCAAAAGTGGCATTTTTAAATTTCTGTAGGGATAAAAAAAGATTCAGGCAGTAAAAATATAGAATAGTAAAGGCAGAAAAAGACGCACTACCACGAATAATTATAGAAGAATAATGAGACTGTATCTAGGTAACAGAAAAAAAAATCATTCGGAAGTATAAAAGAAGAAAAGGCCCAATGCAATAATGTCGTTTCTCCTTTTTTTCTAGAATGCCACAAAAAAAGTGTTGTTATTTCTTAAATTATTATTTTAAAGCTGGTATTGGTATTTGGTATTTTTCAATTACGGATATCTTAAAACATTTTAAAATGAAATAATTGCTCATACAATTGATTGGTTACACCAAAAACAATGTAAAATGTTACTTTTCAAAAGAAGTTTAAATGTATCAAGAAATTAGAAAAAGAATCGGTAGAAATGGGACCAAAAGTCTATTTCTAAAATTCAAATATCTAATATTCAAAAGGCATTTCTAAATTTCTCTAGGGGTGAAAAGGGATTCAGGCAGTAAAAATACAGAATGGTAAGGGCAGAAAAAGAGGCACTACCCCGAATAATTATAGAAGAATAATGAGACTGTACCTAGGTAAGAGAAAAAAATCATTCGGAAGTATAAAAGGAGAAAAGGCACAATGCAATAGTGTCATTTCTCCTTGTTTGCTAGAATTCCACAAAACAAGTGTTGTTATTTGTTAAATGGTTATTTTAAAGCTGGTAGTGGTATTCGGTATTCTTTATTTAGGGGTCTCTTAAAACATTTGAAAATGAAATCATTCCTCGTACCAATGATTGGTTACACCAATAACAATGTAAAACTTACTTTTCAATAGAAGCTTAAATGTATCAAGAAATTAGAAAAAGAATCGGTAGAAATGTGACCAAAAGTTTATTTCTAAAATTCAAAAGGCATTTTTAAATTTCTCTAGGAGTGAAAAGGGATTCAGTCAGTAAAAATATAGAATGGTAAAGGCAGAAAAAGACCCACTACCGTGAATAATTATAGAAAAATAATGAGACTGTGCCTAAGTAACAGAAAAAGATCATTTGGAAGTATAAAAGGAGAAAAGGCACTATGCAATAGTGTCATTTCTTCCTGTTTGTTAGAATTCCACAAAAAAGTGTTGTTATTTGTTAAATGATTATTTTAAAGTTGGTGGTGGTATTTGGTATTCTTTATTAGGGTTCTCTTAAAACATTTTAAAATGAAATCATTCCTTATACGAGTGATTGGTTACACCAAAAACAATGTAAAATCTTACTTTTCCAAATAAGTGTAAGTGTATCTAGAAATAAAAAGAAGAATCGATAGAAATGATACCGAAAGTAGCATTTCTAAATGTCTGTAAGTATGCAAAGGGATTCAGTCAGTAAAAATACAGAATGGTAAAGGCAGAAAAAGACGCACTACCACGAATAATTATAGAAGAATAACAAGACTGTACCTAGGTAACAGAAAAAAATCATTCGGAAGTATAAAAGGAGAAAAGCACAATGCAATAGTGTCGTTTCTCCTTTTTTGCTAGAATTCCACAAAAAAAGTCATTTTTATGTCTTAGACAAAGGTAGAAAAGATTAAATGAGCTAAAACACATGTTAAGAGGACTGCGGAACAATGGGTAGCTTTTATCTGGAGTCAGAGAGATGAGGCTAGAATCTCCCTGTTTGGTTTTGACGGTATGAAATAAGTAAGGAGTAGATTTGAAGAAGATCTGCAGCTTCATTGCATTACACCTACTTGGAAACACCCAGCCATTGTTACGATCTAGGATTGTATGGCATCAAAAGAAGCGGGTAGAATTTGAGTGATTAATGGGAATATAAACGCTCCAAAATACATTAATGAAATACTTTAGTCCAAACTGAAGGATTTCATACGAGATCTTCTCCCTGATAAGGAAGAATTTATATTTCACCAAAATTCATCTTTGTCATGTTGCTACTCTAAGTAAAAAAAGTTTTTTACAGATGACCATATTACACTGCTGAATGACCTGGGTACAGTCCAGATCTTAACTTGATAGAAAATATATAGAGCCAACTAAAGAAACGTGTTAGTCAGATACATTTTTGATTAAAACCGAATTAATAGAGGAAGTAATTTAATTTTGGCTAACAGCTTAAAGTCTAAAGCTAAAAAAGTTTATTCATTTAACTAGACGACGTTGTGATACAAGAGTTAAAGACAATAATTTTCATTAGTACTCAATTTTTTCTTAACTTAGAACTAGTAATTCATATTTAAAGCACAGGACTGCTATGAAACCGTCCGTCTTAGCACGCGTAGATACAAATTGTGGATGAGCGCTATCGTTTACATCTAGTGTTTGCAATTGCTGCCATTTGGAATACAGAAATATCGTTGCTTTTAGCACCGCATACCTCATATATACATATGTTTGTGTGTGCTTTTCAATTTGATTTATTTAGTTAAACATCACTACATAAATATACAATATTTCTCAACTTTAATATCCAAAAACGTTTTCTAGAGTCTACCATCCCTTTAAGAATGGAAAACAATAAAGAACTTCTTACTCTATTCAACAAAACTTATTATTAAAAGTTGCTTTCTATGCTCCTCCACAAAAAGCCATGAGGCGTGTTCACCAAAGCAAAATGTTTGAATGGAAAAACAAATGAAAGGCTTCATTTGAAAAACGAAGTGAGGTTAACACTATTACAGGACACGTGCCAATTCATCATAATTTGTAACGTTAGTTTTATTACTAATATTTTGATCCTTTGTCTTTGATGACAAGAGCTAAAAGCAAGCAGTTCTAATAATATTTGTAAAGCAAATATATTGCCAGTTTAGCTATCTGCTTAACTACCATTGTAATAAAAACACTTCATATCTCTGATAAGCAATGAACAATAGTTGTGGAGAGTAGTTGATCTTAATTACCATCAAAACTTTAAATGCCTTAATCAATCAAGTGAAAAGTTTCTCTAAAGAACAACTTAGACAGCAATTATATCTTTTGTGCTATACATGTACCGAAGAATAGGCCTCACTATTATGGATTTACTCGACATTAACAACAAAAGATAAACCAGTTTTTAAAAAGAATTTAAAGACATAGTCTTTAGGAGTAGAACAAAAAAGGGTAGGGTTTTATGCCACGAATGTAAGACAGGAAAGTTGAAAATTTAAGTAATTCTGATCTTTCCAAAACTCAGGTTGATTTTTATATTTTCTTATACAACAACTTCTTATGTTGTATTTCATACTACGAAGCATAAATTAGAGAAAATATAGGAATCACCAAAATATTTTTTTGAGATTTGGATGAATGGTAACGTTTAACACTTCATTAAATTCACTTAAAAAATGGTTTCTGGAATTGTATGTGTATGCGACTGTTTATCTTCCCGTTTAAGAACACGGTGACTACGAAAAGTGATTAGATATATCAGGGATCGGTAAACTTTGACCTGCGGAATCCAGCCTACCAACTGTTTTAAATTCTGCCCACCACAGTCAATCAAGCGTGGATGGGTGGTTAGTGTTAGCCAATTCAAGTTTTGAATAATGACTTCACGTGGCGTTAGTTGCAAGTTATTAGTTCAGCCAAAAAGTATCATGCCACGTATTATGCATTAGTGACACAGTAGTATAGATTTTCCCCGCGTTCTGTGTAAAATTCCAGTAATTGATGACAATGTATAAGCAATGTTAATGAAAAGAATTACTAAACTGAATGTATAGTAAGAAAAATAATTGCCTTAGAAGAAACAATTTCATTTTTTCTTTGTACTTGTTTTATCCATCCTATAATAAGCGCTTTAAAAAGTTTTTATTTGTCTTTCAGTATAAACAATAAGTAAATTCTACCCACCAAAATCAATCAAGCGTGGACAGGTGGTTAGTGTTAGCCAATCCAAGTTTTGAATAGTGACCGTATGCGATAGTTGCAAGTTATTAGTTCACTAAAAGAGTATCACACCACGTATTATCAGTTTTGCCTTAGTAACGCAGTAGTATAGTTTTATCCGGCACTCTGTGTAAAATCCCAATTACTGATGACAATTTACAATCAATGTTAATGAAAAGAATTACTAAACTGGATGTACAGTAAGATTAAATAATTGCCTTAGAAGAAACAATTTCATTTTTTATTTTATACCTATTTTATCCATCCTATAATAATTAGCCCTCATGTTGCAAAAAGTAGACCGTATTTGTCTCCAGTAAACCAAACCAAACAATCCCATAATAAGCGCTTTAAATTCTACCCACCAAAGTCAATCAAGCGTGAATGGGTGGTTAGTGTTAGCCAATTCAAGTTTTTGAATAATGACCGTATGTGCTAGTTGCGAGTTATTAGTTCACTAAAAGAGTATCATGCCATATATTATGTTTTGCATTAGTGACGCAGTAATATAGTTTTTCCCGGTGGTCTACATAAAATCTCAATTATTGATGACAATTTACAAGCAATGTTAATGAAAAGAATTACTAAACTGGATGTATAGTAAGAAAAATAATTGCCTTAGAAGAAACAATTTCATTCTTTACTTTGGACTTGTTTTATCCGTCCTATAATAAGCACTTTAAAAAGTTTTTATTTGTCTCTCAGTATAAGCCAATAAGTAAATTCTGCC
Organism: Pardosa pseudoannulata; assembly: GCA_032207245.1. Classification (NCBI taxonomy): domain Eukaryota; kingdom Metazoa; phylum Arthropoda; class Arachnida; order Araneae; family Lycosidae; genus Pardosa; species Pardosa pseudoannulata. Next base: position 124,378,423 of record CM063511.1, read on the forward strand.
CACCAACGTCAATCAAGCGTAGATAGATGGTTAGTGTTAGCCAGTTCAAATTTTGAATAATGACCGCTCATGGCGTTAGTTGCGAGTTATTAGTTCAGCAAGAGAGTATCATGCCACGTATTATCAATTTTGCATTAGTAGTATAGTTTTTTCAGGCGTTCTGTGTAAAATCCCGATTACTGATGACAGTTTACAAGTAATGTTAAAGAGAAGAATTACTAAACTGGATGCATAGTAAGATGAAATAATTGCCTTAAAAGAAACAATTTCATTCTTTACTTTATACTTGTTTTATCCATCCTATAATAAGCGCTTTAGAAAGTTTTTATTTGTCTCCCAGTATAAGCAAAAAGACGTATAAATTTTTGCATGTAAAAGCATCAATTCCTAATAAAAAAAACTCTTTCATTTAGCTTTAGAAGTACAAGTACCAGTTAAAAAATATAGTAATCTGATCCAGTCCTAAAAACGTTTAAGGACCTCTGCTTTGGATTATTAACATTCTTTTAGCTCACTGCATACCTAATGGAAAATATGTCTACATTTATGAAACCAAATATAATATTTTTTATATATTTATTAATAATTTAAAGTCAAAATATAATGATTTCAATTTTTATTAAATTTTAACAATAAAAGGCTTTTATTTTTCACATTTTTAATATTTTATAACCTAATTTTCAAAATGAAGGGATCAACTAAAAAAATCAACTTCCTTTTCTTTATTTTATAAGCTTATAAATTATATATTGAGGTAGATATTTTAATTCACTGCTAAATTAGTTTTCTAGCTTTAGTTTGTATGAATTAAAATATTTTGATGCAACGGGAAATTTTCAAAAATTCAAAATGCTAATTATTATTATTATTTATCTTTTTCTCTTAGAGCACAACACTGTGCATTTTTTACTCTTGATTGAATACTATATTTTAGTCAAAAATAAGGTAATATATTGTGTTTAAAATAATGCACAGTATTACCACATGATCAAAAAAGTGAAATAACTTATCATTCAGTAAAAGTTTCATTTTTCAAAATAAATAGTTTCTTAAACTGTAGAAAATTGAAACTGGAGACAGTTTTTGTAGTAGTTAAAAGGTAATATGTCTCTTAATAGAATTATCATAAATCTTTATTTCAAAATTTGGTCTCTGAACGCAGTAGGCTACCTTAAAAGTACTATCACAATTGTTTCCACTAATGTCATCAATGTTTGATATAACTATGTGACTTATGATTTATAATTTAGCGTCGAAGGTAATAATACTGTCAGTGTTATTTCTTTAGCTTTGAGATGTTGTCAAAAATATTAGTAAGGAAACGATGTTGTATAAATATGCAAGCACTAAAAACCATGTGATATATTGTTGCCGGAATTGCGTATTGCAATCTTTTAAATATTTTTTGGACAATCCATTTAGAAGTCCTAACATTCGATTTCTTCAGGTGGCATGGATATACGTAATTGTTCGGAATCAACTTTAAGCAGCAGGTTCCTAGTTTAATCATCTCTCTTGTGGCAAAGTATTGATCCTATCAGTGCTTCAAAACAAACCATTAACTAAGGTAGCTCTGCCGGTAAAGGCAACATCTCGTGACTGGAATGTTGCGGGTTCGGAGCTCGAGTAGGCTGATGGTCCGCCGTGTTCGTTAAAGGTGACTTTTTCTTCTTCAGTGGCGTGCCAGTCCAGTGTGGGCCATGGCCGTCAACAGAATCGAGTTCCAGGCGTATCTTTTCTTGGAAAGACTCTTCCAGTTTTTGATTTTTAGGATCTTTAAGCCTATTTCAAGGAAGTCAATCCACCGAATTCTTGGTCTTCCCCTTTTACAAGCTCCCGATGGTTTGGCCTCGAAGATCCTCTTGGTAGTTCGGTCTTCATTCAAGAATTGCAATCCCTTACTAACGTTAAAGTTGACTGGGGCACTTAAAATACCTTTCTGGTCACAATGTCCACAAAGTTCTCAAACAATCTTTTTTGGGGGGTGGCAGGCCAAGTCTATGGGCCTTCTGATTGGTTCCTGCTGCTAAATTACGGGGACCCATTTGAGCAACGTAGTTCTTTCATCATAGCAAGGTTCAGTAATACGAAAGATACACCCCTTTTTAATTCGAGTAGCGTATGGCTCAAATCATGCTTGGTTTGTCCAAGTGACAACAAGAACAAAAACAAACCAAACTATATCAGTACTGTCAGTGTTGACTAATGTTAAAGAGAGATTCATCTTTAATTCAGAGACGGAGGTCATCATACTGCTCATATTAGACTTCAGCTTTTTGTGAGTTACCCATGAACGATATTAGCAAGGAAATGTATGAAGCGTAAATACAGTACTATGTCAAAAACTATAAGCTATGAGATGTATCACTGCCAGAAATACACGTTAAGAAACTTTGGAATATTCTTTCGGAATCGGAATCAGGACATTCAAATTTTTCTGTTGTCATGCATTTTTGTAGCCCCTCCTTTTTAATCTTTAAGCAGTAGGTCTTGGACTAATTTGTCCTGTAGTAGCAAAACATTAACTGCAGTATCCCAAACCACAGCTACTAGCAACTTTCAGTACAGTATCAGTATTATACTATCATTATACATCATAATAGTCTGTTGGTATATGATGAGGGTTTAGAATTCAGTGGTAAGGTCAATAATATTCCCAGTATCACTCTTTAGCTTTTCTCTATCGATGGAAGATATTAGGAAGAAAAGGCATGTAGCGTAAATATACAGTAGAACCTCTTTTTAACGACCCCACGATACAATGACCCCTTCGTTAGAGCGACCATCTTAAAAAGTCCAAATTATTTTACCATAGGAATAATGTTGATTTTGAATCATTACAACGACCTCAAGCATATTATTTTTTGTTAGAACGACCGCCAATTTTAGTCCGCAGAACTCATGAGCAAGTGGGCTAATTCAACAGTATTGTACTATGGAGCAACTTCAAAAAACCTGTACTTCTCTCTTTGTGTTTGCTTAAGGGAGGGGAGGGGGCGTGACGAAAAGGAGAGAACTAAATCTCCAATTATCGTTTGATGAGTTTGTTGCGGTAGACGAAACTTTACAGTGCTGCGGAGAAAATTTGAATGAGGACGATTTTATTGCCCGTATTACCGGAAAGGAAAAAATCTGAGATTCCGACGACAGAGAAGAAATCATTCAAGCTTTTGAAAAAGTAAATGAAAAAGAAGCCTTCAGTGCAATCAATGCCTTGCTTCAATATTTTGAAGGACAATTTAATTCTGAAGATTTCCTTCAAAATCTAACGGATATGGAATCAGTAATAATGAAAAATTCCCAAATGAACTTGAAACAGGAGTCAACCAAGGACTTTTTTTCAAAAAATCAGTAATGGAAATACAAATAAATAGAAATGTTCTCTTGCTATGTACTGTTGCATCATTTCTTTGCTCATTTTTTTATTATTATTTTTTCATTTCGTTACAACGACCATATGATGTTGGTCCCACAGGAGGTTGTTATACCGAGGTTCTACTGTATTACTAATTGATTGATTTGTAAGTCATAAAATGTATCCTAACCGAAAACATGTTATTAGGATCTTTGAACATTTCGTGACTCGGTCGGTGGCTATTTAAACATTCCATCTTTTAAAATTGACGAAAAAAATGTTAAAATCCTCCTGATTTTATTCCTCTAGTTCGAGATAGTTGTGGAACGCGATAATAATCCGCTCAGTGCCCAAAGTAATTAGCTGCGGGTGGTGTAGCGTAGGGCCGAGCAGTGGTCACGCGACTTGCGGTAGGGACAGAGAGCAGTCCATGCGGCAGATCTGCCGCCATGCCTGGCAGCGTGCGGACGGGCTTGGCTGGCAGAGCGAGCTAACACACGCTCCTCATAACTGAATGGGGAAGGGGAAGGGACGGCATTGTAGCAGCATTGGTGAGAAAATTCCCTTTAGGCAAGATTCGCTGCAGGACTTCGCTCGAGTTTCAGACAGCCCTGTAAGAGTATTAAGCTTTTGCTAATTCATTCATAGTAACGACGTAGGAGAGTGGAAGGGGTTCAGTTTTACTTTCGGGTTTAGATAGAGGAAATGCTATAATTGTCAAATAATTCTATACCTCTATGTTTGGATGATGGGAGAAATTTTAGGTCTACTAACTCCAAAACAATGTTTTGAAACTGCTAGTGTGTGTTTGGGAGTCAGTGAAGTCTGTTAAGCTTTTGATTAATTGGTCGAGTGGAAAGAGTTCAGTTTTACTCGGGTCCAGCCCAAGGTGGTAAGCAAGATAGGCGTCTGCCTACAGTAGAAAATATTAGGCGAGGCAACAACTTTATGTTAAAAAAAAAAAAAAGAAAAGAGCCATT
>CM063511.1:124390257-124472757 GCA_032207245.1 Pardosa pseudoannulata
TGTATCAAAACAATTGAGTTACACCGGTTATTAGATTCTATTTAATTTAAAAATATAATTTCTAATTTATGAATTTCAAAAATTATATTGCAGACAAATGGATTATCATTTCTTTTTTCAGATATTGTATATGATTTTAAAAATGTATTACTTAATATAACAAAACTAAATAATTTTGATAAAATTAAAGTTCTATTAATGATTTGGAACAAATTCTATTCTGAATAGAGTAGAAATTTTCATTTTATACTAAATTGAAAATAGGATACACTATATGGCTTATGATGATCGGACACTTGCTATTTTAGATGTTCTTTTGAATATCTAGAAAAATAAATGACAAATTATCATGAAACCTTAAGCATGTAAAAAGCATGATGGATGTCATATGTTTTCCCACAGATGTTTCCCTGAAATTCTATAGGGGACCGTCAAGAAATTGAAGAAAAACGAATAAGTTTTGATAACTCTATAAAAACGGAAATCTGAAACTGGTATTTCATGGTAGGAAAATTAGTTTAAAAAATTTTCTCACTAATAAAAATTCTAAAAAAAAATAATCAAAAGAAATGCAAGAAATGACTGTACAAAATTTCATATTTTTAATTTGTAAAGAATGGAAGCTATATCAATCTGAAGTTCTCAGTTCTTCAAAAATTAAAAATCATTCGCATATAAGTGAGTAATAAAAAAGCAAACACCAGTAATATTTACTTATGTAATAATTCTTTTTGTTAAATTTTGAAGTTTGTTTTTTTAATTCAATAATTTAATATTTAAATTTTAATACAACAAATATTTTTTCATATAAAACGTTCTTTATAATGATTAAAAGTCCTGGGCAAATTTCAAAGATAATACACCAAAAAATAACTCTATAAAATTTCAAATGTCTAATTTAAAAATATATAAAATATATTGCCGTAATTTCGCACGTATAGCCGCGGACTATCTGTGTCTAAAAAACAAATTTCTTCAGTCGCGGACATCTGCCGATGCGGACTATCTGCTGGTTGTTCATTGCTCCAATCATCAAAATCGGATGAAGGTGTAAAAAAAAACACGTCGGCGAACGGCCGATGATCCAACAAAAGCACGACACACGAGATGCCAAGAAAACATCGTATCGTATTGGTAATAAACCATGGAAAAAACACGTAAAGCAGAACGAATCAGTAATAGCAAGTAGCACAATCTTAAATTATGTCCTGGAGTACGGGACAATATCGATAGTTACTATTTACAGCTCCGACTGACAACACCGCGTGGATGGGTTCAAGATCGAAGGTTGAAGGTCGAAGGTTATTTGACCACAAGGATCAGAGTGTTTTGTTTTCAAAGTTTTGATTTGCGGTAATATTGGTCATTCATTATATCTTTAAACATAGTCGCAGTTTTATTGCCGATTTCAAGCTGAAAGTAATTCAGAAGGTCGACGAGAAGGCAGTAAGTAATTGGCGCAAGCAAAAGTAAACATTAAAAATATGAAAAGAAAGTGATCCAATCGTTGTGGAAAAATACAATGGCCTGCATTAGAGGACGATTTACATAGCTGGGTTGCCCCCAGGGTCACACCTCCTTTAGGTGTGTACGGGGTTCACGGTCCCGGGGTACCTGGGTGATCTTTTCCTCTGAGTCTTCCCTGGTAGTCCTGAACTTGCCTCTGTAGTGCTTGTTCCTTACTGGGGTAGACCAAATTAAGCTTCGAACCATGACGGGCCTCGCGTAGGTCAGCTGCAGCTCTATAGTTGTTGTGGTTGTTGTCGTGGTGACTGGTCTTCAGTTTGTCAACTGCTGTATGGGCGCACAGCCTGGGTCAGTGTAAGAATTATCTTTACATAGCTGGGTTCTCGAACAGAGAAATGTGGGCCGCTCTGTTTCTTCCGTTAAAATTCGTCTCCGAGGCTATACCAGAAGAAATTTTTTTCATATTTTAAAGGTGAAATTAATTGAGTCTAATCCATACTTTTCGGCACTCTACTATACTTAGGTTTTGATTCTTAAAATGATTTAAAATTGTCTTACTAAAATAAATATTTTTGCTCGTATAGTTCGCGGATTATCTAGTGGTGCGGACTATCTGGTGATTTCTGAAATTTTTTAAATAAAAAATCGAGCCCACGGACTATACCTACGAAATTACGATATTTTAAATTTCACCAGTCTTGAAAAACAATTTCATCATATACGATTGAGAAAAAGGTAAATAAAAAGTAAGATCTATTATATAATAACCTTGGAATTATGCAATTTGAGTTATTTTATTTTGAAAAGTATGAATCTAAAGGTGTGACTTTTTTGAATATTTTCTTTTCTATATCTCATTAAAATAATCCCGTGAGTAATTAAATAGTTTTTATTCAATCCGTAAAATAAAAACGGAACCCAAACTATACGAATGTGTGTTAACGGGAGATAAAAGCAGAAGTAATCGTAAATAACGCGCTTATTTTTTTATTTATGAATCTTAAGATATAAAAATTAAAATAGTCCCTATAAATTTCCAGCAAATATCACAGTTCCCTGTTAGGCTTCAGGCTTTCTAGAATTCTCATCCGGTATTATAATTTTGATCGCGGTCACTGAATCGATACTTGCAACCTAAACGAAAACTTATCGACTGATAGAGGCGAAGTTAAATCTTCCGTGTGCTACATTCCCATATCTAATTTAAATTGTATATGGGACCGCACAACCACTAAACAATATAATTTCCCCGCAGGTACTTATTTTTTACATCTCATCGGAAAGATCTTTTGACACGAGCCTCGTTGCGTTTCGTACCGGTATAAATAACCTGACCACATTCTAGTGCCCCCCCTCCCCAATAAGAAAAAAAAAGAGAGAACTTTAATATCGCGTGCCAGCTGAGTGGTCATTTGAAGCGCGGGTCCTGTATATTACAGGACTTTTCCAACGAGCGACACACGCAAACAAAAAATGTTGAAGAATAAAAAAACACTGGCATAAAGCGTCACGAATGCCGTGGTGGAAAAGTGAGTACTAGGTTGATGATTTTGTCGAATAATTATCGAGTGCGTCTGTAAACATTGTTGCATGCCCCTTTTGCGGTCAAGTGTGACGATGGTATTTAAACGAGTATCACGGAGGAGGTTTAAATGTTGTATTCGCTCTGCGAAGAATGACATGTCCGTCATTAGTCGACTCGCTCGGAGGCGCTTCGCAACATTAATGTGCGGGGCATCGATAAAGTGTTTGAAAGTGGCCATGAACTGGAATATCTAAACAGATGTCTGGGAGTGCTACATATCAATACATACACGATTTTATGTGTATACATACACGAACTGGTACCAAAAATACTACATTTTTTCTATTTTAAATTCAATCCCCTATATAATAATAGCCTAAGTTATTTGCCCGTCTGTCTTCAAATTTATGAAGCGGAGGGACCTGGAATGGATAGAGGCATGTATATTGGATTCTTGATGAGTTAGGGTTAGCAAAATTCAAAGCAAGTTCGACAACGTTCGAAATCCCCCTTTTCGATCGTTTAATGCCAATATTTCAAGCCCTATTTTCTCCGGTTAAGAGCAGGTGATTAAATTCATCAATTTATCACATTATTAGTAGATGAAAATAACATTTTTTCTAGCATTATGACGTCATTCCTTTAACTATCTCACTTAATCATTTCTTTTTTTAAATTATTCAAATCACCGAATGTAGATATTACGTAAATAATTTTCTTTTATGTTTGGTTTAAGTAATAAATTAGGTACATATGTGGTAATTTTAAATTTAAACATTGATTATTTTTTGTTGAAATGGAAGTTTTATCACCCGTATTAACAACAAATTCTTTTCATAAAATTCTAGGAATCTATTTCACAGACTAATAAATATTTAATTTTTAAGTTATACATCTTTGAAAATGAAGAAGTTTGTTCATTTATTTATTTATTTATTTATTTTTTACATAACCACACTGTTTGCAATTGATTCGCTAAATTTTGGACACCATTCATATATACCACCAAATAATCACTGTCAATATTAAAACCTTTGCTGTTCATCCTATCGCGTAATATATGAAGATAAATAAATGTTGGCAACTAACATACTGTCAGTAAAGGTAAACAAATTATTGAGCTTGTACCAGATAATTCTCAGCCAAAAAACAAACCTTTTAACTGCCTTATAGGATACTATACAATTTCGGAAAATTAAAATTTTTACTGATCCATATGACGGGCTATAGGATAGTAAAATTTTTATAAAAATAGAAAGCTAATTTCTTATAAAATGATCTCCATACGCTTAAGTTTATTAACCCCTCGACATGCAATGTAGTCTAGAAGACGTCAGTCATTTCCTCCACCAATGTAAACTTTGACGTCTCCGAGACGTCAAGAACTGTCTGACGTCTTGCAGCATAATATCAAATCATTTAGTTATTTAACTTGTGCTTTAATTCTGTTTTGATTAGAATGTTCAAAATGTCGTGTGTCTTTATAAAATGATATAAGAAGCAAAACAACATCGCAGTGCAAAAATGCGAGTTTCTCTACCTGTTAAAAAGAGCTTTGAAATGTTTCATACGTTACAGAAAATTCATTGACATTTATAAAAATAGAAAGTTAATTTCTTATAAAATAATCTCCATATGTTTATTAACCCCTTGACATGCAATGTAGTCCAGGAGTCGTCAGTCATTTCCTGCTCCAATGTAGGCTTTGATGTCTCCTAGACGTCAAGAACTGTCTCTGGAAGACATGGTGCAGCATAATATCAAATCATTTAATTATTTAACTTGTACTTCAATTCTGTTTTGATTAAAATATTAAAAATGTCGTGTGTCCTTAAAAAATGATATAAGAAGCAAAACAACACAGTAGTGCAAATAATACCAGTTTCTCTACCTGTTTAAAAGAGCTTTGAAATGTTTCGTACGTTACAGAAAATTCATTGACATTTTTAAAAATAGAAAGCTAATTTCTTACTGTGCATATGATTTAGTATATTAACCCTTTGGCATACATTGGCGTCTGGGAGACATCAGTCAATTATCCTCCAATGTAGACTTTGATGTCTCCAAGACGTCAAGAACTATCTCCGGAAGATTGCATGTAGCATGATATTAAATCATTTAATTATTTAACTAGTGCTTACATTTTGTTTTGATTAGAATGTTCAAGATGGTATGTGTCCTTAAAAAAGGATATAAAAAGTCAAACAATATAGAACTGTAAAAAATTCCAGTTCATCTACCTATATGACAATACTTTGAAATGTTTGATATGTTGCAGAAAATTCATCAACATTTATAAAATTAAAGTTAATTTCTTATAAAATACGGTCCATGTACTTTAGTATATTAATACCTTGACATACAATGACGACAGAGGGACGTTAGTCATTTCATGCGTCAATGTAGACTTTGACGTCAACGACAAGTCAAAACTGTTCAAGCCAGACTTCATGCTTAATATCAAATCGTTTAATTATTAGATCATTCTTTGATTCTGTTTTAAGTAAAATGTCACGCGTTTTTAAAAAATAATATGAGAAGCGTAACAACATAGAACTGTAAAAAATGTCCGTTTCTCTACCTATTCGATAGGGCTTTGGAATGTATCATATTTTACAGAAATACTAATTTGTATTATACTATTACTTAAATTGTGTCCATTAACATCGTATATGAACCTCATTAAAGCGCTATATGGCAACGCAAATTTCAAAATAAAATGTTTTGTTTCTAAGTTTGCATATCATTTGTAGGCTGAACCAAATTAAATAGTATTTTTTAGATGCAGCAAATTCTGTTTTATTTGTCTGTCAAGAAGTTAATAATTTATTACCTTTTTTCTTTTTTTAGTAAAGATATTTCTGGAACTCTTAAAATGAGAGGTTTTCTGAGCTACTTCCTTTCTTCTTTGATACCTTCCGCATTTTACTCTTTTACCTTTTTTAAGCTTCCCGTGAATAATTGGATGTGAAAGGGAGTCAAGTTGGTTGAATAAGGTCAGTAGGTAATCCCAGTCCACTTCTGAAAAACCAAATAAAGAAGAGAACACAGAAAAGTATCATTGCTATAAGGATATCAAAACATTGTGTGAGATCCAGTTGCAGTGCTCTTCATCAGAAGGCAAATTTTCTAACACACATTTTTCTTTGCAACCTTAGTATAATAAAGGACACTCTTAGACATTGTTTGTGTGCAAAACTATATAATCATACTGGTTGATTTTGAGTACTCCATCATATACATGTATGTATGTATTGTAACTTATCTGGTCCCTGTTTTAGGTGATACAATGAAGAAGTGTTTATTGATTAAATGATTTATTTACACCTTGCAGCTATATACACAAAATACAATTTCAGTTCACAAGTTGAAATACAATAGACTTAGGCCTGATTAGAGACGTACACATAAGGTCCCTGCCGAATGGTTTAGTAACCGACGGAATATAACAATTCGGTAGCTTCGCGTAAAATTTCTCGGTAGTTATTATGTAGACAGTATACTCAATTAGACGGGAGTGTTCGAAGTAGCAATTGGTATCTTCGAAGAAGATAAAAACAAAGTCAGAATTCCTAGGAGGAATACACGTTCAATCCTGAAGAAGATCGAATTAAAAGAAAACCCAAGGCACAGGGTATCGTTATCAATCTCAGAAAGAGATATATCCCAAGGTGGGATTTTCGCTAAGAAAAACTCTCCGGGGGAGAAACTGGTCAAGGCGACCTCCGAATTGGCTAGTTGCTAGCTAACTACTTCTTTTAAAAAAAATCTTATCTCGTCTCTTTTTAGGAGAGGGGCCTCTAAGAGAGGAAGCCTCGCCCACAATTTCATCCTTGGATCATCTGGCAATGATTTCACCTTCAACCAACTGGATTTGCATGGGCTAGACAATCACCGGCCGCAAACCCGGGAGTCTCTGGAATTTCTTGTCGGCGAAAGATCCAACTTCGCGGCATTCCCTTGTGGTTCCGATGATCATCTCTCTGGCTATCAGTCTGGGCTCCTGGACGTCTAGTCCGTTGCCTCATTACTGTAGGACACAAAAATCTAGACATCGTGGTGCCGGGAAAAACAACAAGTTATCTTCACATAAGCGAAGTACATTTCTCAATCTCTTTTGAGAAGCAAAGTCTTTGAGGTAGCCGTTACAGTATACATGTAATGGGTGTATTTTGCCCTCTACAAACTTAAAACGATGCCCTTGCTGAATAAAGAGCAGTAGTTGACCATGAAAGAAACAGCAAAATTTGAAGATAAAATGTTGAGTTTATTTAGACAATCCTTCTTTGGCACTCCCCGATAAAACATTTTTACATTTGCTTACATGGTGCCAAAGTATTTGAAAGATATTATGAACTGAAATATCTAAACAGATGTCTAGGAGTGCTACATATCAATGCATACACGATTTTATTGGTGTATACAAGAAGGGGTATCGAAAATAAATACTTAGCCGTTCAAAGGCAGCGATCTCGTAACAAGGACCGTAACTAGGACGTGGCAAAGGTGGCATTTGCCACGAGCGCACCAGTCTTAGGGGCTCCGCACCTTGAGGAAAATGGGGTAAGAAAGAGGATGATTCGCCCCGAGTAGAAATAAGGAAAAGGGGGAAATAATTTATTTTTATTATAAAATCCAATGTGTTTAAAAATTATTTTTTTATGAATTTTCTTATTTTTTAAAATGCTATTAAAAACTAAACTTGTTATAGATTATTACAAAATGTTTACCAAACACCATTAATACGCTTTAATATAAAGCCAGGTATCGTTTTAGATTTCTGATTTATTAAAGTTATTAAAACTGAATTTAAATTTAGAAATTTGACAATTTTTTATGAAAAAGTTTAAAAAAAAATATTCCCCTGAAATAAACGACTTAAATTATTAGCAAAATAATATCCTTAAACAATCCAAAAATATTTTTTAAATATTTATACTGTAAAAATAGAAGAAAATTAAAAAATTTAATGCATGAGGAGTATTTTAAGTATTAACAAAATATTTTCAGTTCATTCTGAATATATGAATAGCAAAAAAACATGTTTGTATATTTTTTTCATTACATTTGTTGTAAGGGCGCAGACAAGTTTTTTGCCACGGGCGCTACAGGATCTAGTTTTGGCCCTGCTCGTAACCAGGGGGTAGCTCGATCAAGTCTCGAGGCAATGACAACCATCTTTCTGTAAGAAATATTCTTGAGGAATTCTGAAAGGGATGCAACACCAACCAACCAAAAATACCCCAATTTTTTTTTTCAAATTCATTGGCATTTAAATATAATAGAATTTTATGGATAAATTAAAATAAAATTTTCTTTTGTCTTACACTATAAAAAGTTTCCTGAAATATTTCCTATTTGATCCAAAATATTTCCTTAATTAAAATTCATCAGAACATAGAAGAAAACAAAATTTATAAACAACATTCTCTTAGACAGAATAAAACGATTGCTCAAATTAAAAACATATTGCTATAATAATATGATTTATTTCATAAATTAATATATAAAAGAAATTATCCCTCTGTTTAATATTAAGCCTCTTGTGTAATGGCGCTTTCTTAAGAAATTGCGTGAAGCACTGTTCACTAGCAAATTAAATTAAATGAGTTTTATCTCACTTCTGAACTTAAAGTATCTTCTTCTTGATCTACGCGTAACATAATTAGAGGAAAGTTATTAAAAATAAAAATTTATGAAAAACATTTTCACAGGCAGTACGTATTATTGAAAATAAAAATACATTGTCAAAAGAATATGCTTAACTTCATAAACTAATATATAAAAGAAAATATCCCATTGAAGAGACGATGCAGTATTAAGCCTCTTGTGTAACGTAGCTTTTCTACGAAATGGTGCGAAGCATTGTTCATTAGCATATTAAATTAAACGAGCCCAGATCTATCTCACTTCTCGACCTGCACGTTGCATCATTAGAGGGAAGTCATTATAGATAAAAATTTATAAACAATGTTGTCTCATGCAGTATAAAACTACTACTAAAATTAAAAACACATTTTCAAAAGAATGTTATTTAATTAATTTAATAATGTAAAAAGGAAAATATCTCAATGAAAGAACTATATAATATTAAGCCTCTTGTGTAATGTGACTTTTCTACGAAATGGCTTGAAGCAATGTTCATTAGCAAATTAAATTAAACGAGCTCAGTTCTATCTCACATCTGAACTGAAAGTATTTGCTCGTAGAATCATTAGAGGAAAGTAACAATAAAAAAATTATGAGCAACATTCTCCCAAGTAATATAAAACTATTCCTGAATATAAAAACACATTGCCAAAAGAATGTTATTTACTTCATAAACTACTGTATAAAAGAAAATATTCAACTGAAAGGAAGATGCAATATTAAACTTCTTGTTTAATGTGACTTTTCTACGAAATGGCGTGAAGCACTATTCATTAGCAAATTAAATTAAACGAGCTCAGTTCTATCTCACTTCTGAACTTAAGAGTAAAGTAGATGCTTCTTGTTCTGCACGTAGCATCATTAGAGGAAAGTCGTTATAAATAGAAATTTGAAATAAAAGGAGCACAAAAGGTTATCATTTACTGAAAAATAGATTTAAAAAAATCACGATAACAATGTGATTTTTTATTACATTTGTATTATTTTTATTACATTACCGTCTGAATAGTTAAATTATTTGGAAATACATTTGCATTTTCAATCTCTGTTCTGAAGTTAATTCAAAATGGAGATTTTGTAATACAATCTTTAATTATTGTATTAAAGTAATATTCTACTATCATATTCTGATTTAACAGATTCGGAAAGGTAATTCAGTCCCCTCAGAAAGAAAAATACGGGCCAAAAGATGAGGAGGGGTTTTGGATAATTTTTGGCTTATTAACACATTGTATTTGGGACACGTATTAGTATGTTTTCTAACGATTGATACTTTAGCACTGGTCACGTACTAGTACGGGCTTGTGTAACAACATGGTTTGTTTGTGGGCACAAAAATAACGGTATATACAGGAAAACGAAGCTGAATGTTCTTGTCTACTACATAGATTCTGGAATGTAAAAATGTTTACATATATAACATAATTTGAAACAATTAAAACTATATACTACTATTTCTAATTGATTTTTCATAGTTACGATACTAGTATAAGTTTATCCACCAAAAAATATATTTTTTATTTACAAAAATCTTATGGCTGTTATTTATATATTTCTATTTATATATTTGCTTATATATTTCAATATAAAATACGAAAAGTTAGTTAAAAAATTAAATAATTTTTGATCTATTGAGATTTAACTAAATAACTAAATTTACGCTCAAAACGCCCGCTCCCGATACAATTCAGCTGCAAAATGTACCCGCACACAAAATGTTAAGGGGGAAAGAGACATGAATGACTTTTTAAAATATTCAACTTCTATCTGTATTCTTATAATGAGTATAAATAATGTTTCATAAAACATATATGAAATTAAAATTTAAGAGCAAAGAATATTTGATTGAAATACAAAAGAATTTCCAAAGAATTGAGTAGTTTAACAGTATTTTTAAAAAATTATTCTTAAGCATATTAGACTACTATTTCTATATTTTCTCTATATGTTCAGAATTTTTTTAGAAATATAACTGAATAACGATTTTATCTACTTTGAATACAATTTATATCAAACAGTTATTTCAAATTCTAAAATGATTTATTAAATCCTTTGTAACATGACTGAATAATTTAAGGTTTAAAAAGTATGCCTTGTTTCAGGACAAATACATTAATATACAATATACGAAAATTTCGGACAAACTGAGAAAAACTTGAGCACCAGCAACATTTTGAGGTCACTAATTCAATGCCTAAAACATCAAACTGGAAAATATGATTTTTGAGTTTTAATGGGGACTTGGTACCTGTTGGGCGATTTCTTTCATTAAAGGTTATTTTATCACATAGTTTTTATATCATAAAAGAGAATAACTACCTACGTAAATTTTGAAAAAAAAAAACTAGGTCTTGGATAAATTATTAAAAAAAATTTTTTTTTTAATTTGAAATTTTAAATACGTTACTCCTTATTCAATGCTTAATATTTCATCACCATTTTTAATTGCTTTTATTTAACTTCACTCGTGTGTCAGTTGGTATTTTGTAATAAATTTTTAACTACCTTCTTGACTAGCTAGAGGTGTGAAACTATGCACACAGGTTTATTTCAGTTGACAATACACTATTTAATTATAAAAAATGTATGAAGAGAAAAAAATCAGTTTGGTAAATGCAAAAAAAAAAAAAAAAGTTTTCTTTTATACACCATTTGCTTATTCCTCTATGGTTTGGAGGTAACAAACGCGGCTACTGACCTAACTGTGCTGATTCGATACCACTCAAGCTCTTCCTTTACAATGTGTTTTTCCTACCAGCTTTAGTTAAAACACTAATGGAATTCTATGTGGTAACATATGTTTCTATCTGGAAATGTGCTTTTCATTTATTATTTTTAGTTGCTTAAATAAAAGAAAATTATAGTTTTTTAAAATAATCATTACCATTATGATATGTTAAAAATAAAAAAGAAATAAAATATTAAAAATCTTTAAATGTTGTTATCTTACAATGTAAACAATTAATAAAAAAATATAAATAATTTTCAAAATTCTAAGGGCCGGTCTCACCATTGTCATTTAGCAGCTAACCGCGATTAACTCATGTCGCGAACAAATGGCGGGAAACAATTCTCCGTTTAAACAGAGATTAATCACGGTTAGCTGTTAAAAGACTTTGATGAGACCTATCATAAATGTCTCATAATTGATTTAACATAAGTTGAAAAAAATTACGAATGCAAATGTATTACAGAATTTGAGACTAAAAGTTGTAAATAAAATTTATATAAAGCGTATTTTATAAAAATCGCTTTTATTAAACCAAAGAATTAAAAAATACACTGAAAAGTAAAAAAAAAATTTCATACAACGCATGAAATAAAAATTGTGTGAAATGCTTCTATGTGAAAATTCAAATGTGTTGATGTAGGGAAATTGCTTGATTAGCTTCTATAAGATAAGGTCTAATTGTTATGATAGGTTATACGACTAAAGTGTTGGGTGTAATTGGAATCAGAGTTAAATTAGCACATTTTCAATATAGGTTTAATTGTATAAGGGAATATCTATATTAAAATATGAATGTGGTAATAAATAGTTATATGTTGAGTGCCCCACGCTTTTATTTTTAGTAGCATAACCTATCAAAACAATTAGCCCTTATCCTATAGAAGTTCCTCAAGCATTTTCTCTATTACCAGCACATTCATTTTTTTATATCGTAGCTTTTCACACAATTTATTTTTCATTCTCTGTTTTAAAATATTTTTTACTTTTCAGTCTAACTTTAATAATTTTTATTTTGTTACATAAAAGCAATTTAAAAAATTGTATATATTATAACTTTATTTTTTATATTCAGAATACTATTCTAAATAACTTGATTTACGGAATGATTTTTTAATTAAACAATTAGTTCTGAGAAAATTAACTAAACGTCAATTTATATGTAATAATAGACGAAAAATTTTTAAGTTTCTTATATTTTAAATTTAAAAAAATTTAAATTACTTGCTCAAAATTTTTCAAGATTAAAAACATAAATAAAAAAGTCGGTTGATTTTTTATCAAACTTTGTTAAAATCATGTGATGGTTAAAAAGTTAATCTAGTAATAGTTTGCAGCAGTTATCACTTTTTTTTTATAAACCAAGAAAATAGATTTTAATGATATATTTAATCCCATAATACCAATAACTTCATTGTTAAAACAATACAAAAATAATATGCTTCAAAATATTTTTGCTTTTGCATTATTCCTATCTATACTTATACTAAAGAACGAATGTTCCGTAAAAAGCCAGTTTAAACGAATATGATATGCATACATAAACCTCCTATTTCACTGAGTAAATTTCGTAAGTCTGTTAACGTAATAAAAATCATGAAAGCTTACACAGAAGATAAAATTTACTCAAATAAACGAAAAAATTCCTTTAGTTTAATTCATTTTCATTAAAATAATAATAAATAAACACTGATTATTATCTTCATAGCCCTTTCAAATACTTTAAAAAATTTCATATTCGAATCTGCAAAAACAAATAGAAAAATTTCACATAAATTATAGACTACTTTTATTTTTAAATTACTCGGATTTGAATTTTATAAATATGAAATATCAATAAAAAGTCGATTGATTTTTGTCAAAATCGTGTGATGTTTAAAGGGGGAACCTAGGAAAAGTTTATAACAGTTATTTCATCTTTTGTTATAAAACAAGAAAATATGTTGTATTGAAATATTTAGCCAATATTCTCAATGTTAAAACAATACCAAAACAATATACTTCAAAATAGTTTTGCTTTTGTTTTATTCTTATCTGTACTTATATTAAAGAATGAATCATCAATAAAAAGCCAGTTTAAATAAATATCATATGCATACATAAATCTCCTATTTCACTGAGTAAATTTCGCATCTCTGTTAACGCAATAAAAATCCTGAAAAATTACACAGAAGATGAAATTTACTCAAAGAATAAACAAAAAAAATCTTTTAGTTTAATTCTTTTCATTAAAATAATAATAAATAAATATTAATTTTTTTTCATAACCATTTCAAATCCTTTAAAAAATTTCCTATTCAAAGCTGCAAAATTATAATAAATAAGAGACAAACAGGAAAATTTCACATAAATTATAGACTACTTTTATTTTTAAATTACTCGGATTTGAATTTTATAAATCTAAAATATCAATAAAAGGTCGATTGATTTTTGTCAAAAACGTGTGATGATTAAAGGGGAAATCTAGTAAAAGTTTATAGCAGTTAAGTCATCTTTTATTATAAAACAAGGAAAAAAGGTTGTATTGAAATATTTAACCAATACCCTCAATGTTAAAACAATACAAAAATAATATACTTTAAAATATTTTTGCTTTTGTTTTATTCTTATCTATTCTAGGGAAAATCTAGGAAAAGTTTATAGCAGTTATGTTATCTTTTGTTATAAAAAAAGAAAATAGGTTACACTGAAATATTTAACCAATAGCCTCAATATTAAAACAATAAAAAATAATATACTTTATAATGTACAAATTATTTTTGCTTTTGCATTATTCCTATCTGTACTTATACTAAAGAACGAATCTTTCATAAAAAGCTAGTTTAAACGAATATGATATGCATTACATAAATCTCCTATTTCACTGAGTAAATTTCACATATTTGTTAAAGTAAAAAAAATCATGAAAGCATACACAAAAGATGAAATTTACTTAAAGAATAAACAAAAAATCCTGTAGCTTAACTCGTTTTTATTAAAATAATAATAAATAAATACAGATTATTATCTTCATAGCCATTTCAAATACTTTAAAAAATTTCATATTCGAATCTGCAAAAACAAATAGAAAAATTTCACATAAATTATAGACTACTTTTATTTTTAAATTACTCGGATTTGAATTTTATAAATATAAAATATCAATAAAAAGTCGATTGATTATTGTCAAAAACATGTTATGATTAAAGGGGAAATCTAGGAAAAGTTTATAGCAGTTATGTGATTTTTTGTTATAAAACAAGAAAATAGGTTGCTTTGAAATATTTAACCAATGGTCTCAATGTTAAAACAATACGAAAATAATACACTTCAAAATATTTTTGCTTTTGTTTTATTCTTATCTGTACTTATACTAAAGAACGAATCATCAATAAAAAGCCAGTTTAAACAAATATCATATGCATACATAAATCTCCTATTTCACTGAATAAATTTCGCATGTCTGTTAACGTAATAAAAATCATAAGAGCTTACACAGAAAATGAAATTTACTCAACTAATAAAGGAAAAATCCTTTAGTTTAATTCGTTTTCATAAAAATAATAATAAACACTGATTATTTTCATAGCCATTTCAAATCCTTTAAAAAATTTCCTATTCGAAGCTGCAGAAACAGATTAAACAAGAGACAAACAGGAAAATTTCACATAAATTATAGACTACTTTTACTTTTCAATTACTCGATTTTGAATTTTATAAATATAAAATATCAATAAAAGGTCAATTGATTTTTGTCAAAAACGTGTGATGATTAAAAGGGATAACTAGTAAAAGTTTATAGCAGTTATGTCATCTTTTGTTATAAAACAAGAAAATAGGTTGCTTTAAAATATTTAACCAATGGTCTTAATGTTAAAACAATACGAAAATAATACACTTCAAAATATTTTTGCTTTTGTTTTATTCTTATCTGTACTTATACTAAAGAAAGAATCATCGATAAAAAGCCAGTTTAAACAAATATCATATCCATACATAAATCTCCTATTTCACTGAGTAAATTTCGCATTTGTTAACGTAATAAAAATACTGAAAGATTAAACAGAAGATGAAATTTACTCAAAGAATAAACAAAAAAAATGTTTTAGGTTAATTCTTATCATTAAAATAATAATAAATAAATACTGATTATTTTTTTCATAGCCATTTCAAATCCTTTAAAAAATTTCCTATTCGAAGCTGCAAAAAACAGAATAAACAAGAGACAAACAGGAAAATTTCACATATAGACTACTTTTATTGTTAAATTACTCGGATTTGAATTTTATAAATATTAAATATCAATAAAAAGTTGGTTGATTTTTGTCAAAAATGTGTGATGATTAGAGGGAAAATCTAGGAAAATTTTATAGCAGTTATGTGATCTTTTGTTATAAAATAAGAAAATTGATTGTATTGAAATATTTAACCAATAGCCTCAACGGTAAAACAATACAGAAATAATATACTTCAAAATATATTTGCTTTTGTTTTATTCTTATCTGTACTTATACTAAAGAACGAATCATCGATAAAAAGCCAGTTTAAACAAATATCATATGCATACATAAATCTCCTATTTCACTGAGTAAATTTCGCATCTGTTAACGTAATAAAAATCCTGAAAGATTACACAGAAGATGGAATTTACTCAAAGAATAAACAAAAAAAATCTTTTAGTTTAATTATTTTCATTAAAATAATAATAAATAAATACTGATTATTTTTTTCATAGCCATTTCAAATCCTTTAAAAAAATTCGTATTCGAATCTGAAAAACAAATAGAAAAATTTCACATAAATTATCGACTACTTTTATTTTTAAATTACTCTATTTAGAATTTTATAAATATAAAATATCAATAAAAAGTCGATTGATTTTTGTCAAAAATGTGTGATGATTAAATGGGTAATCAAGGAAATGTTTATAGCAGTTAATGCCATCTTTTGTTATAAAACAAGAAAATAGGCTGTATTGAAATATTTAACCAATAGCCTCAATGTTAAAACAATACAAAAATAATATACTTCAAAATATTTTTGCTTTTGTTTTATTCTTATCTGTACTTATACTAAAGAATGAATCATCAATAAAAAGCCAGTTTAAATAAATATCATATGTATACATAAATCTCCTATTTCACTGAGTAAGTTTCGCATGTCTGTTAAAGCAATAAAAATCCTTAAAGATTACACAGATGAAATTTACTCAAAGAATAAACAAAAAAAATCTTTTAGGTTAATTCTTTTCATTAAAATAATAATAAATAAATGTTGATTATTTTTTCATAGCCATTTCAAATCCTTTAAAAAAATTCGTATTCGAATCTGCAAAAACAAATAGAAAAATTTCACATAAATTATCAACTACTTTTATTTTTAAATTACTCTATTTAGAATTTTATAAATATAACATATCAATAAAAAGTCGATTGATTTTTGTCAAAAACGTGTGATGATTAAATGGGAAATCTAGGAGATGTTTATAGCAGTTAATGTCATCGTATGTTATAAAACAAGAAAATAGGTTGTACTGAAATATTTAACCAATGGCCTCAACGTTAAAACAATACAAAAATAATATACTTCAAAAAATTTTTGCTTTTGTTTTATTCTTATCTGTACTTATACTAAAGAAGGAATCATCGATAAAAAGCCAGTTTAAACAAATATCATATGCATACATAAATCTCCTATTTCACTGAGTAAATTTCGCATGTCTGTTAACGCGATAAAAATCAAGAAAGCTTACGCAGGAGATGAAATTTATTCAACTCATAAAAAAAAATCTTTTACTTTCATTCGTTTTCATAAAAATAATAAATAAATACTAATTATTTTCTTCATGGCCATTTCAAATCCTTTAAAAAATTTCATATTCGAAGATGCAAAAACAGATTAAACAAAAGACGAACAGGAAAATTTCCCATAAATTATAGACTACTTTTATTTTTAAATTACTCGATTTTGAATTTTATAAATATAAAATATCAATAAAAGGTCGATTGCTTTTTGTCAAAAACGTGTGATGATTAAAGGGAAAATCTAGGAAAAGTTTATAGCAGTTAAGTCATCTTTTGTTATAAAACAAGGAAAAAAGGTTGTATTGAAATATTTAACCAATAGCCTCAATGTTAAAACAATACAAAAATAATATACTTCAAAATATATTTGCTTTTGTTTTATTCTTATCTGTACTTATACTAAAGAACGAATCATCGATAAAAAGCCAGTTTAAACAAAATATCATATATATACATAAATCTCCTATTTCACTGAGTAAGTTTCGCATGTCTGTTAAAGCAATAAAAATCCTTAAAGATTACACAGATGAAATTTACTCAAAGAATAAACAAAAAAAATCTTTTAGGTTAATTCTTTTCATTAAAATAATAATAAATAAATGTTGATTATTTTTTCATAGCCATTTCAAATCCTTTAAAAAAAATTCGTATTCGAATCTGCAAAAACAAATAGAAAAAATTTCATATAAATTATCGACTACTTTTATTTTTAAATTACTCTATTTAGAATTTTATAAATATAACATATCAATAAAAAGTCGATTGATTTTTGTCAAAAACGTGTGATGATTAAATGGGAAATCTAGGAGATGTTTATAGCAGTTAATGTCATCGTATGTTATAAAACAAGAAAATAGGTTGTACTGAAATATTTAACCAATGGCCTCAACGTTAAAACAATACAAAAATAATATACTTCAAAATATTTTTGCTTTTGTTTTATTCTTATCTGTACTTATACTAAAGAACGAATCCTCGATAAAAAGCCAGTTTAAACAAATATCATATGCATACATAAATCTCCTATTTCACTGAGTAAATTTCGCATGCCTGTTAACGCAATAAAAATCAAGAAAGCTTACGCAGGAGATGAAATTTATTCAACTCATAAAAAAAAATCCTTTAGTTTAATTCGTTTTCATAAAAATAATAAATAAACACTGATTATTTTCTTCACAGCCATTTCAAATCCTTTAAAAATTTTATATTCGAAGCTACAAAAACAGAATAAACAAGAGACAAACAGAAAAATTTCACATAAATTATAGACTACTTTTATTTTTAAATTACTCGAATTTGAATTTTATAAATATAAAATATCAATAAAAGGTCAATTGATTTTTGTCAAAAACGTGTGATGATTAAAAGTGATAACTAGAAAAAGTTTATAGCAGTTAAGTCCTCTTTTGTTATAAAACAAGAAAAAAGGTTGTATTGAAATATTTATCAATAGCCTCAATGTTAAAACAATACAAAAATAATATACTTCAAAATATTTTTGCTTTTGTTTTATTCTTATCTGTACTTATACTAAAGAATGAATCATCAATAAAAAGCCAGTTTAAATAAATATCATATGTATACATAAATCTCCTATTTCACTGAGTAAGTTTCGCATGTCTGTTAAAGCAATAAAAATCCTTAAAGATTACACAGATGAAATTTACTCAAAGAATAAACAAAAAAAATCTTTTAGGTTAATTCTTTTCATTAAAATAATAATAAATAAATGTTGATTATTTTTTCATAGCCATTTCAAATCCTTTAAAAAAAATTCGTATTCGAATCTGCAAAAACAAATAGAAAAATTTCATATAAATTATCGACTACTTTTATTTTTAAATTACTCTATTTAGAATTTTATAAATATAACATATCAATAAAAAGTCGATTGATTTTTGTCAAAAACGTGTGATGATTAAATGGGAAATCTAGGAGATGTTTATAGCAGTTAATGTCATCGTATGTTATAAAACAAGAAAATAGGTTGTACTGAAATATTTAACCAATGGCCTCAACGTTAAAACAATACAAAAATAATATACTTCAAAATATTTTTGCTTTTGTTTTATTCTTATCTGTACTTATACTAAAGAACGAATCCTCGATAAAAAGCCAGTTTAAACAAATATCATATGCATACATAAATCTCCTATTTCACTGAGTAAATTTCGCATGTCTGTTAACGCGATAAAAATCAAGAAAGCTTACGCAGTAGCTGAATTTTACTCAAAGAAAAAAAAATCTTTTACTTTCATTCTTTTTCATGAAAGTAATAATCAATAAATACTAATTATTTTCTTCATGGCCATTTCAAATCCTTTAAAAAATTTCATATTCGAAGCTGCAAAAACAGATTAAACAAGAGACAAACAAGAAAATTTAACATAAATTATAGACTACTTTTATTTTTAAATTACTCGATTTTGAATTTTATAAATCTAAAATATCAATAAAAGATCGATTGCTTTTTGTCAAAAACGTGTAATGATTAAAGGGAAAATCTAGGAAAATTTTATAGCAGTTATGTGATCTTTTGTTATAAAATAAGAAAATTGATTGTATTGAAATATTTAACCAATAGCCTCAATGGTAAAACAATACAGAAATAATATACTTCAAAAGATTTTTGCTTTTGTTTTATTCTTATCTGTACTTATACTAAAGAATGAATCATCAATAAAAAGCCAGTTTAAATAAATATCATATGTATACATAAATCTCCTATTTCACTGAGTAAGTTTCGCATGTCTGTTAAAGCAATAAAAATCCTTAAAGATTACACAGATGAAATTTACTCAAAGAATAAACAAAAAAAATCTTTTAGGTTAATTCTTTTCATTAAAATAATAATAAATAAATGTTGATTATTTTTTCATAGCCATTTCAAATCCTTTAAAAAAAAATTCGTATTCGAATCTGCAAAAACAAATAGAAAAATTTCATATAAATTATCGACTACTTTTATTTTTAAATTACTCGATTTTGAATTTTATAAATATAACATATCAATAAAAAGTCGATTGATTTTTGTCAAAAACGTGTGATGATTAAATGGGTAATCTAGGAGATGTTTATAGCAGTTAATGTCTTTTGTTATAAAACAAGAAAATAGGTTGTACTGAAATATTTAACCAATGGCCTCAACGTTAAAACAATACAAAAATAATATACTTCAAAATATTTTTGCTTTTGTTTTATTCTTATCTGTACTTATACTAAAGAACGAATCCTCGATAAAAAGCCAGTTTAAACAAATATCATATGCTTACATAAATCTCCTATTTCACTGAGTAAATTTCGCATGTCTGTTAACGCAATAAAAATCATGAAAGCTTACGCAGGAGATGAAATTTATTCAACTCATAAAAAAAAATCCTTTAGTTTAATTCGTTTTCATTAAAAATAATAAATAAACACTGATTATTTTCTTCACAGCCATTTCAAATCCTTTAAAAAATTTTATATTCGAAGCTACAAAAACAGAATAAACAAGAGACAAACAGAAAAATTTCACATAAATTATAGACTACTTTTATTTTTTAAATTACTCGGATTTGAATTTTATAAATATAAATATCAATAAAAGGTCAATTGATTTTTGTCAAAAACGTGTGATGATTAAAAGTGATAACTAGAAAAAGTTTATAGCAGTTAAGTCATCTTTTGTTATAAAACAAGAAAAAAAGGTTGTATTGAAATATTTAACCAATAGCCTCAATGTTAAAACAATACAAAAATAATATACTTCAAAATATTTTTGCTTTTGTTTTATTCTTATCTGTACTTATACTAAAGAATGAATCATCAATAAAAAGCCAGTTTAAATAAATATCATATGTATACATAAATCTCCTATTTCACTGAGTAAGTTTCGCATGTCTGTTAAAGCAATAAAAATCCTTAAAGATTACACAGATGAAATTTACTCAAAGAATAAAAAAAAAAAATCTTTTAGGTTTAATTCTTTTCATTAAAATAATAATAAATAAATGTTGATGATATTTTTTCATAGCCATTTCAAATCCTTTAAAAAAAATTCGTATTCGAATCTGCAAAAACAAATAGAAAAATTTCATATAAATTATCGACTACTTTTATTTTTAAATTACTCTATTTTGAATTTTATAAATAAAAAATATCAATAAAATGTCGATTGATTTTTGTCAAAATCGTGTGATGTTTAAAGGGGGAACCTAGGAGATGTTTATAGCAGTTAATGTCATCGTATGTTATAAAACAAGAAAATTGATTGTATTGAAATATTTAACCAATAGCCTCAATGGTAAAACAATACAGAAATAATATACTTCAAAAGATTTTTGCTTTTTCATTATTACTATCTGTACTTGTACTAAAGAATTAATCTTCCATAAAAAGTCAGTTTAAACGTATATGATATGCTTAAACAAATCTCCTATTTCACTGAGTAAATTTCGCGTGTCTGTTAAAGTAATAAAAATCAAGAAAGCTTACGCAGTAGCTGAATTTTACTCAAAGAATAAACAAAAAATCATTTAGTTTAATTCGTGTTCATAAAAATAATAATAAACAATGATTATTTTCTTCATAGCCATTTCAAATACTTTAAAAAAGTTCATATTAGAAGATGCAAAAACAGATTAAACAAAAGACAAACAAGAAAATTTAACATAAATTATAGACTACTTTTATTTTTAAATTACTCGATTTTGAATTTTATAAATATAAAATATCAATAAAAGGTCGATTGATTTTTATCAAAAACGTGTGATGATTAAAGGGGAAATCTAGGGAAAGTTTATAGCAGTTAAGTCATCTTTTGTTATAAAACAAGGAAAAAAGGTTGTATTGAAATATTTAACCAATAGCCTCAATGTTAAAACAATACAAAAATAATATACTTCAAAATATATTTGCTTTTGTTTTATTCTTATCTGTACTTATACTAAAGAATGAATCATCAATAAAAAGCCAGTTTAAATAAATATCATATGTATACATAAATCTCCTATTTCACTGAGTAAGTTTCGCATGTCTGTTAAAGCAATAAAAATCCTTAAAGATTACACAGATGAAATTTACTCAAAGAATAAACAAAAAAAATCTTTTAGGTTAATTCTTTTCATTAAAATAATAATAAATAAATGTTGATTATTTTTTCATAGCCATTTCAAATCCTTTAAAAAAAATTCGTATTCGAATCTGCAAAAACAAATAGAAAAATTTCATATAAATTATCGACTACTTTTATTTTTAAATTACTCTATTTAGAATTTTATAAATATAACATATCAATAAAAAGTCGATTGATTTTTGTCAAAAACGTGTGATGATTAAATGGGAAATCTAGGAGATGTTTATAGCAGTTAATGTCATCGTATGTTATAAAACAAGAAAATAGGTTGTACTGAAATATTTAACCAATGGCCTCAACGTTAAAACAATACAAAAATAATATACTTCAAAATATTTTTGCTTTTGTTTTATTCTTATCTGTACTTATACTAAAGAACGAATCCTCGATAAAAAGCCAGTTTAAACAAATATCATATGCATACATAAATCTCCTATTTCACTGAGTAAATTTCGCATGTCTGTTAACGCAATAAAAATCAAGAAAGCTTACGCAGGAGATGAAATTTATTCAACTCATAAAAAAAAATCCTTTAGTTTAATTCGTTTTCATAAAAATAATAAATAAACACTGATTATTTTCTTCACAGCCATTTCAAATCCTTTAAAAATTTTATATTCGAAGCTACAAAAACAGAATAAACAAGAGACAAACAGAAAAATTTCACATAAATTATAGACTACTTTTATTTTTAAATTACTCGAATTTGAATTTTATAAATATAAAATATCAATAAAAGGTCAATTGATTTTTGTCAAAAACGTGTGATGATTAAAAGTGATAACTAGAAAAAGTTTATAGCAGTTAAGTCCTCTTTTGTTATAAAACAAGAAAAAAAGGTTGTATTGAAATATTTATCAATAGCCTCAATGTTAAAACAATACAAAAATAATATACTTCAAAATATTTTTGCTTTTGTTTTATTCTTATCTGTACTTATACTAAAGAACGAATCCTCGATAAAAAGCCAGTTTAAACAAATATCATATGCATACATAAATCTCCTATTTCACTGAGTAAATTTCGCATGCCTGTTAACGCAATAAAAATCAAGAAAGCTTACGCAGGAGAGGAAATTTATTCAACTCATAAAAAAAAATCCTTTAGTTTAATTCGTTTTCATAAAAATAATAAATAAACACTGATTATTTTCTTCACAGCCATTTCAAATCCTTTAAAAATTTTATATTCGAAGCTACAAAAACAGAATAAACAAGAGACAAACAGAAAAATTTCACATAAATTATAGACTACTTTTATTTTTAAATTACTCGAATTTGAATTTTATAAATATAAAATATCAATAAAAGGTCAATTGATTTTTGTCAAAAACGTGTGATGATTAAAAGTGATAACTAGAAAAAGTTTATAGCAGTTAAGTCCTCTTTTGTTATAAAACAAGAAAAAAAGGTTGTATTGAAATATTTATCAATAGCCTCAATGTTAAAACAATACAAAAATAATATACTTCAAAATATTTTTGCTTTTGTTTTATTCTTATCTGTACTTATACTAAAGAATGAATCATCAATAAAAAGCCAGTTTAAATAAATATCATATGTATACATAAATCTCCTATTTCACTGAGTAAGTTTCGCATGTCTGTTAAAGCAATAAAAATCCTTAAAGATTACACAGATGAAATTTACTCAAAGAATAAACAAAAAAAATCTTTTAGGTTAATTCTTTTCATTAAAATAATAATAAATAAATGTTGATTATTTTTTCATAGCCATTTCAAATCCTTTAAAAAAAATTCGTATTCGAATCTGCAAAAACAAATAGAAAAATTTCATATAAATTATCGACTACTTTTATTTTTAAATTACTCTATTTAGAATTTTATAAATATAACATATCAATAAAAAGTCGATTGATTTTTGTCAAAAACGTGTGATGATTAAATGGGAAATCTAGGAGATGTTTATAGCAGTTAATGTCATCGTATGTTATAAAACAAGAAAATAGGTTGTACTGAAATATTTAACCAATGGCCTCAACGTTAAAACAATACAAAAATAATATACTTCAAAATATTTTTGCTTTTGTTTTATTCTTATCTGTACTTATACTAAAGAACGAATCATCGATAAAAAGCCAGTTTAAACAAATATCATATGCATACATAAATCTCCTATTTCACTGAGTAAATTTCGCATGTCTGTTAACGCAATAAAAATCCTGAACGCTAACACAGTAGCTGAATTTTACTCAAAGAATAAACAAAAAAAAAAATCCTTTACTTTTATTCTTTTTCATGAAAGTAATAATAAATAAATATTGATTATTTTCTTCATAGCCATTTCGAAGCCTTTAAAAAAAATTCATATTCGAAGCTGCAAAAACAGAATCAACAAGAGACAAATAGGAAAAGAGCTCACATAAAACCCAAACACGCATGAAATTTCTTTCCTCTTGCATTCCAACTATTCATCATACGTTCCATCTCCTTTAGAGACGAACGCTTTACTGCGGAAAGCAACCGTTGCTCAATACAATGATAAAACATGTTGCTCATAAGCCATGATTTGCTTTCATAATGAACCATGCGTTTTATTCATGGGCCCCTCTTTAAAAAAAAACATTGTTCATAAAAGAAAGAAAAGAGAAAAAGACTTCGAGAAATATAAACCTACAAATGACTTCCATAAATCACGCACAACAATCTGCCTGTCAGATTTTATAGTTTAAAATATAATTCAACAAAACGCGTACGAGAAGTTCAAAAAAATGCAAATAAATGCATATTTTTTTATAGGTTTGGGAGGAAAACAAATGCTAAGATCAGGCTTCGGCACCATTTACAAGCTTTGGCAATGAGTACTCTTGTAAAGTGCCCCCGTAGAGCAAGCACTGAGGCATGCGGTATGATGTGTTACTGCAACTCAACTCTCCCTTGTCTGCCGCATTTAAAAGGAAAAGAACATTTTTTCTTTTTGCTTTCTTTGTTGTTCTTCCAAGTGTTTTATCTTGATTCCATGATAGGCGGAATAATTTTTGAGGGGTCTAATTGGCAGGCGTCAGAAGTTGTTTGTCAGTAAATCACCAAGCGTGTCAGACGAGTACGAATCATCACTTTAGTACCTTTTTGGAAACACATTTTTTCTACACTCACTTTCTTTAAATATCGAATAAAAAAGAAAATGTATAAAGTGGAAGCTCACCTTTCTCTAGAGCGGCGTTTCCCAACCTGTGGTCCCAGTACCATTTGTGGTACACGAGTTTCTGGTTCAGCCATATCAAATAGTACAGGGGTACATTCTACGAAAGTCCTCGTTGCGAGGATAGAGTAATTATTGTTCTACTTATTTTATATTTATGAGCATCATGTTGTTGAATCTGTGTATTGCTGTTAGCCATACCAAATGGTCATTGTCTAGGTTACAGTCTAATTATTCCCTAATTAGACAACGCGTTGGTTACTCATAATTTTTTATGAGAACGTCCTCACCTCCTAGCTTAATTGTGAGCTGGAGTGTATTAAATTTTTGTTTGGATTATTTTTGCCTAAAGGCCTAAAGTTATGTTTTGATCTGCTTGCGTTCGGAGGTTAAAGTGAAGACCTTCCACTTCGCTAGGTACTCCGTTAAAACCCATTTACCTTGACCTTGATCTTGAGTTTCTGGTTGCTGAGATGCTAAAAATATTCAATAATGGCGGACATAAAAAATAATAATAAATTAAAGAAAAAATATTATAAAAACTTTTTTTCCTCTAATTCAAAAAAAACTATTTTAATTAATAATGTTATACAGTAAAGTTGTTAATATGTACAATCGATGATCGAAAATTTTGCAATTAATATCGGGGTTTTCTTTGGGGATGGGGGGGTGCACTTAATTTAGTTGGTTAGCCGTCAGTAACTTGAGATGTCGCCACCACTGTTGTAATGGCGCTGCACTCTTGGTCATTTTACCTCGCAGCTTACTAGTGACAGGTTGTTGTATGAGACTGTATCGTCTTTGTTCAATAAAGTTCATTGATTCTCGTATCAATGAATTTTAACGCAAATTAACTTTCTTTTAAATAAACCATGGATCAGTGGTTAAGATTCAACACGTGCCAAAATCTTGAGCAAGACATGAATAATGATGAACAGTTTATAATTTCAGTGAGTTTATATTCCGGCATGACATTTAGGAATGTTTCAATATAATTTGTCTCATTATGTGATGTGAATATATTGTGACCCTATAAAATGTATAATGCCATTAAATAAACACACTCTTAATTTCAAATTTCACGAAATACAATCCTTTTTATTAAGTGGTATAATTTATCATGGTGTACAACCAAGTGTACGTGGGCCAAATAAGGTTGGGAAATGCTGATCTAAAGTAATATCCATGATAATGTTATTTAACAAGTGTATACAACTGTATGCATGCATGTGAGTATATATATATATATATATATATATATATATATATATATATATATATATATATATATATATATATGGGCGTGTATATACATACACACACACACACACATATATATATATATACATATATACACATACATATATATATATATATATATATATATATATATTGTAACGATCCGTTACATGACCCTAAAGAACGAGGAGCCCAAAAGTGACTTTTCGCCGTGGACACTTACGATTAGCGGTAAAGTAGAAACAGGTGGTCTAAGATACCGTGGATACTTAATTGAAAACTGTTTGTGTGCTGGAGCCAGCGCGTCTAGGGATTTGTGAGAATTTTGAATGGAAAGACGCTGTGAAAAGATTGTAAATAATTACATTGCACCTTGTCGCCCATTAGCGGTCTCGAAAAAGGCAATTAAGTTGTTTGGGTCGGCTGATCTGAAGACGGCTTTCCGGCCACATATGGAAACGAAACAGCTGATCCAGGCGAAAGGTGACCGCAAGATTGCATCATCCTGGTTCTGGAAGTTTCCCGAAGAATCGCGTAAGGGGAACCTGGTGCCGCTATAAAAGAAGAGTGACGGTGCTAAAAGGAGGTTTTATCTTCTTGAGGCTTCTTCCTGATAGAGCCTTTGTAGCTCGAGAAGAACCACTCGTATCTCCGCTTCTGGATTTTGCTTGATTAGAGACCGCCAGCGTCTCTGTTTGTTAAGAAGTCGACCTTCGACTTGGGAATTAATTTCCCGTTATTTTGCTAATTTTTTTTTTTACTTCGTGCATAGAAGTAGGTAGCCGAAAGCGACCCTTGCTCTAAATTTGGATCGTCTTGCATCCCGAGTTTTCCTTCACGAACCCCAGCGTGATACGCACTCTGAACTTTCGAACCTTGGTGTGGAAGCCGACTGTGCTAATCGTCAGCCCGGAGGTGATAGTGTCAGCGTTTATTACCGGCACTAATTAGCGAACAATTCCTGTGATTAGAAGCCCTAGCCATACTGTATCCGGTATCCCACGCATCCTTATTGTGTGAATGTCATCTCAGCACGAGATCCCGGAATATTTAACATCCTACTGAATCTGTACATAGCTGTACATAATTTATTCACCTGAATAAAATATTTAATCTAGATTAAACAGTTTTCTAGCCTGTTTCATTGACGGCTTCGCCTACCATATCTCCAGTACATTGCAATATATACATATATATACATACATGTATATATATATATATATATATATATATGTATATATATATATATAAGCCCAGTGTTGTTGGGGGTAGCACTCCGACACTGGTCCATGAATCAATCCCAAGACTGGGCAAAGTTGACTCAGCCTTTCATCCTTTCAGTGGGTAGACAAACTGAGGACCAAGCATGCTTAGGAACTAAACACTGGGAGTTCCACATAAGGTTGATCCCCTAACTGGAACATATGCATTGCAACCCTGTGTCCTTGGTCTTGAAAGAGGAATTTGAATTAAGTCCTGGCCCCCTAGGGGCCACGACCTACGGTGATACTTAAAAAGTGTACTTAAAAAAGTGTAAAGGTACTTAAAAAAGTGTAAAGGGTACTTAAAAAATGTGTGTGCACGATGTTCCCAAGGTGTTTGTTTGTTGTATTGATTTGACGTAACGTCACCAGAAATAAAATGCTTTGTGCTTTTCGATGAATCTCGTCAGTATTTCTTTTTTTTTTTATTACTGAACAGAAAAGGGTAACGGTTATTCAAATTCTGTTTTTAATCATAAGAGCAGAATTACATTGCCATTTTTTTGTTATTCTCTATTATGTTTCTCATATTCAAAGCAAAACATCTCTATTGACATTATATATTGTAAACAATCCACTATTTTGACTGCAGTGTAATCTACAGACGGGATATTCGAGGAAATACTATTACAAGCCAATAATACATAGTGGAAGTGTGCATAATTGAAAACAGGCAAAGCAGGTCATTTCACCTATGAGTGCTGCCAGAGAAACTAAAACTCCACAGGTGCTGTTTCAATTCATTCTGCCGTTTGCATCCCAATAAAAGGTGAACAGCCAACGGGTTTGTCAACATTGCAAAAATGAAATTTCGCGTGCTATCATAGCTCTAAATCGATTTCGGTAAAGCAAATAAAAGGTTATGTGCGGCGCCTATTACAGCGATCAGACACTGTTTGCCCACGTTGCGTACATTAAACAAATAAAAGAAGACTTCATTTGGCGTATCAGTTAATACGATTTTTCCAATGAATTCCTTTTGACGGGCGATGTGTTTTCCCTTCACTTTTACCCTCGACATCGCATGCTGTTCCAAATCCATGCCCCGATGTTCGCATCGTGTTCTCAAAAGCCAATTACTATCTATCGATTCAAAAAATAGGGAATTATCTGGTGGGAAGAACAAAAAATGTAGAAAGGATTCCAGTATTACAAAAAACTAAGATTTTTTTTTAAATATATGTTGTAATATATTGCAATATTTTGCTTTATATATCCCTACATAATAATAGCCTAAGTTGTCTGTCCATCTATAAGCGAATTTATGAAGAGGTTGGACCTGGAATAGATAGAAGCATCCATATTGTATTTTTGATGAGTTAGGGTTAGCAAAATTCAAAGCGAATTCGAAAACGTTCGAAATCCACCCCTTCCCCCCTTTTCGAGTGTTTCAGGCCATTATTTCAAGCTCTGTTGCCCCCGGTTAAGAGCAGAACATTAAATTTATCAATTTATCACATAATAAATAGGTAAAAGTAACATTTTTTTCTAACATTATGACGTCATTCCTTTAACCATCTCATTTAATCATTTCTTATTTTAAATTATTTAAATATCGTTTGCATTATTTTCATACGTTTTATCACTGAACTTAGATATTACGTAAATAATTTTCTTTTATATTTGTATTAAATAATAGATTAGGTACATATGTGCTAATTTTAAATTTAATCATCAATTATTTTTTGTATTAACAACAAATTCTCTTCATAAAAGTCTAGGAGACTATTTCAAGATCTAATAAATATCTAGCATTTAAGTTATATATCTTTGAAAATTAAGAAGTTTGTTCGTTTGTGTGTTTGTTTTTTATACCAAGAGGTTTGCAATCTCTTCCCTAAATTTTGGACATCGTTCACATATACCGCCAAATAATCACTGCCAATATTAAAACCTCTGCTATCCATCCTATCTCGTAATATGACAAGGAAAATTAAAGTCGGCAGTAAAGCTAAACAAATTATTAAGATTGTACCAGATAATTCTCAACCAAAAAACAAACAAAAATATTTTTACCTGCCTTATAGGGTATTTTTACAATTCTAGAAAATTAAAAATTTTGCTGATACCGTCACATGACGGGCTATATGCTAGTTATAAATAATACCTCATACTTTTCAAAATAAAATAACGCAAATTGCATAATTACAAGGTTATTATATAATAGATGTTACTTTTTATTTACCTTCTTCTAAATTGTATATGAAAGAATTCTTTTTCAAGATTGATGATATTTAAAATAATATATTTATTTACTTTTTAAATTAGACATTTGAAATTTTGTACAGTTATTTTTTGGTATTATCTTTGAAATTTGCTCAGGATTTCCAATCATTATAAGAATGTTTTATTTGAAAAATATCTGTTGTATTAAAATTTAAATATTAAATTATTGAATTTAAAACAAATAAACTTCAAAATTAACAAAAAATTATTATATAAGCAAATATTACTGGTGTTTGCTTTTTTATTACTCTCTTATATCTGAATGATTTTTAATTTTTCAAGAACTGAAAACTTCAGATTGATATAGTTCCATTCTTTAGAAATTACAAATATAATTAAAAAAAATTTAGTTGCCGTCTTTAAAAGGTATGAAGTAAGGTAGAAAAGAAATTTGTGACAAATTTGGAATTGAGTCTAATTGTTTTTGTCTATAATCCCTTATGTAGGATACTGTCAAAATATTTTGAGGTTTTAAAGTACCTGCTTTTAACGTAAATTAGTCATAAATCAGGATTTTAAAGCTTATTTAAGTAAGCAATATTTTTCATGTAAAGGTAAGTTTCAAACAAATTATTTTTCTCTACAAACCTATTTGAAATTGGTATAAGTTATGCCAATTTCAAATTTTTTACATTGATTTTCAAATTATAAGTGTGCAAAGAATTAATAGCTGGAATTTTATGGAATTCCATGATGCATACGTGCAACTGAATTTGAATATCCTTTAACTGGGTTTGAGTTTTGTTTTTAACACTTCGCGCGGGCAATTTTACGTTTTTTGCAGTTTGTCACTGGAGCGAGGATCGCGTAAAAATACGTATTTAGTAGATTTGTGGTGGATACCCGCTAACCAGCACAAATCTACTAAATACGTATAATTCTACGTATGTGTGAGATTATATGCGTGTTGTTTGCGTTGCTATGCAACGCTTTGCATTTTTTTCTTTCCAGAAGTTATGATTGTCGAGTTACTCGGTCTTTTGTTGAGTTATTTCGTCTTCAAACAAATTCCCTGCTCTAGAACGTACAAGTCATGTTTTGTCAATTTGAAACTTGGTTTTTTATTGTTGAATACAAAATTGATCAAATGAGCCGTTGTAACAAAGATAGTGATGAAGAATATGCGCTGACAGATTATTGGGCTTTAATTTTATCATTTATTTTTGTAATTTCGTAAAAAATATATATTTTTTTTTGTTAAATAATAATACAGTATATATTAAAGTGTAAAATAAAAAAAAAACTTCGTTCATAAAACACAGTAGTTTTCAATTTACTGCAATTTTTCTGAATATCTGAATAACACTTTCAAGTTTGATTTTTCCTCGAAAAAAAAAAAAAAAAAAAAACTCCCACTGCACGCTTAAGTTGGCATTCAAGTATACCCGCATGTCAAGTGTTAATAAGCATATTTTTCCTGTCAGGTCTCAGAAAACAGTAGTAGAACTGCAAATAAACCAAGGAATGGGAAACTCGTGCTCTCTGCAGTTATTGGTAATAATGAATAGTGTTTAACACTTTATTCTCCGGTCGTGCACATATGTTTCCTCATGATTCAACAATCAATGCCCCTTAGCTCCTATGGCTTGGGTGATTAGAAACAGATGTCAACTCCCCTTCGGGGTTCCTTCCCTGCGAACCACGTGCATATAATGTACTTCATTTACACCAAGTTTGCCGTGTTCCAGAAAGGGTCGCCGTATAGGTGGTACTAATGAATCCAATGATGAAGATTGATGTACACTTAAAATCGCTTTTTCCGGAACTTGGCGCAGAAGTTGACTTGTTCAACGTGCGATTGAATCAGTTTACAGTCTGCTTTACACGCAAGCATTACTTCTAAACAAACTTTTATTGTTTTTTTAAAAATTACCTGGTAAGGTAAATGTCTAGCATTATTTTATACATAAATCTTTTAGTGTGGATGTATGTAAACATGTTACGCGGAAACAGTGCGCAAATGATGAACAAAATTTTTAATTATTTTCGCGACAAGTAAAATTTCACGAAGCCCATTTTTTCAAAATTTAGAGATGTTGTTCAAAATTAGCGCTGTTCAAACCCTACAACACGACATGTATATTTAACACTATATAACATAATTGTCAGGGTTCACCACAGCGGACATTAATTATCTCAAAAAGGGAAAATGATATTTTTTTGTTTATTTAAAAGAAATGTCTATACAGACATGGAAAATAACAGAAATTAACATTAAAAAATACTTGAAAAAACATCTTGTTAAATTAAGTTAAGACAAATCTTTAATATTAATACATCTTTTTCAAATCATCTTTTTTTATCAGTATATAACAAAAGTTCTGATGTGTTTAGAATAATTTTTTCCTAAATGATTTATTAGGGTCGAACTCAATAAAAATTATTTCGTTTAGTTATATGAAGCAATAGGATTAAAAACACATACACAATAAATGAAAAAAAATAGATATGCACTTACCCGCAATATAACTTTTGAAATTTGTATCTTTTTGTAACTATTTTTTAATAGAAATTAATTATGCTTTTATTTTGCAAACCTTAATTTTATTCATAAGAGCTGAACATTTTATTTCATAGCATTATAAAGGATTTCTTTTTTACATTTTCAGTTTTTTAGCACTTGAAAAATTTATTTTCAATTTTAAAATACCAGATGGCTTAAAAGGTTTAGGTTTATAGAATGTTGTAAATAAATATAAGATATTTATCTTCAACTTGATATAAAAATTTAGCTTCTAATATACATATTTCAAAAGTTATATTGTGGGTAACTCAATTTCATTTTTTTCCCTTCGTGTACATTTTGTATATAACTTTAAAAGCACACTACTTGAAATAACAAACTTAATTTTTTTTTTAAGTTAGAGCGTTATAACACAAATAAAAATAATTATAAAACTTTTATTTTATGATTAATCGTAAAAAAGTTTTAATAATGAAATTATTAAGTCTGGAATGTCCTCTTAAGGAATGTTTGATCTGTTTTCTGTTTGATCTCGTTGTACATGTTCAGCTGAAACTCAGAAAAATTTCTTTAAGCAAAACGTTTCCAAAAATTTGCAAAACTTATTACCCGTTTTTAAAAAATCTCTATTAGACACATTTTGGTCCGTGAAAGGAAAACACATTTAGAAATTGCAATATTGAAAAAATTGTTCGTAATAATGCTTTGAAATATTTAAGAATTAAAGATTGAGGTATCTTCCCAATTTTCAGAAACGAAACTATAAAAAAATAAATAATACATTAAGTTTTATTTATGAATTTTTAACTCTAAAATGATTTGGAAATACTGCTTTATACGGGGTTTTCTCAGCAGAGGGTATTAGTTAATAGCGTAGAAGTGAGTTAAGTGGCATTATACACCTTTGGTGAGCATGATTTTGAAACTTTTATTTTTTAGCTACAAGATAAACCAGGCTAATGTAGAACATCAGTCGAAAATTAATTACGATTTTTCGACTGATGATTTTTTCATGGACACCAGTGGTCCGTGAAAAATTTTTGATGGTCCACAGAAAAAATGCATGATTATTTATTGTACGCTGCAGAACAACCAGCAACATTTCATAAACATTCATGATAAAAAAGGAAAACTAACAGAACTTATGATAAATTATGTTTTTTATTATTTTTTTATCTTAGGTATTATAATTTATTAATTATTATTTATTTATCTTAGGTATTATTATTCAGGTATTTTTTTTTATCTTAGGTATTATCTCAGCTATTGGTCTCTTTGAGACTTAATTCTTAACTTATTGCTGGGACTTTTTTGTTCCAGTAAATGGGGGGAGAGTTAGTACAATAGGCCTTGGGTCACAGTGCTGGTGCTTTTATGAGCCGCCCCACCCTAAATCTAAATCTAAATCTAGGTATTATTTATTAGAAAAATAAATAGCGGTGACGGAGGTACTATTTATTATCATAATAAATAGTACCTCAGGTTCCAAACTTCCTCATAGATCTGTCTTGAGATTTAAGTCTCAAAGTTTTATTTCAAGCATCTTTGTCAAGATCTCATTTTTGGCTCATAAATAAAAAAAATGTATACACATCGCTGTGTGAGAAAGATCCGAAAATTTTAATTGCATTTTCAACAACATATTTGTAAAAAAAAAAAGATTTTAATCTGTTACAGAAATTAAAACTTGATATCACTTTCGGTTTGAATTAAACTCATATCTCCGTTCTTGCAGTGACGTCATTGGAGCCAAAATTCCCCATACGGATGGTCTATAAGCAACAGCATACATATATCACACTAAAAATGTGTACTGCTTAAGTAATTTATTTTTTAAATCACGATATAACCTTTTACTTTTAACACTAGATTTACGGATGTTGATCATATACCTATTTTTACTGAAGCGAACCAATTTGACTCCTACTAGAAAGTTGAAGTCTTTGGCAAAGAAAATAGTTCCAAGTTAATTTAAATAAAATGTTTATTATAAAATAATTCATGGAAAACATTTTTCTTACATATAAAATCTGTTTTAGAAACTCATTTTCAGCAAACATTTCTATTACATTTAGCACAATGGTTTCTACATCTGTTTCTTTTTTTTTTTTTTTTTTTTTTTTTTTTTTTTTTTTTTCATGATTGTTGAACTTGACTTGACAATTCTTCCGTGCGTCATTAGCATGAATTTCTGTCATTGGAATGGAAGTGTTCTCGACTTCTTCTCTATATTTACTTTATACTATACTTTATATACTTTATACTTTATATTTACTTTATACTATATTTATTACTATATTTATTTATTTTCATATACATTCTATGAGTCAAATTGGCTCACAACCGGGAAAATAGGTATACCACATTTGATAATGCGAAATGAAGGGGTCTGCGGGGAAGAGGAATGAAAGTTTACATATATTTTATTACTTAACTAAAAACCAACGTATGTTTTTGAAAAGTGATATTAAAGTTTTATATATATATATAGTGATCAAATTTTTAATGAGTCAAATTGGCTCGGTTCGTAAATCTAGTGTTAATATGTGCATTTTGTATTAATAAAATGAAAGTTTTTGATTATTATTCTATAAATATATTTACTGCCTTTTTTATTTAAAATTCATATAATTGGTAGTCCGCCAAATAAAAATAATGCATGTAGTGGTCTAAAGTTTGCCGACTGCTGGTATAGAAGCCGTATGAAACTCATAAGTATAATTTAAAATTACAACATCGGAACTACGTACCAAATAATTTTTTAAAACTTCTATGATATAAAGATTTCTGGTTTATTAATTATTTATTTATTTAAAAATATATAAAATAAAAAACTATAAAAAAATTATAAAATTTTATAAATTGATGCTTGTATTTGCATAAATATTTCCCCATCCTTTTAAATTTCCTACTCTTTTAATTACTTTTTCCCTGTTCATGACTTTTATTTGCTATCTAGGGCCGATTGTTTAACCTCTTATGTAATCTCTTAATTTTAAACTGTAATTTCCCTTAATGTTAAATCCATTTCCTGATGCACACCCTGAAAGAAACATTTCATATTCATGATGGTCGATACAGCTGCACAGCTAAGGCGCAACAGTACAAGGTTCAACTACCCGATTATTTATTTTATCAATTTTTTTTCGCTATAATGCTAATATTTAACACTATTTATACAGATTTTCTACTAGTTTATATATACACAAATATATACACTTGTGTGAGGGGAGGGGGGAAATAATTTCTTTTCCTAGGTTCTATATGTAGATCTGCAATTTTCCACTCATTTGAACCAAGTGGCATACTTACGTTTCAGGGAATGGGTAAGAATATTGTCGACATTAGAAGTTCTAAGACCAGTTCTTTTTCCTTCACTAGAAATTTCTTATTTCTTATCTTAGAATTCTTTTTTTACTTGTTGCAACAAAGTTAACATTTCTTAAAAACAACATTAACAAGCTTCTAAATACTTTATTCCATTCTTTATTGCGACATTATAAAATAAATACTAATTATTTCGTTTTCAGCAACGCTATTATTTAACTAAAAATGCTGGCATATCTAAACAGTTTGAAATGTAGTTTCAACATTACAACATTTTTAGATGAAATAAAAACAGGATACGTTTTTTACATTAAAAAGCTAGAATATGTGAATATGTGACTACAAAAATAAAAGAGCTTAATAGAGAATTATAAAAGTGTTTATTCCATTCGTTTTTATAACGACTTTTTGCTTTGATCTTTATTAGAAAAAAAAAGAAGAAAATTAAAGATATACTTAAAAAATTAAAGTAATTGATCCATTAAAATTCTTTATTACTGTGTTTTGAATTTAATGCTATACTACAGGCATAGAATATTTTCATATACAAAATATTATACAATGTAGTTACTTGTGAATTTGGAATACATATTTAAAGAAAAATATCCCGTTTTTTACTTGGAAAAGATCTTTTGTCTATTAATGGCCTGAAAGTTTAATTTAATTTTTAATTTCGTAAAACTAACTCTTGAAAGGCAAGTTCAGTTAACTAAGCTATGGTA
Source organism: Pardosa pseudoannulata (assembly GCA_032207245.1). Lineage (NCBI taxonomy): Eukaryota > Metazoa > Arthropoda > Arachnida > Araneae > Lycosidae > Pardosa > Pardosa pseudoannulata. Next base: position 124,426,927 of record CM063511.1, read on the forward strand.
ATTGTCCCCAAATTTTGGAATTCAACAAAATTTTAAATTTAAAAAAAATTTTATTTTGGCTGAAGCTATTTAATAATGTAATCAATATGAAAAACATTATAGCGGATTAGGAAATCCATTGTCACTATGTAAATAACTTGACTATCAAATTCAACGAAAGACATGAATGTTTTGTGTGGACAATAGAGCAGTTATCCATCAACTTTGGGAGCGAATGAATGAGTCATCAGTTTTCCCAGCAATGATCTTCGTCTACATTCGAAGTTTGGAGTGTTTCAATCAAGGATGTATAAATAGTAATCCCAAAGAATACGAAAAATTTATAAAAAAAAAGGCAGAAGTTATTTAATAATGTAATCAATATGAAAAACATTATAGCTGATTAGAAAATTCATTGCCACTATGTAAATGACTTGCCCATCAAATTCAACGAAAGACATGAGTGTTTTATGTGGACAATAAAGCAGTTATCCATCAACTTTGGGAGCGAATGAAAGAGTCATCAGTTTTCTCGGTAATGATCATCGTCTACATTCGAACTTTGGAGTGTTTCAAACATTGCAATTGTGGAGATGGAAATAGGTGGATTTACAGTCAGGAAAATTTAATGTGGTGACTGATTTTCCAAGTTAGACAGGCTCCAAGGGTTAAACCATTCAATAATCCCAAAGATAAGATCAAAGAAGGAGGGAAGGGTAGACCCCCTCCTAGGTTTCCTAGTGAAGGAAGAAAAATGTGTAAAGGAGATCGATTTGGAAACTCCAGCTAGAGAGACGGGCTCGGATCTTAACGTGATCGCTTGACTGAGGACTAGTTGTAATTTTAGGAAATTGTTTTTTGAGAGATATGTTTGTAGTCATTTTGCGTTTATGTTTTTGTTGTAAATAATCCCAAAGATGAAGATCAAAGGCAGAGGGAAGGATAGATACCTCCTAGGTTTCCTAGGGAAGGAAGAAAAATGTGTAAAGCAGATCGAGTTGGAAACTCCAGATAGAGAGATGGGCTCTTAAGGTGATCGCTTGACTGAGGACTAGTTGTAATTTTAGGGAATTGTTTTTTGAGAGATATGTTTATAGTCATTTTGTGTTTATGTTTTTGTTGTAAATAATAAAAAAATCAAAAAGAAATATTAGGTTTTATGAAGGAAGAAAAATTTCAGATCGAGTTTACTCGTCAAAAGAGATGGGCTCTTAAGGTGATCGCTTGACTGAGGACTAGTTGTGATTTTAGGGAATTGTTTTTCGAGAGATATGTTTATAGTCATTTTGCGTTTATGTTTTTGTTGTAAATAAAGTTATTATGTTTTATTGTTTGAAGAAAAGCCTCATCTATACTCGTCAATGCAATTTCTCTTCACCAATAGGACTTAAATTGTGACATGCTTGGAAGATTAAGTGTTACACACTATTTTGGTGATCCTCTGAAGACACCAAAAAATTTCTAGCCTAACATAAAAAAATTTCTAGCTTTTTGGCCATTATATCCTAGATTTAAGATATTTATCAATAGGGTGGTCAAAAATTATTGAGCACATTTATGAAAAAAAATATGCTGTGTAGATATTTATTACTTACTTGGATAGAGAGTTTTAAATATTTACACAACAAAATTTTTAAAATTAAATAACTTTCATGTGAGCTCTATGTGTGGCACGAAAATTATTCAGCCAATATTCAATTTCATGCCAAGGGATTTGCAGCATTTCTGTAGGTATTCATCTAAGAATTTCAATAATTTGTCGTTTTAGGTCATCAATATCCGGAATTGAAGTTGCATATACTAAGTCCTTAAGAAAGACAAAGAGTGTAATGTTAGGAGATTTTGGCATTTTAGGTCATCAATATTCGGAATTGAAGTTGTATGTACATAGTTCTTAAAAGAGACGAGGAGTATGTCAGAAGATCTTGACGTTTTAGGTCATAAATATTTGGAATTGAAGTTGCATATACTCAGTTCTTTAAAGAGACCAGGAATGTAATGTCAAGTGCTTTTGTCGTTTTAGGTCCTCAATACCCGGAATTGAAGTTTATGTACATAGTCTTTAAAAAAGACGAGGAGTACAATGTCAGAAGATCTTGGCGTTTTAGGTCACCAATATCCGGAATTGAAGTTGCATATACTAGTCCTTAAAAAAGACAAGAAGTGTAATATGAGAACGTTTGGGGTCATTTAATTTTTAAAATTTTGTTTTTTAGCCTTTTTAAAGTTCTCTTTTCTAGGAAACAATAAACATACACATACCATTTTGTTCTCTTTTTAATATACATGAAATCCTCTTAATAATTTAGAATCGCCTTGCACATTCAGAAGAACTGATTAAGGCAAAAATGGTTTAAAAGAATCGAAATATTGCATTTTCATTTATATACAAATCATAGTAATATCGGAAAAAATACAGAAATCTTTGCATAGTGATATAACGTTCACATGTTCCATAATATTATTTTCATTCCAAATACATGTTCCAGTCTGAGGTATAAAATCATTCTGTTCTAAGTATTTATTCAGTCCTTGCGGAGCTGAAATGAAATATTCCAAGACATCACCCGAAAATAATTTTATTTCGTTCTGCTATAGGAAATATAAAGGGATGAAAATTCATCAATGCACTTTATAAAGAAACTTGTAGAACGAGAAATTGTTTTGGAGGGAGAATTTCACCCTTCTCTTCCCGGAACAGAAATGCAACTTAGCTGTTACTGTTTTCCTGCAACTGCAAGAGTGGTGGGGAGGTATCGGCAAATGCTCTAAGGCAAGCAGAAAATATCTGCAAACATAAATCCAGATGGTTCGAACTCCCAAAGCAACGTTTCGTAGTTTGTTATTAGTACGCCAGAGATAAACTGAAGAAAATTGAAAATGTTTTTAGGCTTTCGACATGAACGCGTAGAATTATTCCCAGACATTCACCTATTAGAAAGAAATAATAATTTACTTGAATGTACGAAAAACATACATACACACAGACATATACAGGGTGTCTCAAAAGGTCGCCAACAAATTTAGCATTCTGGTCTGACGGAGAAACTTGTATAAGAACTTATATCCGAAGATGCGAAATGCGTCCACTAGAAGACAATATTTGCAGGCATATAGCATATCCTTAACATTTCATGCAAGATAGCAGCTGCTTTAGATTTCTCAGATTTGATGTTGGTTCATGTTTTAAATCTTATTGTTCTTCGTAGAATAGTTTTGAAAATGGATTGATACATATATATTAAAATATTTTATATTTTATCTGTATTATATTATGTAGTTTATATTTTATCTATAATATATTTTATATTTTACCTATATTATATTATATATTTTATATTTTATTTATATTATATTATATTTTATATTTTATCTGTATTATATTATATTTTATATTTTATCTGTATTATATTATATATTTTATATTTTATGTATATTATATTATATATTTTACCTATATTATATTATATTTTACATTTTATCTATAATATATTATATTATATATTTTATATTTTATGTATTATATTATATTATATTTTATATTTTATGTATATTATATTATATTTTATATTTTACCTATATTATATTATATTTTATATTTTATCTGTATTATATTATATATTTTATATTTTATCTATATTATATTATACCTTATATTTTATCTATATTATATTATATTTTATATTTTATCTATAATATATTTATATTATATATTTTTTATATTTATATTTTTATTTTATATTATAATATTTATATTATATTATATTTTATATATATAATTTACACATATATATATATGTGTGTGTGTGTGTGTGTGAATAAAAATTCTCTTCACCAATTACATGGCAAATTAGCCCCTATTATAATGCAAAAATATGTCGAAAATCATCATAGAAAATGAAATCAACGTGGAGAAATTTCACATTTATTCCAGAACAAAATGTATCACTTTACTGACCATCTTTACTGTGTAACAGATTTGCATAGAATGCTCCATGAATATACACATTTGTCAGCGATTGTCCATGAGCCGGCCGCACAACTAGGGATTCCCGTGACTTTCTTCCCATAAGCCTTAAGATAGATCAGCTCTTTTTGGGAGGCAGGAGTGAACCTTGATCATTTAAGCCAGCTTGAAAAAACTTCAATTCCATTTTCTTGAAGAAATTGAAAAATGTGGCCAGTGGACAGAAAATTGGCATTTATTCCATCGTTAGTTTTGAAAAGATGGGTAAAAAGAATTAAGTAGGCGAACATTTTATCTGACATTTTATGTCTTAATTAGATATTAAAAAATCAGAAGAGAAAAAGGGAGAATTTATAGTTATAAGGATAATAATTTTTTTATATATTAATATATACTACTCATATGTTTGAGAAAGCAAAATATGAATGAAACTGAAAAAAAATACACTATACATGAGTAAATTTTCATTTATTCAGATTATAGTTTATATGCAAGATGTTTATGATAGAGAGTTAGAAAAAAAAAATATTTTTCTCATATTTTAAAAAAATATTTTTTATGATAAAAAGCACTAAATCTGCTTCTTCACATGCAAGCACACACATTTGATTTAACATAGGAACCAAGCTAAAGACCCCCAGGCTATCCCTGCCACCTCTAGATGTATGATTTTAACTTAAAGGATAGTTAGATTATGAACTTATTTTACATGTCCCAACCGCCATTAGTGAATCTAATGGACTTTGGCCGGCTTAGTTTGACCAAGTAACACAAGACAACAACAACAACAACAATAATAGTCATAAAAATATGTCATTTTTGTTAGTAAAAAATATAGTTTTTAGCCAGTAAATTCTTAAGTTTATATTTTAAGTTTTTTAAAAAAAATTATTTTAACATACTTGAAATAACCTATATCAATTTTGAAGAAATGTTTTTTTATTTTGTTTATATTCACATAGGGATTATATTCAGTTTATAAAAAAATGGCATTTTGTATGAATAGATTAAGAACATTAAAAATATCTATGGAAGTCTGATGAGTTTGAAAGAGTTTTTAATAAAAATTTTATTAAAACTGAAGGGTTAAAATTATTTGCACATTAGAAAAATTCAGATAATTCAATTTTTTTTATTTTTTAATATAATTTACCAGGGTGTTTTGTTATATTATTACTTGACATTCATTCGCAATGCATATTTCAAAAATGTTCACCTAATTATGCAATTATATCCATAGGAATAATTCCGCGTATATACAAATAAGGTCTGTCAGTTTTGTCAATGTCAAGCCCATGGTACTGAAAGAAGTGACATCTTTCGTTGTAACCCGTCATAATGGGATGAGCTCTTTTGCGTTTACAATTGCTAATGAAGACGTAAAACTGGGCAGTAACCCAGTAAGTCAGCAAAACATGTACGTGTGTTGGTATGCCAAAGCAACAACTATTCGTTCAAGTGGCACCCCCGCAGAAAGAGGATCTTCTTTACTTGCTTTAACTGCTAATTTTTTGCTGCCTTAGGAGTTACCAAGAAATTATTACCAGCGTTATACTAAATCTTTCACTTAATGGGGAAGAATCATTCTATGCCGATGAGAAATTTGAAATCTTTTTCTTTAAAAAATAAAAAGCTATTAACGTATATGGTAGGATTTATCGGGGATTTTTTTTTCTTTTTTCGTGAAAATTTATCTCCATGTTTTTTTCTCCAAATTCTATGCATTAACCCCTTAACGTGCACACTCGAGTTAACTCGAGCTCGCTAAACTGGCCAAACTGTGCACACTCGAGATAATTCGAGCGGCATTGTACTTTATGTTGCTATAATTTTTCACACTCGAATGTACTAGAGAATTGACAATAACAATGTGAAAGCAGTAAAATAAACAATCTTTTTATTGATGTTTATCATTTAAATGGGATTTTTTTGGCCGGCCGTTTTCAAAAAAACTGTGCATTAAGAAGTTAAAAAATACTAAGAAATTTTTAATATTCACGATACATGTGTTATAGATGTTGTATAATTTTATACAAGTTTTCTATAATGCATAGACTAAAACTTATTTTCATGTGTGTTTTTCCTCGATTTCTGTGCACTAAAAATGATAGAGAATTTTAATATTCAAGATACAAGTCTTATGCAGGTTACAAATTTTTATACAGCTTTTCTATAATGCGTAGTTTAAAACTTATTTCCATGTTTGTTTTTCTCCGAATTCTATGCATTAAAAATGCTAAGAAATTTTTAATAGTCATGATACAAGTGTTATACAAGTTACACAATTTTATATATGTTTTATATATGCATGGACTAAAATTTATTTCCATGTTTGTTTCCCTCGAATTTCATGCATTAAAATGCTAAGGGATTTTTAATATTCAAAATACAATTCTTTAATATTCCAAATACAAGGTTACATATTTTTATATAGGTTTTCTATAATGCATTGTTTAACACTTATCTCCATGCTTGTTTTTCTCCGAATTACATGCATTAAAAATGCTAAGAAATTTTTAATATTCGTGATACAAGTGTTATACAAGTTGCATAATTTTATACAGGTTTTCTATAATGTATAGACTAAAACTTATTTCCATGTTTGTTTGTCCTCGAATTTCATGAATTAAAAATGCTAAGGAATTTTTAATAATCAAGATACAAGTCTTATACAAGTTACATACTTTTATACAGGTTTTTTATAATGCATAATTTAAAACAGAAAAAACGAAATTGTTTCTTCTGGCACAATATTTCACCATACTGAACTTTCAGGCTTGTAATTTCTGTCATAATGTTTTTAAAAGGTCATTAATAATAATTACATGTGTAGGGAGTTTTCATAGATCACTTCGAATGTTTACATTACTGTATCGCTAATACAAGAAACTAATAACACGTGTTAGTTCGCTCTTTGTGAAGTACAAATAGTACCACGCGCTGCCATTATTCAAAACCTGTTTGGAATATTATGTACAATATTTTGCAACACGAGAGTTGATTATACTTACTCAAAACTTACCCAAAAGTGGATTCCCGTAGTCGTTGCTATCTTCATTTTGTTGCGTGGGGCCAAACTGAAAACAGGTGAACAGATGGGTATCATCCCTGGTCATAGGTTGCCAACCCTTAATCTAATTGTTTGTGTCTGTGAGTAAACAGGTTTACATGTGGAACCACCAATAAGCACACATATGCTCTCCATATATGTAGAATCAACTGAACTTTATACTTCAAAGTAGTTGGCACATTCATCTGCAATATAAAAGGATAGTACAACATTCATCTGCAATATAAAAAATAAAGGTGTACTTTATAAAAATCTAACATTATACATATTTAAAATGTGTATGATAATAAAGTGCAAAATATAATAAAAAATAAATTTCCACTCTACCATATCAGATATTTACTCTGTTTATATTGGACTATTTGTATTTTGTGTGAACATAGATAGTTTAAACCTTAATTAAAGAACTGCAATATAAATAAGGAAGGTGTGCATATTTTACAAAAATCTAACACTATAAATATTTAAATGTACGTGATATTAAAGCGCAAAATATAATTAAAATAAATAAATTTCCACTCTATCATATCAGTTATTTACCCTGACTATATCGAATTATTCGTATTTCGTGAGAGTATACTTATTTATCACAATACTTATTAAACATTGAGCTGCGATATAAAAGTTAAAAATGTACATACTTTACAAAAATGAAATATTTATAATGCACATTAGAATAAAGCACAAAGTATAATAACAAAAAATAAATTTTTGCTCTACCATACCAGATATTTACCATGTCCCTATATGATTTTCTTTTGTGAGAACAAAGTTTAAACCTTAAGTATTAAACGTTGAGCTGCAATATAAAGAATAATAGTGTACATACATTACAAATATTAAATATTTAAAATGTAACAGGATAATAAAGTATAAAATATAATAAAAAACAAATTTCCTTCTTACCATATCAGATATTTAATCATGTCTATATCGGAATTTTCGTATTTTGTGTGAACATAAAGTTTAAAGCTTAAGTATTAAACATTGATCTGCAAAATAAATAAATAAATAAATAAAAATAAATAAATAAATGTGTACATAGATTACAAAAATCTAACACTATAAGTATTTAATATGTGCAGGATAATAAAGCACAAAATATAATTAACAATTTTAATTTCCATTCTACCATATTGGATATTTGTCATGTCCATATTGGATGTTTTGATTTTATGCACATATATAGTTTCAACTTTAAATATTAAACATAGATCTGCAATATAAAAATTAAAGGTGTACGTACTTTACAAAAATTAAATATTTATTATGTACATTATAATAATGGACAAAATATAATAAAAAAATTAATTTCGGCTCTACGAATCAGATATTTATCATGTCTATATCGGATTTTTTTTCTTTTATGTGAACATAGATAGTTTAAACCTTAAGTATTAAACATTGAGCTGCAATATAAAGAATAATAGTATACATACTTTACAAATATTAAATATTTAAAATGTAACAGGATATTAAAGTACAAAATATAATTAAAAAATAAATTTCATTTTTTACCATATCAGATATTTATCATGTTTATTTCGGATTTTTCGCATTTTGTGCTAACATATAGTTTAAACCTTTAGTATTAAACATTGATCTGCAATATAAAAAAATAATGGTGTACATAGATTTCAAAAATCTAACACTTGAAGTATTTAAAATGCACATGATAATAAAGCACAAATTTAATTTTAAAAATTTGATTTCCATTCTACCATGTCGGATATTTACCATATCTATATCGGATGTTTTGTATTTTGTGTACATATATAGTTTAAAACTTAAGTATTAAATATTGATCTGCAATATAAAAATTAAAGGTGTCCATACTTTACAAAAATTAAATATTTATCATGTACATTATCATAAAGCACAAAATGTAATAAAAAATAAATTTCCACTCTACCACATCAGGTATTTACTTTATTTATATCGGACTTTTTGTATTTTGTGCGAACACAGATAGTTTAAACTTTATGCATTAAATACTGAGCTGAAGTACAAATAATAAAGGTGTACATTTTTTACAAATATTAATTTTTTAAAAAGTAGCAGAATAATAAGGTACAAAATAGAATTTTAAAAAAATTTCATCTTTACCATATCAGATATTTACCATGTTTATTCCTTATTTTTCGTATTTTGTGTGAACATATAGTTTAAACATTAAGTATTAAACGTTGATCTTCAATATAAAAATAATGGTGTACATAGATTACAAAAATCTAACACTATAAGTATTTAAAATGCACATGATAATAAAGCCCAAATTTAATTTAAAAAAATTAATTTCCTTTCTACCATATCGGATATTTATCATATGTATAACGGATGTTTTGTATTTAATATTGATCTGCAATATAAAAATTAAAGGTGTACATACTTTACAAAAATTAAATATTTAAAATGTACATTATTATAAAGCACAAAATATAATAAAAAAATAAATTTCGGCTCTACTATATCAGATATTTATCATGTCTATATCGGATTTTTTTCTTTTGTGCGAACACAGATAGTTTAAACCTTAAGTATTAAACATTGAGCTACAATATAAAAAATAATAGTGTACATACTTTACAAATATCTAACACTATAAATATTTAAAATGTACATGATAATAAAGCCCAAAGTATAATAAAAAAATAAATTTCCACTCTACCATACCAGATATTTACCATGGGTATATAGGAAATTTTGTATTTTATGCGAACATAGATAATTTAAACCACAACTATTAAACACAAAATAATTCAATTATTTTATTTAAATCGGATATAATACATAATTATACATGTAATTTTATTTGAATTTTCTTTTCTGCTACAAGCGGTAACTTTCATTTTGAAACGGAAAATAAATAGAATCAGAGAAAGATTTACCTTGAAATTCTTTTCTTTTTACTTAACTATGTCTTGCAAGAGGAAGTGACGATTTCCTCTATATCTACTCGCGAAGTTGCTTCGCTGTTAAACAATGAAGAATACTCACAGACAGTTCCCTGAATTTCCAGTTTATATAGAATGAAACAGGGCCATTCCTGAATACTACTTGAATAATCAACCCTGTGTATTCAGTTCTGAACATTACGCATATAAAATGGATAATATGTAAATATGACAACTCAACGGGAGCCACTAGCTAGGAAAAAATTCGGGTGGGAATGAAGTGGGGTTGAAAGTTTTATGTTTGTGTGTAATTTTTTAATAAATCATAAATAAATCTTATTCTTTTCCTTTCTTTTTTTAAAAAAAATATACTATACAAACATCTGAACAGTTAACAAAGTATAACGACAGAAAACAATTGTCTACAGGAGGACAAATAGCAATGCAAAAGAAAATAAAAATATTTTCATCAAATTCTTACCTTTTAGCAGTGTTCCGACAAAATAAAGTATCCTCTCTTTTTTTTTCCATTTTTTAGCGCTTTTATCCAAACAGAAATGATAAAATACGAGTTTAACAGGTTTAAATTTCTGGTAAAGACACCGTTGTTCATTAAACCAATGAATTTAATTAAAAACAATAAGAATAAGTTGCAACTGTTGTTTTAATAAAACGGTTGCACAGTACAAGGAAAACCGGATACCAAAATAAGAAAAGTCAAAATATAGAAGCGGCGAGATCACAAGAATAAAGTTTCCATGTTTATCGCCACGTTGGTGGAGGCAATTTTTTTCTGATGTCAAATCCTTTTTGAATCCTTGTACAATGTGAAGAGTGTGTTGTAATCGTGAAAAATTTTGGTTTTCCAATTTCAACGGAAATGTCCATTTTGGCCATACTTGTAATCTTTTAAACTAGTTCTGGTTTTACGTCTGTTCATTCGAACATGAAAACTTTAAATACTCATTTTGTACATGTTTGAATTGATTGTGACTCGATTCAAGGTGATGTTTGCATATACGAGCTTATGTATCTCTCATAACTTAGAAGAGATTGGCGGTAACAAGTTTAAATTGTGTATATAGGAATGCTGTAATATCTAGCTCTGAACTTCCACTTTTTTACTGTAATATGCATTCTATATTAAATAAAATAGTAGAATCCCAATTCCGGGGGGCCATCCACCATGTTTTTGGCTCTATTTTTGTACAAGTGATCGAAAAATTGTCGCCAAGTGATGTTTACAATTTGTGCTTCATTTTGTATTCAGTTTATACCTAATTTCAAAGCCTATTTTGAACCAAAAAAGGTTTGAAATTTTATTAAGATGCTTAATTTGTTATGATTAATTAGATGCTTGATTAAAATTTGGCAACATCGCCCACACTTGGCTTGCCCACTTCGGCGGGCCAATCCAAACTGGGATAGGGCCAGTAAAATTTCAGTGCAGCGTATATAAATGCTACCGGCCTCTGGCAAACAGCAGTGTTTGAACTCTACTTATTGATGAACTAGTAAGTACCACTCATTGTTGAGTTGAACTAATATGTACTACTCATAGATGAACTAGTATAACTATTAATAACGTCATTGTTGAACAAATTTGTGTTACTCATTGTTGAACTAATATATACCCTTAATTGTTGAATTTATATTGTATACATTTTTAATGTTATTAAAAGGTAAACAACTTCAGTGTGACAGCTTCATTGTTGAACTTATATTGTATATTTTTAATGTTATCAAAAGGTAATACTTTAGGAATCTCTTAGCTGTTGACTTAGTTAAAAAACTGGAGGATTGTATCTCACATTTAAATACAATAAGTGTAAAGGAAGTCATGTGGTTCCTCATTATTTTTCAATGTATTTTGTAAAGCATTTTTCTGAGCACAGTCAATTGTTTTTTATACGCGGTTCATAATACATGCACCTGAACAATTTAGAAAGCAATACATCAGAAAACAATTTTCGGGAAATGAGCTGTTTGTCAATGCCTAGACAATTCTGAAATGCATGGGAAAATTAAAATGCTTCTGCCAAATTCTTTTTTTTTTTTTTTTTTTTTTTTTTTTAAATCTTTAGACGGTTATTTCCCCCCAAATTTTACCCTTGTTAGTAGTGCTAAGGTCTTTCCCTGAAACAAACGTGTTTTTGCTTTAAAAGTTTTGCATTTAAAAAACTAAAGAATTGGGTTTCCCTGCCTACTTGGCGATAATGGTTTAAGTATGATCGCCTAACATTTTCTCCTGATCTCACCGTGTCCAAACAATCTGTCTGATCGTCGGTACCGGAGTTCGTGGGTTCGAATCCCACTATGGCATGGATGTTCGTAGCCGTTCGGAATCGGCTTTAAGCAGTAGGTCCCGGTCTCATTAGCCCTCGTGTGCAAAACAGTAGACCGTAGCGCTCCAAACCAAACCAAACCAAACAATCTGTATCTATATTATAATTTATATGATATTTAACAAACCATTAATGGTTCACTATGGCCAATTTTGAATAGTTTGGAGCTGTTGAGTTTGTAATCTGTTAAGCGATCAATTGCCCATAAATATAAATGTCGGGTTTTCAAGGTTTTTTTTTTTTTTTTTTTTTTTTTTTTTTTTAAATTAAGTAAGGGTATATAATTCTGTTACGATGGCGCACTGTGCATTAATTAAAGTCGCCAAAAAATACAATGTTTGGATGGATTAACTTTGTGTTTTAGGAAATATTGCCAATATTTTTGCCAAATTTTCCGAGGGAAACCCAGTTTTGAAGTAGTCCCAATATCTGCAATGGAGATGTGCATTTATACTCAGATAAAATTTAAACCAGAATAAATTTAAAAAAAAAATTCAAATATCATAAATATATTTTTGTAAATATCGCAATGTATAAATCTGAATTTATTAGGAGGGGTTTTAATCTATTTTCCCCTCCCAAACCTTGGTGACTGCGGCTTTAGAACCAATCTTGGGGCAATATAGAATAATTAAATTATGGAACAAAAACCTTCCTTGTTAACTAGATATTTTTTTTGAACAAAAATCTTTCTAGAATTCAGTGTGTTTAAAACAATCTATAAATTTAAATAAAAATTAAGGCTTCAATTAAAAAAAAATCTGATTATTGATTTTATTTTTTTTTCTCGATTAATTGTTGCCCATGTTTGACACAGTTTTCTAGAAAATCATCGCATTTAATATTACTTCATATTTTATAAATTTCAAAATTAATTACTATAAAATGACTGATATTTTCTATCAATTGAATGGTTTTGGAAATATAAATTAATTTATTTTATAGAGTTGAGGCGACACGATGTAATCCGATTTTCTGCGGGATATGGTTAAATGGCCAGAACTTTGCTTTTCGGAATCGAAGCCCGTGTATTCGTATCTCAGTGTTGGCGAGGATATTTATTTCCTATTAAATCGATCGATTTTAAGCAGTCAGTCTTAGTATAATTGACTCCAATAAAACAAAATCAGTTTGAATTTCCAGGTGTGTAGTCAAAAATGTTTAAATTGGGTGAGACAAAGGCGGGACAAAATTGATTGACATTGGCAACTCATATAACACTTATTAAAGAATTTTAAAATTCTTTTAATGCTACCTTTGTGTTTGTTAATTTCAGATGATCATATTTTTTTAATAATGCGTGGTACATTGTCGTTGAACACTAGCCAATATAGATCCATGAATTTGTTGACACTTTATTATAGAGTTATCACATATGTGGTCAACATCGCTTCTTATGAAGGGACAACACAATATGACAATCAAACATTATCTCGGATTTGAACCAATACCCTCCAACTTTTAAGGCTAATGCGTTAAACACTATGCTTACCTGGCAGAACTAAGATAAATATAGAAGTGATGAAGGAATTCATAACTAGAAATGCAGCACGTTACACTTTATTAGAATCTAGTTTAAGAATCATTAAGCCAGATGATGGTAAAGTCGGTAGACCATTGCCTTTCGGTCTGCGAGTCTGTGGGTTTGATTCATGTCAAATCTGCGATGTCTTAAAACTATTTTTGAATTGTTTGATTTTAAGAGTGTTCTGGCAACGAGGAAAAAAGTTTTTAAAATCTGTTTATTACTTACTGTTTTCCGTAGATGCTCAGTGATATCACCTACATACTTCGGCAAGAATAGAGCGTACCAAGGTCATTGTGAACTTAGAAAAAAATGAACTAAAGCACTTGAGTGTTAGTGTTTTAGGAAGGGAATTTTGTATGTGCTCAAATAGATGTGAAAGATGAAATAAAATAAATAATCAAAATATTTATGAGGCTTTTGTGTTAACGGATAACTAACTTTACACCCCAACCTCAGTATTCCATATTCTAGAACTGTCAGGAATGCAATTTCTTATAAATAGCAAATTATTATCAGTAGCTCCCGTGCTCTAAATATCTTAGGGTAACACTTTAGCATATGTACACTTATCTTTTGTGTCTTAAATTCAGGAGTTTTGTGCAGGCTCGGGGAGCGAATTCTCTCTTATCGGATATTAAAGCGATAGTAGTTGCTGAATTTTGATGAATGAAAACAGTTTTTATTCAGTGTTCAAATTGTTTATTCCAAAAACATTTGCATCAATAGTGTAGTTTAAATTACTGTAGTAGAGGCGCTTACAGACTTTAATAACATTGGATTAGTTTAAAAAAAATAATGTAACCAATCCCGATGCTAACATGAAAGTTTGTAATCGGTTTCGAGCAATAGACCACTGTTTAAATAGTCCTCATGTAGAAAAAAAAAATTACCGTAGCTGAGAAGTTGGAAGACAGGTTTTTTTAAGCCATATGCGGCTTTTTTGCTTGACGTTAACCGCTCTTAACAGAACTGCATCTGTTTATTGCATCAATAGCAATTGTTACATATAAATAGCTCTATGATAACTACGTTATCTTGCTTAATTGAAAATTCTCTCTTAAAAATCTGCCGATCCCTTTTTGGTGCTCCAGTGTAAAGGAAGGAATTGTTTCTCTTAATATCGACTTTATATGGTTTTAGAATGAATGTCAATATTATCTGTTTATAGTAATTAAGATAAGTTATTTTTGAATTTATTTTTTAAACCTCCAGATACAGGCTGGGTATTCCAGGAAAGGCATAAATGTTAGAAAAATGGACAAAATCACTCAATTTTACTGTTGAAAGTTCAGACTTTACGGAAGCGTGTGCCCTACGTATAAATATATTTCTATCCTTTAAACTAAATTGAGCAAAAGTGAGTTTACTCTAAAATTGTCGTAGCCGAAAGAAGGCCAAATGGTAGGGCGCTGTTCTTATGTACCGGAGGTCACGGGTTGAAATCTCGCTCATGGCTTATATGTAGCTGTTTGGAATCGGTTGTAAGTAGTAGGTCATGGTTGCATTAGCTCACGTGTAGCAAAACAGTAGACCGTAGAGCTCCAAAATTAAACCAAATTTAAAACTATGGTACTTGCTCAGGCTCGGGAGCAACGGCTCTAAAACAATGTGATTGGATGAAAATTTCACATCTCTATTTTTGCAGACTAAAACCATTTAATGGCATTTTCATTTCCTATTATCTTAATATTTTAAGGTTTTATATGCAGTTTGTAAGTAATATATTTTTGAAGCGAAAATTTATTAATTTTTCTATAAGAATGTAAGTATTTTGAAATGCATATTGCATTGTTTTTAGGAGTTTATTTCGTTCTTACATATCTATTTTCGTAATTTCTAATTCATTTATATTTTTAAATAAATATTTCACAGCGTTTTTCTAAATGTAAGAAATAAACAAATTAGCACACAATAATACATATTGTTATGCTTATTATATAAGGTAAATAAATATATAGATAAATGAACCGAACAAATTAATGGTGAATAAAATATGTTATCTGTTAAGAATCTGTTTTATCATTCAGGGAAGCATATTTTATCCCTCACCACTGTAGTAGGGATAAATAGGTTATCTGTTAATTTGTGATTTCAAAATGTAAACTCCATTTCGTGTATTTAAACTTTTAGGATTATTTATTTTAAGAATTTTCAATATTAATTTATTTTTGAATACTTTACAAATTATATCTATTTGACACATGTATACCTGTGTCAGTTTTGTATGAGTCTGTCGTAGACGTCGTATTGTTTGGGACTCATTGCAATTTCACATGGTGCAGTGGTAAGAGCTGATTGATTGCAAAGCTCCTCTGTTTCCACACCAGACGCTGTTTTGCGTCTCAACATTTCAAGAGCGGACCACGTGACAGAGGCGCGCACACGGACCGTCCCCCAACCGCGTCTCCGGGGCAACCGCGGCGTTGATTGACGTCCCATGGCTCCGCCCACCTACCCCGAGATGGCGGATGGGGGCGGCTGAAAACACGCCGTTCTGCCGCACACTTCACTCGGCCAACGGCGAGCGAGCCGAACGCACGCGGTCGCTTCCACTCAGCATCGCTACACGAGAGAAGAGAGAGGACTTCGCGGTGTTTACCTGGCGTGGGAAAAAAAAAGACAACTTGCCTCGTATTTCAACCACCGAGGCAGGAGGAGACTGTTTATCTCGCACTTGCATGGCGCTCACAACAACAGTACTGTGAACAAATGATAACATTTCTGTGTCTTTTGACTCCAAGAATTTTTTAAAGAACAGCACCGACCACCTGATTCGATAACATGGACTTAACAGCTTGAAATAGTTTTCTTCCTGCATGCTTCGCAACCACCCGAAACCTGTCAACTGTATCCAGCTGTTAATCTGCCGGTAGCGAAGGAACCGAATAATCAACGGTTGGCGAAGTCCTCATCTTTTTTACCACCAGTTTCGAATTCTTTTCACGTCTGTGGTCATATCTCCAACATATCCCTCGGCAGAGCTTCGACTCAAGTCCACATCACGACTGATTGGACTGAAACTGTCTGAACACCGGATTAGAACAATACCTTTGCTATCTTTCGGACCTACAGGACCAACTCATATCCTTCTGCATCTGTTAAAAATCTGAACCCAAAACGAATACCTTAATAGAGCCAACTTTTTCCAAAATACGTCCCTTCGAGTTGGATTCTGTAGGCGAGCTGGGTCTCTCATATGAGCCACCGGGTATAAGGTCCGCCAAGGTGGACACCCTAGGGTCGTGGAGGGGCCGAGGGCCCCTTCCCCTACTTCGGACTACCGAGGACATGAAGATGGTCCGCTGCGCAGGTTGCGAGCGGCCTATTCTCGATAGGTTCCTTCTGAATGTACTGGACAGATCCTGGCACGCCAAGTGCGTCCAGTGTTGCGAGTGCAAGTGCAACCTTACAGAAAAATGCTTCTCTAGGGAAGGAAAACTCTACTGTCGGAATGACTTCTTCAAGTAAGTACTCCTTTCATTTCAATACTTTGCTCTTCACATGGTCTACGAAATGACATAAAAGATTACAATCTAGACATCTAATTAAAATTCTGTAAATTCCCTTTTGCAGTAACAATGTCATTTTATCTCAGTTTTATTCAATATTTATGCATTAGATTGACAATTCAGAATTCAAAACATTTTTACGATATTCAATTTTTGCTGTGTAAATGGAATTTACTTAAAAATAATTGTGTTTTTTTTTTCTTTAATGCGAAATTTTTATCAGGCATAAAAGATATATTATAATTTCAAAAGTTTTGTATTACTTCCTATAATAAACATACAGTTTTACGTACTTAATTTTGCATATTTTACAATGTACATCATTTCATTTCAATATTCCTTTTAATCAAAGGTTCTTTTTTTGCAAACACACGCACACAAATAAAATCATTTCGGGTCACAAAAATAAATTCACAAGTTCTATATTTCCTTAATATTGCGATATAGTTTCTTTCAATAAGAATTAAGTGAGAATTAAACAAGTTTTGTTTTGAAAAAATATTTAAGTTTTTAATTAAAAGCAACATATCGATTTAGTTTCATGCTGTGAAATTAAAAGGACGATCTTTTTCTGAAAAACAAAGAACATTTGTTTGTTCTCTTAACTGCTAGTTACACGTTTTTGCAATTCATCTATTTTTATGTAATTTTTGCTAATTTATAAAGCTGTAATATTATTTTCAAGCTCTTCATTACACAATTTAAACATGAAACTTAAAATAGATATTTAGTTGATTCAGTTTTCTTAATCAGCCTTCTTAATTAAAAAAGCTTTAGTAAGTTTTTTATAAGTAAAGTTTTCTTTAATGATTTAAATTGGCTTGAAACTAAATCATTTGTCATCTCTTAATCTCGAAGTTTTTTGCATTTTTCATTGCAAATTTTCCTTTCTAATTACTAGGAGATGTAGTTCATAAACTTTGAAGTAAACAATTCATTGTTAATTAACAAATTAGTTTTAACTTCATCAAGTTCACTGTTTAATTATAATCGTACAAAAATAGTTAAGTTCTAGGTATAAAATGTTTGGGCAAATAATTCTTGGGTAATAATTTGCAATAACTCTTAGGTAAACATTTCAGTATTATTATAATTAATAAGTTAGTCAACTCCTTTAATAGGTTCCAATAAGTTAGTCAATCAAAATTCACTGTCTAATGACATTAGTATAAAAAATTACTAATTTCTAGGTATAAATTATTCTTAGTGGTTTAGATTTTACGTACCTTTCTTTAGGGAATTTTAGATTTCCATGAATAAGAATATTATATGGTATTCAAATTTATAAAAACTATAAAACTACTGAGTTCTCTGCTTAAAACTACATGTATTGCAAATGGGCTGTGTGCTTTTACTTTGATCGGTTTTGAACTAAAGACAATGTTCTCATTTCATTCCCGTTGCGAATTTTCTCTACATCAACCTATTTTCTACCGGTTTTAGAGAGTAAACTAGAGACTGTTCCATCATTCTCAATTTTAACACAGAGACACTATTTTATTCTGGAAAATATCAAAAAGTTGACAGATGAAAATGAAGGGGTTTAATTTTGTTTATTTAAATATTTATCACTTTAAAAAAGTTTAATTTAACACGTCAGCTCTTGAAAATAGTTGGCAACTAAGTTACAATGAATTATTTATGGTGCAGAAGTTAAGACCCTTACGCATTATTCTTCTAGTATGCTTGACTGTTTTAGAATATTAAAGAATATTTTTAATATTGTGATCGTTATTACTTACGAATTTGAACTACGTATATAACATATGTTTCGGTTCAAATATTTAGATAAACAAGTTTGAAATCAGGAGAAACAAATTTCCTTTATTTCCGTAGACTGTTTAAGATAATGATTTACACTTGTGTTTTTACTAAGATTTTATTTTTTCATAGAAATTTTAATAATATATTTCTATCTCTATTATATGGCAGTGTGATTTGTTCATCCTCCAAATCATAAAATTTATTACTATATGATTAATTTAAATAGAAACGAACATAAGTAGTTTACTCTCTAATACATTGTTCTACTGCCTATAATTAAATTATTCTTATATATACATACATTGTTAAACACACGCACAAACACACACACACACACACACACACACACACACATATATATATATATATATATATATACATACATACATACATATATGTGTAGTACATTATAACAAAAATTTATGATTTAACGTGTCCGTTTTGTTAAATAATTCTTTGTGCTTCCTCATAATTAAATCAAACATTATATTCATTAATGTAATCGTTCTGACTATTTTGCATGAAATTTAAAACTATAAAGCACCTTTTTTTACGCATGTCATGACCACAAAATTTCTATACATTTTATATTAGTGTGAGTTCTAGTAGAATTACCTCATGTGTTAATTTTATTTAAAAATATACTTTGATTCTTAGTTTATCTTGATTCATACTTATAGAGATCAACAACTTGTACATATAATGTACGTTAAATATATAAACTCATTTAAATTATACTTTTAATATCTATTCATTAGTTTATAAAAAGTAATTTAAACTTTAAAGGGAAAGTATTTTGTAAGTAAATTAAGCATGCGTGTTTCTGCTGTATATTGTATTTTCAATTGCATTTAAAATCATTAGTATATAAAGTTAGATATGGCTTAAAAATGTAAAAAATAATAATTGTTTTTAACTCCATTGACATTTCTTTAAGGTGATTTATAAAAGGAAAATTTTTTTGTCAGAGCTTTAAATGTTAAACACTAAAATTTTACGTTTAACTTCAAGCAACACATCAAGCAACTAGGGTGACTTAGACTAAAAATATATAAAAGTTTTTCTCTTTATTCAAAACAATAAAACATTTTTCAAAGTTATCTCATATCTTTAATTATCATCTTGAAGTTGTAATTAAATAAATCACTTGAACTTTTCAACTGTCTGTGTGCACACAAAATTTTATGTCCATTTTCCTGCCTATAGCACTTTTTTTTAAGTATGTTACTGTTTTATTAATGTTAGTTTCCCTATTTGTTAAATTACAAGTATTATCTTTCCCTTTAAAGAAAATAAAAACGATAATAAACATTTAGCGAAATAGATTTCCCATGGTTTATATTTTCCATTCATTCATTTCATATGCTTAATATGAAATACGTTATTGTATTTTATAAACCAACTTCGCAGTTTTGACCCACATTTTAAACCAACATTTTTTGACTAGAAAAAACATTCTGCATACTTATAGTTTACAAGTTTGAGAACTACATGATTTGCATCAACTACCGATGTTTTGACTGTCAAAACTAGAACATATATTTTATTTTCTTGATTGAATCTCAAAGATATATGATGTTTACACGCATTTTGAAATAAATGCGATGCTTCGCTCCAGTCACCAGCTGTCCAAAAATGTCCAACACTAGTAAAAAATAGTGTATTATCAATTCAATGATATGATGTGTAGACATATTTATAAAACAGGTTAAAAACTATCGTTCTTTTTGCTGTTAAAGAGAAAGCGTGATTTGTTTCTTGCAAATAAACAAAAATTTACCAGTGTCGCAAGCTAATGAAGGCATTCAATTTATATAAAAGTTGCGTGTACTAACTCTGTGTTTGCAATTAACAAACAGTAAGTTTTTTAAAAACAATTCGTTTGTTAAACTCATTGAACCATGAATTAATTTTAAATGAAAATGCAGTGAATAAAAATCCTTTCGCAATTTACAAAACGTATATAAAAACAAAATATTTGTTCTCATTGGTATTAACAATGAAGTAGCAAAAAATAATGCGTATTACATTCCTTAAGTTGTAAACATTGGTACTACTTTAGAAGATTACAAACGATATACATTACAAACTATTCCTTCCACCTACCGTACAATTGTTTACTTTACGACTCGTAGAATTTTTTTTCTTATTAAGAGTACGTATAAGTAATAATGGTATGTTTCCGGTTTGAGTAGTGCTACAATGGAAAGAAAACAAGTTTTGCATCTAAGATGCATGTTATTACTTTTTAATAGCGTTTGCTGGCATCTCAGTAGCTTTTAAATCTATTTTAAAAAGTCTGACAACAAAATAAGATGATTTACAATTTATAAAAATTGATGACCCGTTAAATTCACTATGGATAAAAAACTTACATGTAACATTTTGTCTACCCACTTGGTAAAATTTACAGATGTAGTTTAAGGGTATTTAATTCTTACACTGATATTTCTTGATCTTTTTTTCACCCTGTTTATATGAGCGTGCTTCCTATCAAATGTTTGTTTATGACAATCAGACAGATGTGTAATACCCTTAAATTTACAGATCTAATTTAAGGGTATTTAATTCTTATACTGATATTTCTTGATCTTTTTTTTCGTCCTGTTTGTGTGAGCGTGCTTCCATTCAAGTGTTTGTTTATTACAATCAGAAACTAATGCCATTATTTGAAATAATTAATTTATCTTAAGCACATTTAGTTTAGAAAATGTACATCATTGCTCGTTGAAAATTTCCATATTTCGAGGAATCATTACAAATTGCTATTCTTTTGCTCTGGTTTCAAAGTTTCTGAACTTTAAAAAATAATTGAATAGTAAAACCACAGAATAAATTATTATAGGTGTTGATTGACTAAAAATATAACAAACATTAATATTTTTTCTTACAAAAAGAAATGAAAATTGACTAAAAATATAACAAACATTAATATTTTTTCTTACAAAAAGAAATGAAAACAAATAACGCGAGTTAAATGATGTGTAACTATCTCTCTCTCTCTCTCTCTCTCTCTCTCTCTCTCTATATATATATATATATATATATATATATATATATATATATATATATATATAGCATAATTAACTGTGAAGTACTTGCAAAAAATTGTACCTATTAATCTTTAAATTAATATTTCATAATTTTTCATTAAATTAATCTTTCCAAAATGTCACGTTTCTGCTTTTCACGTTTTACCAGATTAGAATTATCAGCCTTCTCCTCTCAATTTAAATATGTAAATTATCAGCTATCTCATACAGTATGCTTTTAAAAACTGACACTGTAAATACAAAAGTAATTTTATCAATAAGAAATTAAATCATTATGAATCCCTTACTCATGGCATTGCAGCTATTTTTTATTATAAAAAAATAAAACATTTTTATGTCAATAGCATTTACTTAATAAAAAATAGAAATTATTTCTAATCAAAGCTATAATCTGTATAGTAATTTTAACTAAATTTTCCCTTGACAAAAATAGCTATATTTTTAAGCCATCAGACAGATGGTGCTTAGCGTTTCCCAAAATTTTATAAAGATTTTGTTACGCATTAAAAAAAGTACCGGAGAAGCAATTTGCCGAGATTTTTGTCGTAATAATAGGTTACTGTAAACTTGTGTCCAGTAATGTAAGATTTTGTATCAAGTCACTTCCTCTATTGTGTCTTGACTTCCAAAGGATACATAATCTTACCTGAGATTTCTTACTTTGCAATGTTTACAGCGATAATTTTCTCCATAAAACAAACGTAGCGACCTATGACTTCTGAAAAAGCTTTTCTTTCCGTTAAGAGTATTTACTTGAAAATCTCCGTGCGTAGAAAAGGAGTGTGGAAAAAAAATATGAGCGTTGCATAAATATCTAGTACGCCCGCCACACTGTATGTAGTGTGTCCCCCCTTTTGCTAACTCTCGGGTGAAATAAAATTCGCATTTTGAGTAATTGCGACTAATTCTTCCAGTGATTTACGAGCCTTCACATGAGAGGGAGATTAAGTGCGCGAACTCGATGATTAAATTATGAGGCGAGCAGAGCACATATTTGGTATGTCACTCATCTTTCGCGATCGGGGAATTAAGGATTAATAATTCAGCCCGCCGTAATCTCGGCCCTTGCAATGATTCGGCAGATTATTTATTTAGCTTTGATATAAATTTCTAAATTCGATTTGGAAGCGGAATTTTTTTCTTTTTTACTCACTCTCTCTCTCTCTCTGTCTTCCTTCCGCCTTCCCTTTCGAAAACAGTACTCATTATTTTTCCTTTCATTGGCTGGAAATTCGATACACTGCCGCTAGTTTTGCAAATGTGCTTTCCAATTCTTTGACTTTATTAGTTGGTGTGTTTCGAAGTGAGAACGTAAAAGTTCGTCGCATTTAGAACTTTTAATTTCATTAATTAAAAAGTAAGGATAGCGAGGGTATTTTAATTTTAAGTAAAACCTGAGAGTTCCGCGAATGCATTTCATTTTCTGCTCGTTCCAAATTTCTAATTTTGTAGGTGATAAGTTATGACTCTTTTCGTCTTTGTTCTTAAAATTATCTGGATCAGAGTTTAAGTAATAAAGGTTCCTTTATTATCCCCACAATTATTGTGTAATTTTGACAATAGTTTTTCATAAGTTATTGCAAATTCCCGTTTTTAATATTAAATTTTTCAAGCAGTTTACATAAAACCACCATGTTTTTTTTCAAATGAGTCATTAAAACTTGAGAGATCCACGAATGTATTCCATTTTCTGCTCGTTCCAAATTTCTAATTTTGTAGGTGATACGTTTTGACTATTTTCCTCTTTTTTTCGTAAAATTATCTGGATCAGAGTTTAAGTAATAAAGATTCCTTTATTATCCCAACAATTGTTGTGTAATTTTGAGAATAGTTTTTCACAAGTCATTGCAAATTCATGTTTTTAATGTTAATTTTTTCAAACAGTTTATATAAAAGCACCTTGTTTTTTCAAATGAGTCATTAAAACTTGTAAGTTCAGCAAATTTATTACATTTTCAGCTAATTTAAATTTATAATTTTGTTGTTGTTAAGTTTTGTCTATTTTTCTTTTCTTATAAAATTATCCGGATAAGTTATTAAGTAACAAAAATTTTTTTTATTGGCTCCCAACTGTTACAAAATATTTACATAAATCACCTCAAAAATCATATTTTAAATGTTACATTTTAAGCAGATTATACGAAAACTAGCTATCTATTCAAATGAATAATGATTTAAAAAACTATTTAAAACCACAGATTTAAACCATAAATTTTTTCTTCTCTTCGAAATTTCTGTTTTTTCTTTTTAAAGATAAGTTTTAACTAACTTTTAAGTGACAGTTTTTAAGTAATAAAGATTTCTTAATTAGCCGTGTAACTATCGTATAATTTTGACAAATATTGTTCATAAATCCTTGCACATTTATACAATTTTTACTTTAAATTTTGAACAGTAAATAAAAAAACACATTTTTTCCAAATGAATCTATGATTGTCTTCTTGGTAGGAATTCATGCTTAAATTCTTTCTTAAACAATATTTTTCAATCAAATTTCGTAAACTGTGCAAGAATTGTTTTAGAGATGTAGCTAGAAATTTTTCATGGAGGATGAAGCTCTCCTTCCTTAATTCATATCGCAACACTAATACAATAACCCTTATATATATAATCTGTGTATACAGCAATTCTTATGGGGGTGTCATAAGCTACACATCTTCCCTTTCACTACACTACTGAACCTATCCATTAACATATTTTAAACTCTACATATTTACTTTGATGGAATCCAAAGCTTACTTAACAAATTAGGAAAACTGAGCAATACACAAACAATAAAACGTAAGCTTGATTTTTAATCTTTCGGGCCAGCTAGTATAGATAACACTAAAATCAAAGTTTGATTATTAAAATTCATAATTTTGACATATAACTCTGAAAATAGTCCCCATATGTAAATTTTAAGCCATTTTAAATTCTTTTAAAATATTATATTTTATTTTGAAGTTAATGTGCAGAGAGTCTTCTGAAAAGTAGACTAAGTGTCGCTTGGCACACAATACTGCAATTTGTTACGTTTTTATAACTAAAAACTAGTAATTTAAATTAAGTATATGCAGCAATAGTTTATACGCTAAATATTGAATACCAAGGGTGTTTACACAGTTTATGAAGTTAAAAAATCTGCCAGAAGAGGGCGTACTGTGATCAGAAATGAGGTTTTTACTTAATACCAGTTTTGTATCAAAGAACTATTTTTTTCCTAACTATTTACAAATAATTTCACTAGAGTTCTATTTTCAATAAGTATGTTTATATTTCAAGCATTATTTATGTATATTGTTGAAGGGAATACAATTTTACATAGAATTGAAGTCTGACACAATATGTTGATTAGCGTGGGATAAAGTAAATACAGTTATTGGAATATTTCATTTTCTTTAACTGCAAAGGAATGTAAAAGAAATGTAGTAAATTTTATACTAATTGCTTATGCGTCTTATCTTCCCAAATTGCATTTCAAATTTCTTGTTATGTGATAATCATTCTGAAAATAAAGAAAACCTTGATAAAATGCACTACGTTGAAGCAAGCTCTCAAAATATGAAATTTAAATATTGTTTCCGATTTAAACGCAAATCTACAAATAGCAGATTTATAAAAGAAGTGATCAGATAATCATTCTGAAAATAAAGAAAACCTTGATAAAATGCACTACGTTGTAGCAAACTCTCAAAATGTGGAACTTATATACCATTGTTTCCGATTTAAAAATCTACAAACTGTAGATATATAAAAGAAGTGATCAGATTTTTTATTTTTTATACTTCTGTTATTTTTTAGTTTAAAATTCTTTTATTGTAAAATTATTCGATATTTAAAGAGTAAAATGATATTTTATGACTGTATTTGAAATAAAATTAATACTATCGAAAGCAATCAATTTCGAGTGTAGAGGTGTATTTGTGTATCCGTTAATGATAAAAAGTTATAATTTTAAATATTTTAAATTATATATTTCAAATATATTTAGCATAATACAATAGACATTTTCTATCTCAGAAATTGGATGAGGAGTTCAAATATCAAATCATATGTACAATAAAAAACTAAAGTCACCGAAGCATGCATTAAATTTACAATACATAAGTAGAAGCTTCTTGCTTTTAATAGAAAATGTTTTACTCGGACATCTTCGGTAGCCAAGTGTAATATTATATATATTACATAATATTGTTTAACATAGCCTAAACAAAAATATTCTCCCAATCTGGTTTCGTTTGGTAAACAATATTTTATTTACTTTTTTTATATGATCTTTTATGTGATAAAAGAAAATTTTTCAGACTGGAAAATGTATTAAACATATCATTTTTTTTGAAATGGTATTAGAATACCATACCTTACTTTTTGTTACTCTATTACAATTTATTAACCTCTTATTGCCTGACTCATTTTTGCCATATATATATATATATATATATATATATATATATATATATATATATATATATATATATATATATATATATATATATATATATATATATATATATATATATATATATATATATATATATGGCCACTTGAGGTTAAAGTTATTCTGGATTGCAGAGTAAAATAAATATGAAATTAAAACAATTTTCAGTATTATAATCTTCACCATTACTGATCCTCTCTCATTTAAAACATAATAGGATTTACAAAAAGAAAGAAAAACTTCACGTGATGAAAGATTTAGTTAGTATCAAATGTAAACACAGTACTGTAAAGTAAATTTTTATAATACATAAAGCTATTTGTCACGATTTCCGTCGATGTACCAACCGAAAAGTAAATATGTATACAAAACATAAAATGTCGTTCCAAATGACAAAATCATAAATAATAGCAGACACTCAAAAATTTGCTAAACTGTTTATAGCATTTCCATCTACTTTCACTGTAAAAGAAAACTCATTATGAGATAACTTGTAAATTGTATAAAGTATTTTTAGCTGTTTCTGAGAAGGGTCTATAGGCATTAATGAGTTGATTTGGTTATTTTGTTGCGTAGCCTTTACTTCTATTAGTAAGGTCAAGCAATTGCGGAATAATAGGACACTTCTCTGCGGTACTAGAGTTTGTGGGTTTGAATACCGCTGGTGGTACGGATATTTATAGCTATTTGGAATCGGCTTTAAACAATAGGTACCTTTACTCCTATTAGAAATTCCAAGAAATTGCTTAATGGTAGGGCACTTCTTTACGGAACCGGAGCTTGGGGGTTTGAATACCACTGCTGGTATGGGTATTCATAGCTATTTGGAAACGGCTTTAAACAATAGGTACCTTTACTCCTATTAGTAGCCAAGCAGTTGCGAAATGGTAGGGCACTTCTCTGCATAACCAGTTTGTGGGTTTGAATACCGCTAGTGGTATGGATATTCATAGCTATTTGGAATCGGCTTTAAACAATAGGTCCCGGTATCATTAACCATCGTATAGCAAAACAGTTGACTATAGCGCTCCAAACCAAACCAAACCTAACTCGTTACTAAGTTACTTTACACCCTGGAAATTTAATTATATATGTAATAAAATATTTTGCAAACGTTTATCCGAAGGCAGCTTTTAAATACGATATATTTAAATAAAAGTTATATGCCTATTTATAAAAATTTATACATATGTATATATATATATATATATATATATATATATATATATATATATACATATATATAGTATATATATATATATATATATATATATATATATATATATATACGTATATATAGTATATAAATGTGTATATATATGTATGTATATATGTATATATGTATATATGTATGTATATGTATATATATATATATATATATATACATATATATATACGTATATATAGTATATGAATGTGTATATATATGTATATATGTATATATATATATATGTATATGTATATATATATATATATATACATATATATACATATGTGTATTAAATAATCAAAAGTAATAACAAAATTTTCTCGATATAAAAACACCTGTTAGAATTGTTTAATAAAGACCTTTCTTTACATTTAACCACAAAAAAGAATAAAAAAATAAAAATATTTATTTTTATTACTTTACGTTTCGTAATACGTAAAGCAACAGCTGTGTGAAACAGTTCTACTTTCAACTATTTACCAAACACAATAACACCAAACGTATCAAATAATAAATAAAAGTTTTTATTCCCTGTATATACACTTAGAACAGTTTTTTAAAAAAAGAATTCAACATTGTGAAGAACATAAACTCATTTAAACTAAAACTTACCTAGGAATTCAACACATTCAGGCGTTAAAAAAATTGCCGAAAAAAAAAAACCCCTCCTCGTATACGATTTTTATCTGCAACCGTTAACACAAAAAAATTAGTAGAATCGAGGCAGACGAAATGTCGGAACAAATTTGTTACTCACCATTGGCCATTCGAAACATCGCTGTTATTAAACGGATACGTCGCGAAAAACTACAGATAGGGAAAAAATATTGACTTCCACTTTTATATCCGGATAAAAAATCCGCGTGTATGTTTTCACCTGAACAGATAAATTGAAAAATGAAAAGTGTGCAAAATAGGAATTCTCTTAAAGGTGATAGATTTTTTTTTCATTATTTATTATTATGTAGAAAAGTTTCAAAAGCCTTTTGAAATTATAAAATGTATGTTACATCTTTCCAATGATTTTAATCAGTGGAAAGAAGCATTATTTTGAAAATTCGTAATTAAACCCGTGATTTTTTATTCTAAGGAAATGCGTTTGGAAGTGCTTAGCAATATATATTTACATAAATATAAGGTAGGATTTTACTTTTCTGTTGAAAAGTTTATGCTTTTTGATTCTTTCATCCAGGAAAAAATGTAAATTTTTATTGTCGAAATTTAATGTTATTAAAATCTAAAAATTCGTATTTAAACAAGTTAATTTTCATTCCAAGAAAGTGTTTTTGAAAGTAGTTTGTGCTATATCTATATATAAACATGAGGTAAGAATTTACTTTTCTAGTTCGAAGTATATACTTTCTGACTCTTCCATCAATTATCTTTATACAAATATAAGATAGGACTTTACTTTTCTGGCAAGAAGTTTAAGCTTTTTAATTCTTCCATCCAGGAAAAAATGTAAATTTTTTTTGTCGAAATTTAATGTTATTAAAATCCAAAAACTCGTATTTAAACTAGTGAATTTTCATTCCAAGAATGTGTTTTTGAAAGTACTTTGTGATATATCTATATATAACCATGAGGTAAGAATTTACCTTTCCGGTTCGAAGTATATACTTTCTGATTCTTCCATCAATTATCTTTATATAAATAAAAGGTAGGACTTTACTTTTCTGGTTAGGAGTATAAGCCTTTTGATTCTTCCATCCCGAAAATATGTAAATTTCGCTGTTGATACTTAATGACATTAAAATCTAAATAGTTGTAATTAAACCAGTGAATTTCAATTATAAAAAAACATGTTTGGAATTACTTTGGGATATAACTATACATAAACATGTGATAAGACTACTTTTCTGGTTAAAAGTATATATTTTTTGATTCTTCCATTAAGAAAACTTATACTTTTTATCGTCAATATTTAATGTGATGAAAATCTCAATTTCTTTAAAGATAAAAAAATTCTTTTTTTTCTTCTAATTCATTAGAAAAAGATAAAGATAACTTACAAAAGTATTAGGGATTTACGTAGTTCAATAATGCCTTCTCATACATAGATTTTTGACTGTTCAAATACAAAAATTTGTGAAATTAATTAAATGTATTTTATATGTTTATGATAATAGAAATATGTGTTATCAGATAATATATGTGATAAAAAAGATGTAGGTAACTAATTTTCCATTAATTCAATCAAGCTTGAAAATCAACAAAATACCTGCATATAGCACTAGGAAACATTTTGCATGGTTCAAATGATGCTAATTAATGCATATTCTACTGTATATTAAGTGTTTTACATTTAAAAGTTTTTTATCTCTAAGTGAAGCGGTTTTTTGTTAACTTTTACCATTAATGCTATATTTACTTTCCAATTAATTTTAAAGAGAAAACTGAATCATTACCACTTTTGTATGTTGCAATCTATGCTACAAGCTCATTATGACAGTATTAATATTGATTCCTTTTTCACAAGAAATTTTCTATTCCTTTTAATAGATAAAATTATCTTCAAGAAAAAATTGTTTACTTTATTTTTTAACTAGTTATTATCACAAGATGATCGTTTCTGTACTAAATATAATCATGAAAAAATATGTTTTAAAAATCCGGATCAAAATGTATAAAGCGAAGTTATTTCATTTATTTATTTTTGTAAATGGCAAAATTTCAGAATTTTTGGGTAACACTATCAGTTATTTATCATTCTTTTTTGTGACTCAGACATGAAGTAAAAAAATGACAATTCTTGAACCATGCAGATATTTTGAAGTGAAAACAAGTAAATAAAAACAATTATTTATTCGGAATCGAACCTAGGCCACCAGCGTAAAGGCCGAATATTTTATCACCGAGTTACCAATGATTGCGTACTGTGTTAAATGCTTAGTACTATTTCTTAATTTTTTTAAATAATAGAACTATATAAATTTATCACAGTATGCCGAAAATTAAAGTAAGTGTATCTATAATTTGAAGAATAATTTACAACCTGGATTTGAACCCAGGCCTTCAGTTTGACAAACTGATCTCTTTTAGCCTTTAGCGCAAATAAAAATGGATTAAAAAGGAAGATAACAATGGTTAAGAAATCAATGCTTACTAAAATGAATTAATCTGTTTATAATGATGTAATTTTTATGAGTGCATTGTCATTAAGGATGCATTAGTATGCTAAATATTTACAACTAGAGATCAGCAAGTTGGAGAAACGCTTATTACAAGCTTTAAGACCTAGACAACATACAGTACAAGTTAAATAAAAGCGTGTAAAAAAACCTAGAGAAAAAAAGCGAAGTAATGTCTAGTTCAGTAGAAGCTCGGCGTGTTCGCAGGCCGCCAAATGGCGTCGAAATTTTCCGGCAATCTTCCGCACCTTTGACGGCGAAAAGTGACGGGTGCTTTCCGGCGGGGTGTTGCTCCCATGCCGGTCCCCTGCTCCAGCCGCCGCGTTACGCCGCGAGTGCGGTTGTGTTACGGTAATAGCACTTGATTATGTTAATTATCAGTGAAATACATATAATAGTGGGGGGAAGGGAGGGGTGGTTGATAGCTTCACGCACGTTATGGGGTCCGGTAATTGCGAGTGTAGTGTCGTACCAGCTGAGCGCTCGGCTTTTCGGTAGGTGTGAAGACGCGATTTTTGTTTAGCGACGGTGATTAGTCGGCTGGTTAATGAAACTTTTATTCAGGGAAAAAGAGATCACTCGAGAGAAAGCGAGCCGCATTCAAATGCAGCGGACGGAGATCGGCTGTCGTGGTAGTACTCATCGAACGAACGTTTGTCGCGAAAGCATCGTTAATTTTTATTAGGAGACCAAAAGAGATTTTTTTCCTCTTAAATTTTACCGGTATAAGGGACATCTAAGATCCCTTATTCCGTTATGAAGAATAAGAGACCTCCTACTGCTATTTAATAATGTTTTTAAAGTTAATCTCAGCATACACTACAAGGTATAGACTAGCGTTACTCAACATGTGGTAAGCAAAAAACAAAAATAATGGCGGACATAAAAATTGAAAAAATTAAATAAAAAAATAATACAGAAATGTTTTTTCTATAATTCATAAAAATTATTTTAATTAATAATATTATCCAGTAAAATTGTTAATATGTACAGCCGGTAATTGAAAATCTGGCAATAGTCCGCAACCTCTTATCTTTTGAATCAAATTTTAAAAAATTAGGTTTTGCGAAACAAGAACAAGGATCTCATTAAATGTTTTATATAAGGATAATAATAAGAAAATGACTTGTTTTTTAAGATTTTGTTATTTTATTAAAACCCTTTATTAGTAAAGGAAATATTAAAAAATAATAGATAAATATGAATCTTTGATCACACACACATATATATGTTTATATGTATATATATCAAAATATATATATATCTTTAATGTTTCCTTAAAAACCTGCTTTCTACCATTCTAATTCCTTAAAATCTTTTTCCCAGCCTCTAAATATCTTACTCAAAGGAGTGTCTTCGACTTAAAATTCTTTCGATAATTTCCCAAAGCTTTCTATCCTATAGATGTAAATTTTCTGTATATTCAACACGTTTCCATCATCGGCAAATGACTCCGCGTTCCTGATCTTTTTTATATATACATATATAGTTTTTATAAAATGTTTTTAGTAAAATATAAAATATATATATAGAATCTTTCAACACACGCACACACACTAAAATGTTAATTAGCCTTAATATATAATATATATATAGCATATATATATATACATATATGTATATATATATACATATATTATATACATACATATATATTATATATAATATATATAATATATATATATATATATATAAATATATATATTTATATATATATATAAATATATATATATATATATATATAATATATATATATATATATATATATATATGTATATATAAAATTATTTAATTTATATTTATTGACTTTGTTTTCTTAATCCTGCACAACTACAATTTACTTAAGTTCATTATTCTCAGTATACACGGCAATTACAAAGAGGCTAATTTATCATGTCCGACAATAAATTTCCAAACACATACACACACACAATATATATATACAATATATATATATATATAGTGTATATATATTAATATATATATATATATATATACTTATATATATATATATATATATATTGTATAAATACATTTATATTTATGTATGTACATCAAATAATTATTATTTTATGTGCGTGTGTAAATATAGAAAATAATGTTGTTTATATTTTAAAATAAGCGTTTTAGTATTATTTAAATCATTCAAATGAATTTTAAAATTAATTAAATAAATTGATTTTTAAGGTTATTTCGTGAATTTTATAAAATGTAAAAACAACTAAATTACAGGATCTTTTATTGTGTTAACTAATGTATTATTTAAAAATTAAATTCGCTTTAAGTTTCTGTAGTTAGAATCTAAATTATGTGGACGATATAACGATTGAAAATAAGAACTTGAAGATATTATTTTTCATATACATTCAAATTTCTTGTATTTGAATTATTCGTAAGCGAATACTGTATAAAAAAAACAATATTATAAATATAATTATAGATATATGTATAAAATATTGAAAAAAAGTATAATTCTAAATATAAAATAACAAAATTACATTCTTGTAATAGATAGTTTTTTTAAAGAAAAATCTATCAAATAATAAATTCAATTATGATCGTATTTAACAATAAGAAAAAGAATAAAGATACCAACTGAAAAAAAATCGAAAAACTTAGTAGAAAAAATGATTTCAAAAACTAAAAATATCATTCAATTTAATTCAACGAATTATTAGTATGTCAATACCTCAGCCATATATCTCTGTGTAATAAATGTGCATATTTTAAAAATTATAAGCGTAAACTATATATATATATATATATTATATATATATATATATATAATATATATATATATTTTATATATATATATATATATATTATATATATATATATATATATATATATATATATTTAAATATATATATATGTACGTATATACAAATATATATATAAAATAAAAAAACACACACAATATATATATATATATATATATATATATTTATATATAAATATATATATATATATATATAATATATATTATATATATATATATTATATATAAAATAATATATAATATCGTTATCCAGTGTTAACGAATGGAAAGTTTTCTTGATAATAATAATTTTATTAAATCATAGTTTCTTTAAAAGCAAAACGAGCCATTTCATTTATTCGTAACAGGTGCAATTTTTCAAATTCCATAACGAATGACCTATCGTTTTTAAACTCAAAATACTTAAATGCTTCCGCCTGAGATTAATAAAAAGCTTACGCGATTTTTTCATTTATTTTATTACTATAAAAAATTCCCTTTTTAAAATTCCCTTATAATCCACGTAATTTCCAATTTTTTTTAGACCTGATATATATAAAATTTTATATTATTTTATATATATATATATATTAAAATGATAAGATTCCACTCAAGCAAACAATTGGGTGCACTAGTTTAAAAGAACAATAAAAAGTTATTCATTTTGAATATTAATTGTTTCAATCATGCTATAAAATCTATCAAATATATGCAATTTATATTTAAACAGTAAAAAAATTCTCTTAAGATCATACAGAAATATCCGACATTAATGGAAAAATTAAATTGTTATAGTAATATTAAAAGGAATATACCAAATTATTGTTTGATGCAAAATTAAATATACCAGTTTCATTTATTTTACTTTGATCTCTGTCACCTATCTGAAGTTAGGAATTGCTTTAAAATAAACTTTATTTGTCTCTTTACCTTTAATTTATATTGAAACTGCAGAAGTAAATTTCCTGTATTCTTATAAATTTACGATCTTAGTATTAATGAATGTTATTTTCCTGTATATGAACTTTTATTACTTATAGATCTATGAATTTCATGTAAAATATCCAAAGCTTATCGATCTTGTTACGGATTAATATTAATTCTAATATAGTATTATATAATCGGTATACTGTAATTTTCATAAATTTAAAGTATTATATAGTATTACTAATGAAAATTATTTGTTATGTATTATATGATCACTGTTAACAATAGAAAAGGAATAGATAATATTCCGTAACCTTTTATGTTCTATTCTTGAAACGAGAACTTAAGTTGGCGATTTTTTTTATCTCTAACATTATCTGAAAATTTATATTGTGAATTTTGGTGATACATAAGTATAAAAGTAAACAACGAGCAATTACTTTACTCCAAAAAATCATTTCCTCCGTTTTCACCAGAGAAAATTTTATTCCTTAAGTCGATGCAATAGAAACGAGTGATAAATAGAATTTCATTATCTTTAATCAAAAATTTCTTTAAAATTTCTATCGCGCTTGATGAATGATACATAGTATAGTATAATAAATTTATAGTTTTCTCTACCATCTGAAGAATTTTAGTTTTACTAAATTTTCAAGTAGAACAATGTAGAGTTCAGATTAATTCCAACTTCGTTAATTCAACTTTGATTAATTATAAGAGATGGTGTAGCTCAGTTCGCAATGGCAGTGATCTAACAATTAGAGAATTGTGGGTTCATCGTTCGAGGTGGCTAAATATCTGGCGTGTTCATTAATGGCGACTGGGGAATGTAAAATAGGTTCGTGGGCACTATGTTCTCCAAATTACCATTATTGTAGCTTTAGGTCAAGCCTGGGTTCTTCTGCTTGTTCCTAACTTACGAGGATCCACAATATTTTTTGAGTTGTCTTAGGGAGTAATGGGAGTTTATAGTTTTAGAGAGTTTATTATAGGAGTACCTATAACGTTCTCTTATAGCAAAAAGGGCAAAATAATTCAACGGCGTTGTACGGGTCGTTGATTAACAGGCATATGTCCCACCTTAACCCTTAATTTGGCTAAGTCTGCTACAACAAACAATCAAATAAATAAAATCTGGCGGGTTTATGAAAACTTCTATACGTCTTAAATATCTAACAAAAACTTTAAAATATATTTCTATTAGGGTATAAAAAAATAAAATTCTGTTCAAAATAAAATTATTTTCCATGTCTATACAGACATGGAAAAATAACAGAAATTAATATATATTTGAAAAAACATCTTGTAAGGGTTAAAAAAAATGGTTAAATATTAAAAAAACTAATTATTAAAGTAAACTAAAAAGATGCCTAACATTGTGATGTGTCCAAAATGTCTAACATTGTGAATAGGAAAATAAATAGAATCGCAAATTTCGTGTAAAAACAATGGGAGGCAGCTAAATAGGTATATGAGCAACTGCTACATCAAGTTGATCATTTTTCACTCTCGTGATTTTAACAAACAAAAAGTTTCAATTTCGTCAAACAAAAATTTTGAATTTTGACAAATAAAAGGTTTTAATGCAGTTCATTATTAACTTAATATTTGTTCGTGACTTTCCTATGGGTGAAAAACACCATTTTATTTTGTCTCGTCTATGCAATATTTCCAAGATTCTTTCTTTCCATGAAAAGCCTTGGTAATTCTGATCTTCACTGAGTAAACGCCCATGTGTTGCAAGCAGTAATTCAGCCACAATTTTGAAACTAAATTTTCATTTTATTCCTTGTACTGCATTTAGTATTTTCTGCTCCGCGTACTGCATATTTAACAAGAAATTGTGTTACCAATGAGAATGCCATCTCTGCTCATTCATTAATTTTCTTTTGCACAATGTTGTGGCTTTTTTTATAAAATTTCTGTGTGTACAAATGACGGAAGAAATTGGAAAAAATATCTATTTATAGCAATAAAGCCTTCTTGTAAACAAAGAAGTTGCTATTTATTTGACAAACGAATATACTAGTGTGTCTCGAAAGCCTAACATTTTTCTCTAATGGTCAATGTTAGTCAAAAAAGAAAAAAAGTCCAAAATTGTTTTTACTTAAGTTGACAGTGGATTTTCAGCTGAGAATTCTATATTTCTATCTGATTAAATTGGAAAATATAACTGAAATAGGGATTACAAACATCCTGATTCGAAGAGAACGTCCCCTATCCATGCGTATACCTACTCGATTTTCTATCGGCCTCATGCGTGCATACAAGCATTGCAAACCTACATGTATGTATGTATGTATGTATATATATATATATATATATATATATATATATATATATATATATATATATATATATATATATATATATATATATATATACATATATATATGTATATATACACATATATATATGTGTGTGTATATATATATATATATATATATATATATATATATATGTGTGTATATATATACACATATATTTATATATATATACATATATATATACATAAAAATATATATATATACACATATATTTATATATATACATATATATATATATATATATATATATATATATATATATATATATATATATATATATATATATATATATATATATATAAATGATTTAAGGGAAATGTGTTAGATAATGTGTTATAATGGTTTCTAATACTATTCATAAATTAATAATAAAGCATTAATAATGAAATATTTATAACTATATAAAATAATTATAACAAAATAATTATAACAAAACCAATCACTAATACAATCAGATATCATGTTTAGTAAAACCAGTGCGTTGTTTGTAAACATTATAAAGTTCGTAAATTCCTCCACAGGCCGGAAAATTTTACAGAGCACACGAAATTGGTTCATGTCAATTTTAGATTATATAAACAATGGGGTATCTGTCTTTAAGAAAATTTACTAAAAAAATAAAAATAGTTTTCACCAAAAAATGAATACAGAAATTTTACCCGTCTCATGCACCGTCGCGTTTAATACGTAGATAAATTCCGGTACTTTCTAAACATTGCTTTATTATAACGATGACGATAGTTATCGACTATATAAATGTTTCTACTGAATCAATTAAAGAAATACTCCCAGTTTATCGTTTGCTGCATGGTGGCATTCGACTAAGAAATTTTCAGGAAGCTCTTTTTTTTTGTTCATTTTCTCTAAAAGCATAAGCCACGATTAATAAAAAAAAAAGCACAACTACACCGTAAAAAAATGGACTGCGTGTTACTCTGCTCTGGTGAATCCGTTTCCTTTTCACTTGGACGTCATTTTCCTGTGATCCTCGCGTGTCCTTAGGTTTACGGTTGAGTTGAGGTTGCATGCGGTTTCGTTATCTTCAAAATGGTGATCGTCCACTCACCTGTGAAGGCGATAAACAAAAAATTCTCCCAATTAATCAGCAGGAATGAGCTGTTCCGATGCTTTTCCCTTTTTTTTCCTTTTCTGGTTTTGTGAAACGGCAAGATTAAAAATCCATTCGAAATTAAGAGAAATGATTACAAAATCACACGACGTGATTGTTTTTTACCCTTCAGGTAACTATAAAGGAATAGGGCTAATCAGGAGTTGTTTTTGTAACCGTAAATTTCGTATCGCTTAGTTTGTAATAAATAAGTTTATTTCGAATCGTGTTTGCCTCAAGTAACAGATTTTTTTCTCTGCAGAAAGTCACAGTTTTTCAACAATTTTTCTGTTAAGTGTGTGATGAATATAGCCTTGATTACGGAAAACTTTCTTTTTTTTTGCATTTAAGATCATTTTTTATTTTCCTATTTGTGAAACATAGGAAAAGTGTCGTGAATATCACAAAATTTCACCTAGAAAAGTTGATGAATACCGCCGGTTTAAACATCAGTAAGCTCTAAAAATTATGTCAGTTTGGTCGTTTTTGGATATATGTGAGCAAATGCAATGTTTCACAGACATAAAACTAAATAAATAAAATTTTATATTCAATTTCTACGCTGAAATTGTGAATTCAATTTTGGATTTAATGGGTTAAAAGGATAAGTAAATTCCTTATAGTAGGTCAGCTTTTAAGCGTCGAAAAGACAATGGATTCAGTTTACGATTGTGGTTGTTGTTGTTGTTACACATGCCCCTGGTCAAGGAAACCTACATCAGGTTCAATAAACCCCACTTCAGTATGCGACAGGTCCACGACTGAGAGTAGTATGCAGCTTCACTTGCTAAACCATGAGGGCTGAAGTCTAAACCTTAAAAAGGATTGTGCTTTTTCGTTTGTGAGCATCGTTAGGGTGAAAGGACAACTTTGCTTAAATGGACCATCGAAATTTAGAAACAGGGACTAAGCAAAATATCCCCAGGCTTCACCTGCTATCTCTAGAGGTATTGCTTGGGAACTTGGAGGAATTGCGATCACAAATTGTCGATGAATTCCTGGATTTCTCGTATGATAGTGAATAATTTTCAACCGATTGAAAATTTATTGTAATCACACGAGAAATCCACGCATTTTTCATAGGGTAAAGGAATCGTAAAATGAATCCGTAGCTTTTTAAACATTATAAACTGAGGTATGATAAGACCTTTACTTTAGACAATTTGGTTGCAAAACATAGATCTGGGATGTGACATGTGGGTAGGTATGATTCACAGTGCCTATACTTGACAAAACATACTGGAAACTACACTTTACTTTGGCGATCTAATTTGTGGCATACTTGACAAAATTATTAATATTAGTATGATTACTATGCACAAAATAAAAAGATTTTGACTTGTTGTAGATTAAGCAGGCATGATTTATCTATTTTTTTATAATGAAATATTTGAGCTAAGGTAAACTTTGTTATCCACAAAACCGGAAGATTTCCCCGAGTACATTTTCCATACAGCATTTTTTACAGTGTTTTTGACTTGTGGAACTTTTTCTAGAATCAATTCTATAGCAGAAACCTTCATCCCTACCATAAGTCCTGCAAATAGATGTTATTTAAAAGTAATGTTAGGGTGAGAAAGGCTAAGTAAAGTAACATGACCAAGCATAAATAAAGTTTACATACAGTTAATTACATATCTATGGTAGTAACTTTTACAAATTTTTCTTATATTAGTTTCAATTGAGAAAAGCTGTAAGTGGATGCATTGTTCTTTGTTTTTCGAAATACTTCTCGATGTCAGAAAATTTCAATTCGCCAATAACATTTAAATTAGAGTTATAAAGTGACGTATTAGGACTCTACCTAGAATGTCCGTATGTTTAGTTCTAATAAAATGCCCATACATCATTCAAGTTAACAAAATTTCATTCAAAATGAAATTTACAGTTTTCTTATTTTGGTTATTCTTAATATTTATATTTTTTGTTTTTATTTAGTTTTTAATTAGTTCGTTATCGGGAACTGACGCAAAGTACAGGTCAGGTACCGAGGATAAAATGTCAAAAGCATAATGCCCCCTTAAAAGAACATTGTTAAATAGCAACTGAAAAGAAGCTGCATATTATCTACATCAGGACTGTGATCTCTTAAAAGTACGCTGTTTAAATAACCTCTGCGAAAAGTTGCACGCTATAAGTAGCCTCATAAGGCACCATGTTTCCTTAAAAGTACGCTGATAAAAGTTGCACATTACAAATAACACCGTAAAGTACTATAAAGTACTATAATCTCCCTTTAAAGGTACTCTGTTAAATAATCCCTAGAAAAAGCTGAATCTTATCAATAACATCGTAATAACTGTGATCCCTCAAAAGTACTTTGTTAAATAACCGAAGGAAAAAAATTGCAAATTATAGTAAAATCATACGGTACTACGTCCCCATAATGGTAAGCTGTTAAAAAAATCCCTACAAAAAACTGCATATTATCAAAACCATTGTAAGAACTGTGACCTCTCAAAAGTACGCAGTTAAAAAATTGCAGCAAAAAGTAGCATATAAATAAATATTAAGGTACTATGTTCCCTTAAAAGCATACTGTTAAGTAATCGCGACAAAAAGTTGCATATTATCAATAACATATTAAGGTACTATGTTGTCTTAAAAATGTGCTGTTAAATAACCAGTGGATAAAGTTGCACAATACAAGTTACGACCTTACCTTGGACATACAAGAAAGTCGAGGTGGAACACTTTTCATTTCTTTTGTCATTACTTAAATACGGTACTTATCTTATTTCATGTGTTTTTGTTATCCATTTTTGCGAGGAAGCTCTCACCGACGTGTCTCATTTTGTTAAGACCACTATAGTGAGGATAAATTTATGTCGGGTGGACCAGTTTTAAAATGTGTAAACTGGACGTACCACACTTGCTCATTCATGCAGTAGCAGGAAATAATAAACCACACGTCAGGTCCAGAAATCTATGGAGCTGAGATTTTTTTTTTCAACTTTATTTTCCTTTATTTCCTTTTTTTTGGTGAGGAGGAAAATCTGTCTACCGGCCAGTCTCCGCGTTTAACTTATATATATTCTGAAAACTCAGGTATAAATGGTGTGTTAGAAGCCTTCTTTCTCCCCATCTTACTCTTTTGCGCTCTGTGGAGTTGGCAGAATTTGAGAATGTAAAATCGATGTGGTTTTGACAGGTTGCTGGAGTATTTTAAGGTTTTATAGTTATTGGCCCGTTTCTTCAGATTTAACTTTACGTATATTTCACAAAATCCCCTATATAATAATTGCCTAAGTTATCTGTCCGTCTGTCCTCGAATTTATGAAGCGGTTGGACCTGGAATGAACAGATGCATCCATATTGGATTCTTGATGAGTTAGGGTTAGAAACGTTCGAAATACACCCCTCCCTCCCTTTTCTAGAACTTAATGCCATTATTTCAAGCCTTTTTTTCCCCGGTTAAGAGCAGGCGATTAAATTTATCAATTTATCACATAATAAATAGGTAAAAATAAGATTTTTTTCAAGCATTATGACGTCATTGCTTTAATCATCTCATTTAATAATTTCATATTTTATATTATTTAAATATCGTCTGCATTATTTTCATACGTTTTATCACTGAACTTAGATATTACGTCAATAATTTTCTTTTATATTTGGCTTAAATAATAGATTAAGTACATATGTGATAATTTTAAATTTAATCAATTATTTTTGTTGCAATGAAAATTTTATCACCGGTATTCACAACAGATTCTATCTACCTCCAGGGTGTAGATGAAATTATAGTTTCATTCCTTTACTTAGATTAATTGGTTTAAAAAAATGGGAAGAACTTAACGATAAATTCGACGTAGCTACGAAAACTTTAAATTATTTTTCTAAATGAATTCAAAGTGATTCTAAACTGTATTCACAGTATCGGGATACTTTAGAAGAGTAGGAAGATAAACAAATTATTGGGAGTGTACCAGATAATTCTCAACCTCAAACCATTTTTTACCAGCCTCATAGAGCACTTTAGAATTCTGGAAAATTAAAAATTTTACTGATCCCGTCATATGATGGGCTATATGCTAGTTCTAAATACTAGATCAACTAAAGGTTCATTTTTTTTATTACTCTATAAACTCACATTTGTGCCATTACAATAGTCCGTTTTTTTTTAGATTGGATTTGGAAAAATAAAGATAATTAGAAAATTGTAAATGATATCTGTTGGCATTCAATACGTAGTTTGTAAGCATAAGTAAAGACAGCTTTAGGTAGTTTTAATTATTGTACCTAATAAAAGATATCAATAAAACTTAAAAAAAATGCTTTTCACAACAACTGAACATTTATAACAATATCTCTGCTATATGGAACAATTCATTTTACCTCATAATCGATGTGTTAAGGAGAATTTCAACCCTCCACCCTTTTAAAGATTTATGCGAATCACATTTAATTTTTAATAATTTGAATTTTTTACATTCTTTAATGCATATCAGCAGTTAAAACGGGGGGGGGGTCTAGACAGGCTCTTTCCCCTAAAAAATAAATCTGTTGATTATTGTAATGCATTTTAACTGATATAAAAGTGTATTTTCAAAAAAACACTTTTATATCAGTTAAAACGGGGGATGGGGTCCAGAGAGGCTCTCTCCCCTAAAAAATAAATCTGGTAATTATTGTAATTCATTTTAACTGATATAAAAGTGTATTTTCAAAAAAACACTTTTATATCAGTTAAAACGGGGGATGGGGTCCAGAGAGGCTCTCTCCCCTAAAAAATAAATCTGGTAATTATTGTAATTCATTTTAACTGATATAAAAGTGTATTTAAAAAAAACTTTTATATCAGTTAAAACGGGGGGGGGGGTCTAGACAGGCTCTCTCCCCTAAAAAATAAATATGGTGATTATTGTAATGCATTTTAACTGATATAAAAGTGTATTTTCAAAAAAACACTTTTATATCAGTTAAAACGGGGGATGGGGTCCAGAGAGGCTCTCTCCCCTAAAAAATAAATCTGGTAATTATTGTAATTCATTTTAACTGATATAAAAGTGTATTTTCAAAAAAACACTTTTATATCAGTTAAAACGGGGGATGGGGTCCAGAGAGGCTCTCTCCCCTAAAAAATAAATCTGGTAATTATTGTAATTCATTTTAACTGATATAAAAGTGCATTTTCAAAAATAATTTTTTTAACGGCATATTGTCAAAATTTATTTTTAAATTAAATTTAAATTTCTAAAATTTTGTCTACTTTTTTATTATTTTTATTTTGTTTCTAGTCTTTTATACATTTATTGAACAACAATATACATTTACTGATACACAAGATTGTGCATGTGCATATGCATATGCATATATATATATATATATATATATATATATATAATATATATATATATATATATATATATATATATATATACAAACGCACACATATATGTACATAAATAATATTGAATTTCATATATTTTTTAATACAATTTTTGTTTTTTATTTAAAAAATAGTGAAATAGATAGTAGATTTAGTTAATTGAAGACTAAAAGTGCGATTACCTAAAAACGGAATTTTTACAATTTGTTCCCTTGATTTAACCTTATACAGATTTGCATTCAAGTTTGTTTAGTAAGTACACAGCATTAATATCTATAATGTGCCTATATTTGTGATACACTTTACACATTTCTTTTAATTAGGATTGCTTTCATAGAGTTTTTCCTTTCCAGTTTCAAGTTAAAGGACAACAGTTACACACACACACACACACACACACATACACACATATATAAGAGCATCAGTTAATTCATCAACTTAAGTCTGAAATCAAATATTTCTCCCATAAAAAGTGGTAGAACATCGTAGGACGAAGGATGAGGAATGTCCATATTATAATTCCATAAAGGAAAACCAGACAATAGCCGAAATAATAAGGTACTGTTCTTGTGTCGGAATTCGTGGGTTTGAATTCCACTGCTGTTATGGTTATCAGTAGCCCTTTGGAACTGTCTTTAAGCAGAAGATCCCCGTCTCGTTAACTCTCGAATAGCAAAAAGTAGACCGTAGCTCCCCAAACTTCTATAAATTAAAAATGTACTTTTTCCCTCTCTATATATTTTTGTTTTTTCCAATTTTTCTTCCCTTTTCCTCCAATTCATGCAAAGATTTACTTTTCTTTTTGAATTTTTCTACATTTTAACAAAAGAAAAAACGTATTTCATTTTTCTATTTTTCAAAATTTACATTTTTATTTTTACAATGACTCGAATTCCATAAAAACCCAATTAAAAAATCGTTGAGTTCCAAACGTGTCCAGTTACGTAATTAACACCGTCCACATAGATTTGTTCGGAAAGAAGTGAAGCATCTCCTTCAACGCTTCGGGATGAGTGAGAAACGAGGTTTGGAAGCCCCAGTTCTTCCAGGTGACGATGGTCACAGAGAGGCAGTCATCGTGCCCTGGGGACTCATTTCCCTTTATTGCCAGCCAATCCCTCATCTCTCATGGATGTCCCAATCATCCCCACAGCCTCCAGGCACTCTTCCCTCCAGACGAAGGAAAGTGTCGATGGAGCAATGACGAGCCATTTCATAAAGATGAGTTCACATTTATATAACTCCGGTGCACTTGAAAAATATCGTTTTCAA
Organism: Pardosa pseudoannulata; assembly: GCA_032207245.1. Taxonomy (NCBI): domain Eukaryota; kingdom Metazoa; phylum Arthropoda; class Arachnida; order Araneae; family Lycosidae; genus Pardosa; species Pardosa pseudoannulata. The sequence continues at coordinate 124,471,521 of CM063511.1, forward strand.
GTGAGCACTAAAATTTAAGAAATCGCGTAAATTTTATTGGTAAGAAGCACTCTCTAGATGAGCCTAAAAGAAAAAAAAATTTTAACCCATAGGACTAAGGAAAAAATAATTTTAACGTCTTTTTTCACATGATAATACTTCGTTCAGTTTGACAGTATTTTACTGATGTAATTTTATCTTCGTTTGACAGATGATGACTTTCCTATAGTACCTTTGATAAAATAACTATAGTAAGTGTCTTTGATGAAATAACTACAGTAAATGCCTTTGATAAAATAACTATATATACCACATGATAATACTTCGTTCAGTTTGACGGAGGTAAAGAGTTCACGAGTTACTATACTTTGATGTAATTTTATCAATGTTTGAAAGATGATGACTTTCCTATAGTAAATGCCTTTGATAAAATAACTATAGTAAGTGCCTATGGTAAAATAACTATAGTAAATGCCTGTGGTAAAATAACTATAGTAAATGCCTATGGTAAAATAACTATAGTAAATGCCTATGGTAAAATAACTATAGTAAATGCCTATGGTAAAATAACTATGGTAAATGCCTTTGATAAAATAACTATAGTAAATACCTTTGGTAAATCACAACAAACCACCTTACTCTGACGGAGGTAAAGAGTTCGCCAGGTACTATACTTTGCTGATGTAATATTATCATCTCTTGAAAGATGGTTACTTTCCTATAGTAAATGCCTTTTATAAAATAACTATAGTAAGTTCCTATGGTAAAATAACTATAGTAAACGTCTTTGATGAAATAACTACAGTAATTGACTTTGATAAATCGCAGGGAATGAGGTAACAGGCCACCTTACCCTGACAGGTGTAAAGAGTTCGCTAGTTATTATACTTTGTTGATGTAATTTTATCATCGTTTGAAAGATGCTGACTTACCTATAGTAAATGCCCTTTATAAAAAAAACTATAGTAAATTCCAATGGTAAAATAACTATAGTAAATGGCTTTGAAAACAGTTATAATAAATACTTTTGATAAATCACAACAGTCCACCTTAGCCTGACGGGGGTTGGGAGTTCGCAATTATGCGCTGAAGATTTCCCTCTATTATAATCAAACTCAGGAGGGGGATATTTTTGTTTCTGATTGTGTACTAGATGTATTCTGATTAACCCTACCTGCCTTCAAGTGGACTTCAAAATCCCCAGATTTATTTAGTACATTTTCTGCGTGTACAGGAAGATGTTTCGTGCACTGATCAG
>CM063511.1:124477757-124487757 GCA_032207245.1 Pardosa pseudoannulata
CTTCCGTAATGAGCAGAAATATTGTTCTCTTGCGGATCTGAAAGATTTTAATTAGCAATGATATGCATTACATTTATGAGATCGGGTTATACCTTAAAATAGCTGAAAACACACACACATATATGTGGCTTGTGTGAGTGTGTAGCGAGAATTTTACATGGAAAGATTCATTCTATCTTTGACTAACATCTCAAATTTAATGTTGCAACCCTTATATGCATAATATATATACGGCAATTTGTACGGTGGAGTTACAACCCCCACATTCCTGCCATCGCTACGTTATTGCATATATGTATCTCTCTCTCTCTCTCTCTCTCTCTCTCTCTCTCTCTCTATATATATATATATATATATATATATATATATATGTATATATATATGTATATATATGTGTATATATATGTATATATATATATATATGTATATATGTATATATGTATATATATATGTATATATATGTATATATATGTATATATATCTATCTATCTATCTATATATATATATATATATATATATATATATATATATATATATATATATATATATATATATATAAGGTCTAAAAAGGGGGTAGTTGGAAATTACGTGAGTTAAAAACGATTTTAAAAAGGGAACTCTTTTATAATAATAAAATAAATGAAAAAGACCCAAGCTTGCGTAACCTTTTGGAGTAATGCGGTCAGGCATAGAGCTATTTCACAGGAAGTTGATGACTAATCAAGCGAGAAGTTCAGTTAGCGCGTGGGCATGGAGCTGTCAACACCTTTCCACGTTTAACTTCGTTCCGAATAAATGAAAATGTCTCAAGCCATGCCTGAAACGGAAACCCTAAAGTAAATAAATGTTTTTCCTAAGAAGGACTAATTTTTCCATTTGCCTTAACACTGGACCATGTCACTGATTACACGCCTCTATTATTTTATTTTCCTGAGTTTAATGAGCAAAAAGAACTCCTAATCCAGTATTGTGAAACTTCATATTAATAGGGGTTAAAACCCCCACAGTTTAAGCGAACGTCATTACAGAGCAACGGGTCTTTCATATGAGAGTGTGAACGAGTATGAGATGAGTATATGTACTGTAATACTAAAAAATGTTTTTTAAATGGTGTCATGGTACCTTAAAAAGTTATCATTTATCTCAATTCCGCTACTGAAATTTTGTAGCGAGTACAATATTTTCTATAGGAATTTTTATATGCAATTATGAGCGAGTATGCGATGCGATTATATTTACTGTAATACTAAAAAAATCTTTAAATGGCATGTTGGCCTCTTAAAATAATTGTTATTTATCCCAATCCCGTTGTTGAATTTTTGTAACGAGTACAGTATTTTCTAGAAGAATATATCGCATACGATTATGAGTGAGTATGTGATGCGAGTATGTTTACTTTAATACTAAAAAAAATATTTTTATAAGGTATCATGGTGCCTTAAAATGTTGTTATTTATCCCAATCAAACTGTTGAATTTTTGTAACGAGTACAGTACCTTCTATAGGAATATATCACATACGAGTATGAGTGAGTATGTGATGCGAGTATGTTTACTGTAATACTAAAAAAAATATTTTTATAAGGTATCATGATGCCTTAAAATGTTGTTATTTATCCCAATCCCACTGTTGAATTTTTGTAACGAGTACAGTACCTTCTAGAGGAATATATCACATACGAGTATGAGTGAGTATGTGATGCGAGTATGTTTACTGTAATACTAAAAAAATATTTTTATAAGGTATCATGATGCCTTAAAATGTTGTTATTTATCCCAATCCCACTGTTGAATTTTTGTAACGAGTACAGTATCTTCTAGAGGAATATATCACATGCGAATATGATTTATTATGCGATGCTTATATGTTTACTGTAATACTAAAAAAAATATTTTTATAAGGTATCATGATGCCTTAAAATGTTGTTATTTATCCCAATCCCACTGTTGAATTTTTGTAATGGGTACAGTATCTTCTAGAGGAATATATCACATACGAGTATGAGTGAGTATGTGATGCGAGTGTGTTTACTGTAATACTAAAAAAAATATTTTTATAAGGTATCATGATGCCTTAAAATGTTGTTATTTATCCCAATCCCACTGTTGAATTTTTGTAACGAGTACAGTATCTTCTAGAGGAATATATCACATGCGAATATGATTTATTATGCAATGCTTATATGTTTACTGTAATACTAAAAAAAATATTTTTATAAGGTGTCATGATGCCTTAAAATGTTGTTATTTATCCCAATCCCACTATTGAATTTTTGTAAGGAGTTCAATACCTTCTATAGGAATATTTCATATGCGGCTATGTATACTGTTATATTAAAAAAATATTTTTAAAAGGTATCATGTTGTTTATAAAGCTGTTATTTATTGCAATTTTGCCGTTGATTTTTTTAACGAGTACGATACCTTCTATGAGAATATTTCATGCGAGAGAAAGTAAAATAAGGGAGGAAGAAATTTGAGATTTAAGCGGTCAATATCAGTTGAATACACGCTAGTTCCGTATGTTCTTACATAACCAAAGAGTCACTGCCACACAAAAAATCCACAGGTATGGGAAGTTCTTAAAACAAACGAGAGTCAGGATCATTATACTTTAATCCAGAATAAGAACAACAACAACAAAAAAAAAGTGGGGAGGGGGGGTTAGATTTAGATGAAAAAAAAAAGCTAACACGATTTATAAATAACTACGGGTTCCAACTGTCCATCACGAATCTCTCGCGCTCGCACACAGAGAAACAGGCCTTTGAGGAAGAAGCATCATTTAAGGATGTTAAAACGTCTAGAAAAACCTAACATCAAGGAATAAAATAAACAAAATTTCTTCACGACTCCTGGGCCGCCCAACCCCTTTATCCCTAATGATGCTCGGCTGGTTCATTAAGACGGGGCTCTATGGACCCAAATAACTGGTCGGCCGACCGAAATCGTGAGCAGGGCATGAATGGCGAGGAGGTAGGGAGGGGGGACTGCTCAAAGTAGGTACTCATTCGCGAAAGGAAGAAGAAAAAAAATCCATAAATCTATGCGATAAGATATTGCCAAAATAAAAAAAAAGAAAAGACAGAAGAAAAGTCCAGTCTGTCCAGCGACGATTCCACTCATATTTTTAATATGGGTTCCGATGCGCGGTGTCATATATTTATGGGCGGTACATTTCCAAAATAATTGCCGAAGTTAAACGCTGTTTTGCCGCTTTCTTTTGTTGAAAGCTAGAAAAATCAGTAGCACGAATTTTTGCTAACCCCAGGTTGTTTTTAAAAGGTCGTTTTGCATTTTATTTACTTGCTTACACCATACATTTCACATTATTATTATTATCATTACTATAATTTTCCCATGGCGGTGGTTAAATTACTCCTGACACCTATGTGCAGAAAAATAGCTTTTATTCTTCCCCAGAGATTTAATTCTTAAAAAAAAAATTTTTTTTAATGGAAGCGTAAACATGTTAAGTCATAGAAAAGTCACCAAATGACGATTTTTACCCGTAAAATTAAACTCGTTTATAAGTAAGAAAGAACTGAATCTTATATAAAATTTTTGTTGCAAATACCTTTTAGTAAAAGGTTAATGAACGCCGAAGAAAATCTTACTACTTAAATTCGAAGAAAAGAACATCTTCCGGGTAATTTAATGCTTCTGAGCTAGTTCTGTTTGAAACTTTACGCGGTAAATTCCCTTTTTGATTAAAAAGTAGAATTTTCTTGAAAAAGACTAATGATTCAAAGATTCATTATTATCCTTAAATTCGTAGAACTGTATTCACTTAGAAAAATTATTTCAAATGATTTTACTTTCATTGCGGGAATAGAAATTATATTGCATGTTTATTTGTACAATTTACTGACAACTGATATCATAACTATCTACTTAGTGGTTTACTAAAAAGTGATATTAATAAATTACTTCAAATATAAAACAAACATGAACTTTTACTTCATATTTGCTTTACATTTTTTTTCTTGGAGGTGGTTAGTATATCTTCGTATGTTTTTACATAAACAACCCACGGCAATAACACAACTAATCACAATCTTAAGCCGTTACAACAAGAGGGTAGGTACAACATTGCAATGATAATAAAACAACTTTTAAAGGAGCTATTTATTATTTAGACTACTAAATAAGGCATTGGGATTTCTGTGATAATAAATCAAGATTGTTAAAAAAATAAATATTTTATTTAACGCTTTCAATTCCAAAATCTGTTATTCATTCAAAATTTTTGACATATTAACACATTGTATGTGGGACACGTACTAGTACGTTTTCTGGCGATTGATAGCCGAACGAGGGCCGAATGGTAGAGCGCTGCTCTTCGGAACCGGAGTTCGCGGGTTCGAATCCCGCTGATGGCATGAATGTTTGTAGCCGTCCGGAATCGGCTTTAAACTGTAGGTCCCGGTCTCATTGGCCCTCGTGTGCAAAACAGTAGACCATAGCGCTCCAAACCAACCAAATCTGGAGATTGATACTTGAGCGCGGGTCACGTACTAGTACGGGTTTTGCCTTGTACCTCTTCATATAAGAAAATGCTTTGAACGTTATCACACTGTAAAACATTATTAGTTTTATGATTGCTCTTTTCATTTTTTTATGATGTAAAAATATTTATATATAACATAATTCAAAAAAATTAAAACTATATACTACTATTTCTATTTGAGTTTTCATATTTACGATACTATTATAAATTTATCCACTAAAAAATATAATTTTTGTTTACAAAAAATCTTATGGTTGTTTTTATATATTTCCATTTATATATTTGTTTATATATTCCAATATAAAATACGAAAAGTGGGTTAAAAAATGAAATAATTTTTGATCTATTGAGATTTAACCGAATAACTAAATTTAAGCTCAAAATACAATTCCGCTGCGAAATGTACCCGCACACAATGAGTTAAAACCATATATAGCTTCATCCAAAACGTCTATATCAAGTTTTTTTTTTTTTTTTAAATTTCGACAAGCAGTTTGAGTTTGAAAACACGTATTCAAATATCCCTAAATCACATATATAATTGTTTTTTAGGTTAAAAACTACATCAAACATTATCTAATGCAATGTTATTAAATACAATGTTTTTAAACGAAGTTAAAGTTTTTTATTATATTAAAAACCAAAACCTTTACCGTTGGACGCAGACGTATATTAGACGTTCGAATCTTAGATAGAAGAGGAAATCATCTTCAATGACAATTTTCAGGCAAATTTGTGCCGAACAATGGCCGACTGGATACTTTTCAGTACCGGAGTTTGCGGGTTCGAATCGCGCTGCTGGCATGAATGTGCCTAGCCGTTCGAACTCAGCTTTAAGCAGTAGGTCCCGGCCTCATTAACCCTCTGGAAATACACAATAGACCGTAACCCTGCAACCAAACCAGACAAAGTTAATCCTCTTTTAAGAGAATCGTGAATTGATGTTTGTCTTTCTTATCATTTTTATAGAGCAGGAGAATGTAAGGGAACATTTTGTAATTTTAACAAAGCGAGATCAAACTTAACGTACTGTTATTAAGACGCCAAATTCGAAAGGGTTAAAAACTCCTAAATTATATCTTGCATTTTCAAGCACACATAATATATCTAAATTTGCGAAAGAAAAACTTAATTTTTTTTACTTTATATTTTAGTATAGGCTATGTAAAGCATTATATAAAAAATAACCGTTTGTAAGTTTTCGGTATTTAATTTTATTTCTTGAATACATTCCTTGTATTCTTTTTATCCAGAATAAAGAATAGGGTGATTTTAATTGTAGCTATGTGGTTAACGTTTAGAAATTTTAAATAAATCTGAATGCACTGCTTAAGGTGATTGCATATTGTCCATATTAGTTTCCTTTAGCTCCGTGTTAACCAACGGGGAAACTATTTCTAACAACAGACGGCTTAAATTTAAAACACTTATAAACAGTAGACCTCCGGTAGAATGAAAAATTTCAATGTCATTGTCGATTTAAAAAATATATTAGTTAAATACTCCCATCTTCTTTGGAAAAAAATACCGAAATTTGTCGTCCTAACGTGATAGGTCAGGAGGATTTTCATCAACTAAACGACATTTTAAACAAAGATAATAGTAAAAAGATAACTAAAGTTTTCGTTTCACAATTTTCCTAATGCAGATGAGTCAAAAATTATTTAATCGTTAATATATATCGGCGTTCTTGGCAATAACAAGATTCCGGGTGTTCAAATGTGGGACAACAGATTGTTGAATTTTAGGATTAATTTTTTATTAGTTTTTAGGGAATATGATGGAAATTTTACTATGTTATTAGCATTATATGTATGCAAAAGTTATTAACTACTGTTTGTTGCAAATATAGATTTATATAATGGTTCCTGCGTATCTTTTTACACAATAAGTGTTTATTTTTATTTATAAGGTATCTTTTAGACCTTAAAATAAAACCTAGTTATTACAATAAGCATTTGTTGAACTAAGAGAAAAGGAAATAATAATAAAAACTTTCATTTTTTCTAAACAAAATATCGATAATATTTCTTTTATATACAGAATTAACAGATTCGGTTGTTCGAAACATATTAATTATAAATATTATTTTAAACGCTATGATGAAAATAGTCGATGAATTTCAAAAGGATTCGGCAGTTAGGAATGTTTATAGAAAAGATTCAACTGTTCATAAAGTTACTATATATATATATAATATAATATATATATATATATATATATATATATATATATGTGTGTGTGTGTGTGTGTGTGTGTGTGTGTGTGTGTGTGTGTGTGTGTGTATCGTGATCCAGTATTAAGGCGAATGGGAAACAGTCTTTCTTGATAATAATAAGTTTATTAAATCATCATTTCATTTAAATGCAAAACTAGCGCCATTTTCATTTGTTCATGGCGAAGACGAGTAAAAAAGTGTTGATAGCTCCATGTCCATGCGCTAACTGACTCTTATATGTTTGCAAACTCATCAAATTGTTCCAAAATGCTTCCGCCTGACCGGAGGATACCAAGAGCTTACACGAGTGTGAGTCTTTTTCATTTATTTTATTATTATAAAAGTTCCCTTTTTAAAATCGCTTATAACTCACGTAATTTCCAGTTAACCCTTTTTTAGACCTCACACACACACACACATACACACACATATATAATATATATATATAATATATATATATATATGTATATATATATAATATATATATATATATAATATATATATATATGTATATATATATATAATCAGGGTAAATGATTAAGTTTAGCATTAGAGACAATTGTGTGGTATATTTTTGTAACAATCATATTCCTTATAGAATGATGGATAATATTAAACCTATTTTGGTCTTATTTTTAGGTATATTGAATAATAATAATAATAAAAAAATAGAAATATAAAAATATTCAGTCAAATTTTTCTCCGGCAAAAGTCATCTGTCACTTTAAGTATATCTTCTGTTAATAATTTCTAGAAAGTAGATGTTGGAGTACCAAAAAATTCCTCTTTTTAAATTTAAAAATAAGAAAAATTATTTTTTATTTCTTATTTAAAATATCTACATGCGTTTTAGATAAAGCTCCCTTCTGTAGTGACTTTAAACTATTGGTTAATCTGGATAAGCATTGTTCGAGTCTTGATACGGAAACCAAAACAAATGTAAGTGCATCTCCCGTTGAACGCGATCAGAATGTCAGATCTCTTATTTCGTATCCCTCCAAGAGCTTTTGCATGGCATTCCAGTCAAATAGCTCCTTCTCCATTATATGAAATCACCCTTAAAAAAAAGCACAAAAAATATATTCCAAACAAAGCCTGGGCGATCCCGGTAGTGGACTCGGAGGTTTCTGACCTCCCATTTAAAAAGCCTCAGTAGCCCGAACGTGATTATATCCTTTATTCTCCCTTTGCCCCTATCCTTACTGGCCTATCTGCCCCTCCCACGGAGCCATTAGGCTCACCTCCGCTCGGTTGAGGTCATTTCATCACGTCCTTTCAAATCACGATCACAGAGAGGGGGTACAGGTAGATGATATTCGGGCACTTTCGGGGACGGAATGGAGAAAAAAAATTATAAATATTCTTCCCGGCTGTCTAGGTATGTTCGATATATTTTGGATGAAGTGGTATGAATTCTAATATATGCAGGTCTTAAAATTGCGTTTGATGTCAAATCGTATTTAATCGTTGTCAACAAATATCACAAGCAACGGAAATTTAGTATGATTGTCTTTAACGTGCATTACTTTAATTTTGAATGAAGTGGTATGAATTCTATTATATGCAACTCTTAAAATTGCGTTTGATGTCAAATCGTATTTAATCGTTGTCAATAAATATCACAAGGTCTTGGGCAACGGAAAGTTAGTATGATTGTCTTTAACATGCATTAATTTAATTTTGATGAAGTGGTATGGATTCTAATATATGCAGGTCTTAAAATTCCGTTTGATGTCAAATCGTATTTAATCGTTGTCAATTAATATTACAAGGTCTTGGGCAACAGAAAGTTAGTATGATTGTCTTTAACATGCTTTATTTTAATTTTGGATGAAGTGGTATGAATTCTAATATATGCAACTCTTCAAATTGCGTTTGATGCCAAATCGTATTTAATCGTTGTCAATAAATATCACAAGGTCTAGGGCAATGGAAAGTTAGCATGATTATCTTTAACATGCATTACTTTAATTTTGAATGAAGTGGTATGAATTCTAATATATGCAACTCTTAAAATTGCGTTTGATGTCAAATCGTATTCAATCGTTGTCAATAAATATCACAAGGTCTTGGGGAACGGAAAGTTAGTATGATTGTCTTTAACATGCATTATTTTAATTTTGGATGAAGTGGTATGAATTCTAATATATGCAGGTCTTAAAATTGCGTTTGATGTCAAACCGTTATTAATCGTTGTCAATAAGTATCATAAGGTCTTGGGCAACGGAAAGTTAGTATGATTGTCTTTAACGTGCATTACTTTAATTTTGGATGAAGTGGTATGAATTCTAATATATGCAGGTCTTAAAATTGCGTTTGATGTCAAATCGTATTTAATCGTTGTCAATTAATATTACAAGGTCTTGGGCAACGGAAAGTATGATTGTCTTTAACGTGCATTACTTTAATTTTGGATGAAGTGGTATGAATTCTAATATATGCAGGTCTTAAAATTGCGTTTGATGTCAAATCGTATTTAATCGTTGTCAATTAATATTACAAGGTCTTGGGCAACAGAAAGTTAGTATGATTGTCTTTAACATGCATTACTTTAATTTTGGATGAAGTGGTATGGATTCTAATATATGCAACTCTTAAAATTGCGTTTGATGTCAAATCGTATTTAATCGTTGTCAATAAATATCACAAGGTCTTGGTCAACGGAAAGTTAGTTTGATTGTCTTTAACATGCATTACTTTAATTTTGGATAAGTGGTATGAATTCTAATTTATGCAACTCTTAAAATTGCGTTTGATGTCCAATCGTATTTAATCGTCAATAAATATCACAAGGTCTTGGGCAAAGGAAAGTTAGCATAATTGTCTTTAACATGCGTTACTTTTGTTTTATAAAAGAAATATAATTTTGAATGTCACTCTATGATTGAAAATATAGAAAGTAGTTTTAACTGAGAAATTCTCTTAAAAAGTGCAGTTATAAGTAACCTACTTTAACAAATGGATCTTTAATACCAATGACATACCCAGCAGTTGGGGTAAGGAGGTGCAAAAGGACATACGCACTCACATTTCTTTTCTTGATATTGAAATATTAAAAAATTCTTTAAATATAGTATTATAAATGTTCTGAACTTAAATATATAGAGAGTCATGGATTTGACATAAGCTGTACAAGGGGGCATAGCATATATTTTCTCGAATACACATAATTTATTAAAAATTTTAGTCTCCTTGACTGTTACAATATGTTTTGCTGAAAGAACGTTTTAAGATTTGAAATATTTTAGAAGTACTTAAACAATTTACCTTAAA
>CM063511.1:124492757-124497757 GCA_032207245.1 Pardosa pseudoannulata
TTTTAAAGTTTGAATTACAAAAAACTAGTAAAAATTTTATTTTAGAGCGAGTAGAATATCTTATTTATTAATGAATTGAAAAAATGTTTTTTAAAATTACACTTAAGTGGATCGAAAGGACTTATGCCTTTTACCAGGTTAATATATACAGATAATAAGGTGAGACTGTATTAGATGATAAAGAAAAAGTTACTTTTAAATACCTAGAAAATTCCTCTAAAGCATAATTTCAATCATTATTATTAATTTATGTATTTAATGTTTGATTACGTGTACGTAAAATATATCCATGTTATAACAATAAAATTTAAAAAAACTCTGAGTTAAAAAAAATCTTATAGAAAAGGTCTACAGATTTTTTCGTGTGTCGTAGCGTCTCAGATCTTTCCTGACCTTCAGCACTTTTAGATGTGAGAGTCAATATCGCATATCAAGAAGTTCGATTGTTCCCACTTGATAAGGGAACTTTACATGTCAAGTCTCCCATCTGGAAGACTAGAAAATGAAAAATCACAAAATAGGCTTTTCACTTTGCGAGGTATGGCATTTCAATCCGATATCGACTACGGAACAGCATATGCTAATCGGTTAAGTAGGTTACTTAAAAATATTATTTTATTTCATTATATCATATTTTAAAACTGAACTAAAGACGTTTTCGTAGTAATTTATAACTATTAGCATAATTGCATTCATAGCAATAGCTATAAATTACATTTAATTAAAAGATTTCAATGAAAAGTTACATTTTGATTTGAAGTCAATTAGCTTTTATACTCTAAATTCTTACCTTGCACTTAACCCATTTCATTGATATTATTTGTTATAATACTCTTTATGAACACACTAGTTTGCTCATAGCTTTTGCTACAGAAAAAAAGAGTCTGTAAAGAGAGTAAATAATTGCTTTTTACTTTGAAACGAAAAATTGAATTCATTAATTTAATTTCCTTTTAAAAAAAGAAACACTCCTACTTAATCCCAATGTAAAGAAAAGTTTTCTTTCCACGTGACTTACGCATGTGGCAAAGGTTAAATATTAAGAGCTCTTTTCAGAGAGTGGAATTCAAATTGCATTTACTTATTTCGGAGATAAACAATCGAAATGCATGCTTTTCTTAATTTTTATATATTTTCTGTGGTTTACACTTCTTTCGAAGTAAAAAGAGTTGAAGAGTAAACAAAACAAAAAGCATAAAATGGGAACTTAAGTGAGATGAATTATTTAAAACTTTAGTTCTTGGGAGCTCAATAAAAAGTTGCCTCAAATTTTTTTTATAGCAGTTTTATATTTCGTCCAAACTTTAAGTATAAAAAAAAGTTTACATATGCCTGGCGTGTCTTTTGTTGGAAAAAGAAAGAGGAAAATAATATTCTTCAAGTCCTACTGGACAAGGTTCGAAAATTAGTGCTACCGTTTTCTGTCTCACAACAATCACAAAATGTTATCTTTCATTTATTTATCTGTTTTTTTCTTAGTTCGTTTATTTTATCCTTCTCTCAGACATGCGAGAACAGCCGACCCATCAACATGACTCTCTGTAGTCTTTGTTATTTCTTTTTGCTCGCACAATGAATGGCGAAACCTGGGCCAGAGTTAATCACACGCTATTACTCGAAAGCAGCTTCTGGCTTAACAGAAGCAAGAGCAATCGCACAAGAGGGGAGGGGGAAGTAAGAGGGAAGGAAAGCAAAGAATAAAAAAAAAGTTCCAAGCTCGATTACAGTCTTTGAACTTTATTTGTATAGAACTATCAAAAATATGATGCAAAATGAACCACATCGCTTATAGATCGCAATTGTTTTGTGGTCTCTATTTTGCGAGACTAGCATTATGGATATTCAAGGGGCAAGGAACTCTTAGCAAAATACTTATTTGTTCAGTTTCAGATACTCTTCGAGGAGTTCCTATAGATATTTTTTACTTTTTGATTATACAAATAATGTTTACGCCATTCGTCCCGGAACTTTTGTTTTAAGAAATGCATATGATTTATATCTTTTCATATTTCACCTATCTATAGACAGTCTACATTGAATTTTGTGTGAAACTTATTTTGTCACTAATAACTTTGTACTTGCAACTATCTGGTATCTTTGGAATTTTCCTATGGACTATTTTGACTTATATAAATTTTACTTCATTCGTGCCGTAACTTTCGTTTCGAGAAAATGCATATCATATTTTTTTTCGTATTTCATTTACTTATAAAAAAATTCACAAAATTTTGTGCACGCCTTATATCATCACTAACGTATTTGAACACTATCTGGTTGGTATCTTTGGATTTTTCCTATTGATTGATATGAATTCTGATTGCGTCATTCCTCCTGTAACTTTCGTTTTAAGAATACGCAATTATATATATTTCGTATTTTATCTGTCTATAAAGAACTCACATCAAATTTCCAATAGATTTTGCATGGAAAATAAAATTTCAGTCACTACACATCTACTGTGGTACTTGAGGCATTGTATATCTTGAAATATTGGAATAACATATTGTTCAGTACTTAGTCAAACTTAGTTTAGTACTTAGTACTTAGTCAATTAATTGGAGTCATTAATATTTTTGTACTTGTGATTATCTGGTATCTTTTGATTTTTCCTGTGGACTTTTAGTCTTTTGATTGATGTGAATTTTACTTGTGTCATTCGCCTCGCAATTTTCGTGATTTTTTAAATGCATATATTTTTTTCCGTATTTCATCTGTGTATAAAAATTTTTCCTGCACCTCTTATCTTTTCATTAACTTATTTGAATACATGATTATCTGGTATCTTTGAATTTATATACGTTGTATTTATATAGATTGATTATGCCTGATATGTACGTATATGTTTAATACACACAAATATATTATATTATATATATATGTATATAATAATATTATAATATATATAAATATATATATATATATATATATATATATATTATAAATATATATATATACCAAATATAATATTGCAATCTTTTTAGAGACCTCTGGCGTTAAACTAAAGTATTTTGCCTCCTGTTGTGGAGCACACTCTCAACTTTTTTCAGAACTGCTAAATGGACATTTACCACTCAACCACCGACAGAAACACAAAAATCCTCTGCTCAACACTATGGCAAAAATTACTCAAGAGAATTTATAGAAGGCGCGGACGCTTTGTGTTGGATTTTTGCTGTGGGAAACGTTTAAATAAATTGAGAAGATTATTCGACAACTTTCATTTTTTTTTTTTTTTCGAAAGGATTTTAAGCATTAAATATGATATATTACACACACACACACACACACACACACATATATATATATATATATATATATATATATATATATATATACATATGTCAGGTTTGTTGGTTAGAAATTAAAGCAGTAATTAATAAAATAAGAGTAAACTTGTTATGAAGAGTAAGAATGTGGGAGATACAATAATGCTATGTAGGAGCAGAAAAAAAGCCGAATTTCAAGATAGAATAAGTAAACCTTATGAGCTAGTGACCTTCTGTTGGATAGAGTCAATATTGGAAAGGAAATGGCTAAGATGGAAAACGACGTTGGTATAAAATTTTGATGCCTAAAATAGATGTTTTTCTTATTTTTCTTGGCAGGATATGAGCTTGACATTTATATATATATATATATATATATATATATATATATATATATATATATATATATATATATATATATTACAATTTATATACATTTATATATATGTGTGTGTGTGCGTGTGTAATAAAACAGAAAAGTACGAAAAGAAGTACATACATTTCTATCAATGTATAGTAAAGAGATATCACTTGAGATAAAGCCTTGAGATTCAATAGAAAAAAAGTTCTATGTTTTGAATCTGAAATTGCATTTCTTCTAAAGTTGCACGTTTTTCTCCAAAATGCACGAAATCCGTAGTGAAAGTGTTGCTCCAAAGCATGCTTTGAAAGCAACCGAACTCAGCATCTCCCTGATGTAGGTCAAACTTCTGATGTTCTGCCTGACGTAATCTCGGTTTGTGTTTACTTCTTTTTCTCCTCACGCATCCTCCCCTCTTCGCTTCAGTTCACGAGTCTCGCTCCCTCTCTCCCGGAAGCAAAAATCCGCGACCAAACCGTACTTTATTTCATTTTCTCCCGATCTATCCTCGGCTGTCAAGTGTCCACTATACATAACACGCTTCTCCTCGCGAAACGTGATTTACGGTTACAGTTACTGCAATAGTGACAGGGCACTCAGAGGGATAAAGTTATTGGGACGGTTTTTTACGCTCGTCATACACAAGTGTAATCATTACCAAACATGCGTTACATCTGCACGCAGAATGACCGTCATCAAATTACCATTGGTCAATTCTTTAGCAGAAAGAGAACTACTCAACTTTTATCTTTTCTTTTCAACAATAAATACCTACACTGCATCATGCTTCTTACTTCAGGGGAGACATCACGTTTAAACACTTTTAAATGGAAGATTTTTTTTTTATTTTCCGCATCATATCTTCTTTAATTCTCATCATTTATTCTCTATTTTTATATAATTAGTTTTGCTGAATTTTTACTTTGTTTCTAAAAAAATTCTAAATAAAAAGAAAATAAAAAGTTGTTTTTTTTTTTAAATTTTCTGATACACTTTACACAGACTTTTAACAACACGAAGCAAACTTCATTAATATTTTTTCTTTTTTGTAAACAATATTTATTAGGTATAATTCTCCACCTATTTAAATATTTACTAAGCATAAGAAATATTACATTCAGGGATTGAATTTTCAAATAAACTAAAATAATTTTATATAAATTCAATTTCAAATGCTATCAATACTTAATGAAATAAACAACAATAAAAAAATTAGTAGAGTTTCATCGTTGGTCTATGATGTATTTACTAGTAAAAGTTTGAAATCGATATGTGCAATAGTATTTTATTTACAGTGCACTCAAGTTAACAGTTACAGTGAGCCCAAGTTGAAAAAATCACCATTTTCAGTAAAATGCATATAAAGTTTTTAT
>CM063511.1:124505257-124592757 GCA_032207245.1 Pardosa pseudoannulata
AATAATTTGATTTAGAGTTAAAATAAATAGAAAAATATTAATAATAGCATCTGTAATCAAGAGGAGAAAAAAAATCGCTTTTTTTTCAATGTTTAGTCACTTTTTAGTCACTTATTCTGTATTATTTGTCACTTTTCTCACCTTTTTGAAAGTACCTCAGCAGTTTCAAGCCTGATACATAATTCATAAACAATTAGTCGTAGAAAGTTGAAATTTTATGTATAGGACTGATATTCACTTTCGCTTCCAAAAGTTTTACAACCACAGAAACCACGGTGGAAGGAGTGATTTATATCCGCAATCAACAAAAACTTTAAAAAATTCGTAAAAAACATTACATAAGCCAAAAGAATATAAGAAAATAATATTTTAAATTTTTCATCCATTGTTGACTTACAAAACAAATTTAACATTTAACCAGCCCTTGTTCTATTTTAGGTGATTCTAAAATGATAAATCAAAACCATTTAAATAAAACGAATTTAGAAACTTAGTTTTAACAGCAAGATTATTTTAAAATTCCAATGTCTAGTTCTTTAAGCACTTTTGCAAGTCCTCAATAGCTTTTGTAACTTACATTTTTCTCCCTTCTTCTTCAGTGGACGGATGGGCTTTAGACTTCTTCAGAATTCTATAACAACAGTCTTTGATTTAAATGTGCATGTCTTTGAGGGTTTCAAGAGAATGAACATATACACTCATACATACGCACACACACATATATATGCATGTATGACATATTTCTATAATATACCTAAAATTCATACGTGTAATTTACAGAAGAAATAAAGCAACCAATTTTTGGTTTGCTGGAGCTTAACTTCACAATTCAATCCAGTCTTGGGCCTGCTTCATTCACTTACATACAAAATTCCGTGGGAAAAAATGTATGTAATATGGTATAAAATTATTCTAGTAAGAGAAAAAATTATAGCCATAAAAATTAATTTTATACCATATTACATACAAAACTCAAAATTAGATAACCTTAGCGAAGGGCCGAAAAGAAAATTTTTATTTCATCAACGTCTCGCTTTACACTTCTCATAGGAAATTATTATAGTTCAGCGTTTTCTTGATGCTAGAAAGTGCGAGATGGTCAGAAAATATGGCCCCAACAGGGTTAAAGTCCGAATGAGTCACCAATATCTAGTGAGAACCATATTAAAATATGGAACTCATCAAAGTTAAGGATTTTGGTCTAGAGAAAAGGTAGTAATTGCGTTCTCTGAATTGAAGCTCTTTTTCAATCTGAAAGAGGAATTAAAATTGGGTAATTTTGTCACTTATTAGAATAATTTTATGTTACATTACATACATGCGTGTGTGTGTATGCACAATCCTTAAAATTGTTAATCGGATTCTTAGAGGAACAAATAGCTTTTAAATAACCTTTGCGCCAGGGTTTTTCGTTAAGGTCCACAAACTTCAATGAAAAACCATTTCAGAAAGCTAAAGTCGAAGGCTGTGGTAAATTGAGCATCGGAAAATATCGAGATATCAGACAAGTGAAAACTACATTCTTCTCAGAGAACAACAAGTACACAGAAATAACGTTTTTGTGGAAAACGAGTAGAGAACGTGTGGGATATATTTGTTTACCTAAGAACTCCTGTGGAGTAAAAATTGTTGAGGAGGTCAAACTTGTGTCCAACCTGGTCTGGGTCTCTCGAAGATACCCAAAACTCAAGAATATTTTCTTAGTTTGTTTTGTTTGGAGTGCTATGGTCTAGTTTTTGCAACACGAGGGTTAACGAGACTGGGACCTACTGCTTAAAGCCGATTCCGAACGACTAAGAACATCCATGCCACAGTGGGATTCGAACCCACGAACTCCGGTTACGAAGGCCAGCACCTAACCATTCGGCCATCGTTTGGCGCAAATTTTCTTAGAAATTTCAAAGAGTACCTGTAAAAATAAGAATTACTAATTTCTTCTCTATAGGAGTTGTTTGCCAAGGGATTAGAAAATAGATTATGTTATGCATTTATAGGTAGAAATTAAAATTGGTAAAGATAATTTAAACATTATTTTGATAATATTTAATGTAACACGTACACATATATACGTATAATATATATGACTATGTATGTGTACGTGCATATACATACTGTTCGTATGTTTGCATTTAATATTCTGGATACATCCTATGAAAAATGAAGAGAGTATATCGAAGAAAAATTTCAAACAAATTCATAAATTTCCTTATTTTGAAGAAATAATGAGTACAGAGTTATTTTCAACATTTAAAAAAATATAATCTTTTCAAGGCAATTATAAATTTTTATGTTCGGATGCTTTTAATTTTAGGATGCAGAATAGCTTTAGTCGGGATAAAAGGCAAAAAACGATACGGAGAATAACAGAGGTTTCATTCAAGAGTGTAATAAACATTCAGATTTATAAGAAAAGAAAACAAAAATAATGTTCAGACATTTTTCTTTTAGTTTTTCATCTTTTCACATATCCTTTTTTATCAATTATGGGCGAGGTAATTATACGCTTGTATATAAACACATATTTTTTTCCACGGTAGCTGTTTTTCCTTCTTTTAGGTCATCATCATTTTTGAATCGTTGTTCTCAATTCTTTTTTTCGTACCTGAAAACTCTTTTTCTGGAATTTCGTATTTTTTTGATATAATGAAGGTTTTATTAACTTTTTTCAAACAGAGTTTTTTTATGTGTTTGGTAAACGGAGAATATTGGAAAATTGATATTCCTTAATTTTCAGAGACTCTCGCACCTTGTATTAGCTTAATCATCACCTTCTGAATCGTTTTCCTTGCAGAATTAGTGGAGAATTTCTTAGCTTCTAACATTAAACTCTAATTTTTCAAATACTACTAGGAATCAATAAAGACTATTACTTTCCGTCTTCTGTTAACTGGAAACTTAGCATATTTTTTCTTTACCTTGTTGTCAAGTTTATAATTTAATACTTATTCTTTTGATGGAGGAATACGTGAGTTGATATAAATATCGTATATTTCATTTAATATAATAATAGGTTAATGAATGTAAAGGGGAAGTGAAAAGTTTAGACGGCACAAGTTTTTATATAGACTAAAGTTCACTGATTCAAGTTAAGTTAACCTTTAATTTGGCTAAGTCTGGCCGTTACACCGGTATATTTATAACTACTGTATAACATAATTGTCAGTGTTCGCCACAGCGGACATTAATTATCTCAAAAATGGAAAATGATATTTTTTTGTTTATTCCTGATATCTATACAGATATGGGAAAATAACAGAACTTAAAAATATTTGAAAAAACATCTTGTCAAATTAAGGGTTAATAAGAGAATCCCGAACGAGAAAGTTTAGGAGCAGCATTTTACATTTGTATTTTATTTGAGCTGAAGTCTCAGAGCTATGAGTTCTAATTACAAAATTTTCAGTTATCCACCCATAGCGTTGTGATTTTAGGGTTTCATTTCTGCTTTTGTATTTTCAAATTTTTTATTTATATACAGCATTTGCATTGTCCCTTCATATGGTTTACAACGACATTAATTTCTTGTAGCTTTAGCCTGCTGCAGTTCGTGAGATTAACAAGCAAATATTCTGTTTGAAACAACCGTTCACTTTACGGTCGTCATACTCGAAGAATAAAACTCAACCATTTTCTCAAAGGAGTTTAGGGCCTAAATTTTAGCCTTATAAAATAAGGGCAAAAATAAGGTCATTTGCCTTAACTTTTGATGTGTGTGTGTGTGTGTGCACGTTTGCTTAATGTAAAACATCCACTTTTCCTTTAGTGACAGAAATTAGGAACTTTTAATCTAAGAATTAAAGATACGTTAACAAGAAAAATTACCGTTATTGTCGAAAGTAGCATTTTCTAAAATTTAAATATTTACATTTATTTAGAATCGTGTTTTGAAAAAAAGAATCCCAAGCAAAAATACATATAATACATATATTTAATACATAAAATTTTTCTCTTTGGAGACTTTTCCTAAGATAAAATTCAAAATAAATGTAAACATTTAAATTTACATTTGTATTTAATACATATACTACTTTCACATTATTTTTTTTTTGGAAAGAAAATTTGGTGTGTGTGTGCATGCTTAACGTAAAACATCCACTTTTCATTTAGTGAAAGAAATTAGGAACTTTTAATCTAAGAATTAAAGATAGGTTAACAAGAAAAATTACCGTTATCGTCGAAAGAAGCATTTTCTAAAATTTAAAGGTTCACATTTATTTAGAATGTTATTTTTGAGGAAAAAATCCCAAACCAAAATACATATAACACATACATTTAATACATACAGTTTTTCTGTTTGGAGACTTTTCCGAAGACAAAATTCTAAATAAGTGTAAACATTTAAATTTACATTTGTATTTAATTTATATACTACTTGCATCTTATTTTATTTTTCAGAAAGAAATTACTGGTAAATTACCTATAAAGCAGTATTCGAGTTGCCATTTACTGCTTTATCGATAAAGGAAAAATTCGTAAAATTTACAAATCCTGATATAATATCAAAAACAGTCTATTTTTTGGAGATTTTTCCGAAGAGAAAGTTCTAAATAAATGTAAACATTTAAATTTGCATTCGTATTTAATACATACACTAATTGCACCTTATTTTATTTTTCAAAAAGAAATTACTGGTAAATTACCTATAAAGCGGTATTCGCGTTGCCATTTACTGCTTTGTCGATAAAGGAAAAATTCGGAAAATTTACATATCCTGATATAATATCAAAAACAGTCTATTTCTTGGAGATTTTTCCGAATACAAAATTCTAAATAAATGTAAACATTTAAATTTGCATTCGTATTTAATACATACACTAATTGCACCTTATTTTATTTTTCAAAAAGAAATTACTGGTAAATTAAATATAAAGTGGTATTCGTATTGTCATTGCTGCTTTATCGATAAAAGAAAAATCCAGCAAAGTAACAAATCTTGATATAATATCAAAAACAGTCTATTTCTTAACCTGTTTAAGTCTAAAGCGTTTAACTTCTTTAAAATCTCAATCGAAGTTATGACGAGTACAATATTTGAGTGTACAATGCATAATACAATACAGGCGTATACTTTTGACGAGTAAAATACTTTACAATACGGTACTGATGTATAATTTTGACATGTACAATACTTTACAGTACAATAGTGACGTATACTTTTGACTTGTACAATACTTTACAACACTGACTCACAATACAACATTAACGTACAATTTTGGCATGTACAATATTTATATTCAATGTCCAAAAAAATGTTTACAATACAAAAAAATGAGCATTAAGACGTATGAATAATTATTCCTATTGATTATCCCTCCAATCCAGTCTATCGCGATAAAAACTCATTAAAAACAACGCCAAGCAGTTATTCTCGATTGAGATAAATTCAGAAAAGAAGCGTCCTTTCCCCTCATCGGAATACTTCTCATCCGAGGTCGCGTCACTTAACTTGTCTTCCTCGTTCAGCAATGTCCCCCCATTCTTTTAATGCCAAATTTAGAAGAGTTTGTATGCAACGAATAAAACTTCTCTAACCACTTCACCCCCCATTAATTTCTGGCTACGAGTCCAGTCCAGAGAAAATTCCCGAAACCTAGACACTCCGACAAATATTTTGGGTCAGATCCTCTTTTGGGAGACAGAAACTCGACGCGCTCCTTCCGCCTCCCCCTGCCAGTTACACGTCGCCCGGATAAAGGAACAGTGGTGTGGTGTAGGATGCGTAAACGAGTCTGCTTCGAATTATTAAATTAGACTTCCCAAGTATTTCGTCCACTAAAAATTGCTTCTGATGGAATGAAAATGCAAATTCATCTTGGGATGTCGAAATGTACATTAGACAAAGAGCGTGCCAGCATTTCATGTACAACAATATAATTATTTCTTATATATATATATATATATATATATATTATATATATATATATGCATATATATATGCATATATATATATATATGCATATATATATGCATATATATATATATATATATATATATATATATATATATATATATATGCATATATATATGCATATATATATACATGCATATGTATATATACATATATATATATATATATATATATATATATATATATATATATATATATATGCATATATATACATGCATATGTATATATACATATATATATATATATATATATATATATATATATATATATATATATATATGCATATATATATGCAATATATACATGCATATATATGCATATATATATACATGCATATGTATATATACATATATATATATATATATATATATATATATATATATATATATATATGCATATATATATGCATATATATATACATGCATATGTATATATACATATATATATACATACAAAAATATATATAAATATAGCCAAACGCTAGCCGATTGGTTAGAGCACTGATCGTGGGTTCGAATTCCACTATGTCATGGATGTGCGTAGCCGTTCGGAATCGGCTTAAAGCAGTAGGTGTCGGTCTCATTAGCCCTCTTGTGCAAAACAGTATACCGTAGCGCTCCAAACCAAAACCAAATATATAAATATATACATGCATATTTATATATACATATATTTATACATACAAGCACACACACACATATATATATATATACATATATATACACACACACACATATATATATATATACATACACGCATATATATATATATATATATATATATATATATATATATATATATATACATATGTATACACACATATACGTTTATAGATTAGGCTGAAATAAAATAGATTTTCTCCTTACCTGTCAAAGATTTATTATTTCGTATGTCATTAAAATTTATAAGGCTTATTTTGTTTTATATAAACATATTTAAAACAGCGTTTGAGAGAATTTGCAAGAGCATGTCTGCAGATAGTTTTAAATACTATACTTTACCTGACCCAGAACTGTGGAATGTGTTACAAGATGTACAAAGATAAAACTTAGCGCTTATAATCTATATTTCTATGTTTTCTCCTTTCAAACTATCTAGGAGATATTTAGTCTATTTCTTTTTTAGCTATTTTCTGTTTATTGTGGTACTTGGGCATGTAATAAAGTATCAACCTTTTATTTTATTTTCAATTTGTTAGTACTCCTTGAAATAAGATTTTAGTGAGAGGTCTAACAAACTCCAAACTTGAATGAAGACATTCTATTAAATACGATTGTCCTTTGGGGTAGTGAAACTTAATATTGCTGAGCCTGATGAGAAAATTTTAATTAAGCCAAAACCTGTTATTATCCTTTAGTTTAAACATAGAATACGAAAAAAAAATGTTTCATCAGTTTTGTATTATTTATTTTTTGTGTATAAGAAATCATTTATTTAATGGTTGAAGTAATTAAGAGTTAAATTCGAGATTTTGCTTAGAGATATTATTATAAAATGTTTTTATGAGAGATGGACTTTAAAAATTAAACCATGATACAGTGTAAGAAGAAAAGCTAATACATTTTACAAACATTGAAAACTTCTTTCGTTTTATCTACATAGGGATTTGTGATCGTTATCAGTTTTAAGACATTGATTCAGTAGCAGTTTTAAGCATCATTTTGGTTTTCATTTACGTATACTTCATTGGTTTTAACTTTAAAAAAATTATCTGTAGCTGTATGTATTAAACAATAAATAATAGACGTCCTTAAAACGTCCCTAACATTGGTTACCTTCTGAATGATTAAATTTACGAACGCTTCAAATCTTTCTCCTATCTAACAAGACTATACAAGACATTTTACAAGACTATAGGTTTTACATTTCCATTACATTTACATTTACATTTACGTTTTACATTTACATTTACATTCATGCATAGACTCTAATTCTACTGCGTGTAAGAATATTTATAACCATTCGGAAAAAAGTTCTCACTAGTTTGTTCACCAACTAATTCACCCTAGCGTTTTGATTTAAAATTGACTTTTGAATTCAAAATCAAGCCACACTTACAAAAGAACATGATTTTCTCATATTACTGGACATAAATTTAAGGATATATTTTTAAATCCTGCTAAAATACATCATAAACTGAATGCCACATCATTTGAACTCTTCAAAAAATGCTAAATTTTTTATTGACTATGGTTCGATGCTAATTGCAATTTACATAACAAAATATTCTATAGTACTTTGTCTATTATTCCAATGGTGAAAATTTAACTATAGATGTACCTCTTTGGATCAAAATCTTTCTATCTAAATTTCATTGTGTTTTGAGTTATTGTGTGATGAATAGACAAATACACATATTCACACGAAATGTGGCTAAAAGTTAAATTCGGAATGAGGAAGATCTAAAATATCGATGTTCATCGATGTCTCCAGGTTAAAGTTTTAGACCAGTGATTCTCAAACTTTTATTAAGCTGCCGCCCCTCTACAAAGCCGAAGTGTACTTAGCGTCCCTCTTTGAAAAAATCCCGTAATTTTAAATATAGGGAGAAGTACTCAGTTATAAGAAGTAAAATGTTTAAGTAACTCTCTTCAATAGTTACACACCAATTTTTTGTTACTGAGACACGATCAATCAAAATTCAAAAGAATACTGTCGGATTAAACTTATTTTTTCTGAATGTGGGTCCAATTTCACACATCAGAACTTAAAGGAAGAAAATTGCTAGTTCTGGTATCGTCGCGTAAGTTCATTTTACTACTGGTAAAAATTGCTTAAATTAAATAATTAATGTAATAAATTTATTTTGTATTTTTAAAATAAATTTAAAAAGACAAAACATGTTTATATTGTTCCTCTACCGTCCAAAACAAGTTCACTGCAAATGAGCATCTTCCAATCACCCCCGTTGAAAACCAATGTTTTAGACGATCATAGTGTATCTGTGTACAGTGTGCAATGTTTAACATCTGTGTGTATTTCATATACCTGAAACTAAACTGAAAATTATTTAAGTATAAGCATGAGTGTATATACACCTGTGAGACAAAATATATGACGATACGATATCATAATGAAACATAAAATCTTAAGACAGAAAATAAATAAGGGATATAAAAAGGAAGCACCAATAAAAGCGAAATATAACGCTTTCACAACCTGCAAAAAGCATCCGGCAGAAACAATAAATGTGTAATTTTTATTAAAGAGATAGCATCCAGAACAATTGATATTAATTCAGTTGCAATTCCTCAATACATTGAATATAAAATATACGTTTATGTTCCGAAAAAGAAAATTAGAAAGGAGTACATACATTTAGTTCTTTATTAATTTCGATTACATAATAGCTAAGAAAAGTGTAAAATTACATCTGATCTTTTACAAAATAAATATTAGAGAAACTTAAAACATTTGCAAGAAATGAATTGCTAAAAATAAAACCTATTATCACAGTTAGTATTAAGACATAAATTGAAATTTTCTTTAAAAGGTTTGCAAAGTAGTCACAGTAAAGTAAAATAATGCCATACCAATAACAACATCGGACATCCTGACTAAAAAAAAAGTTAGTTAGACAATTATGGATCTGTTTAGGTTTTTGCTCCCCTTTAAGTAAATATTATCTTTGGGGGCGAACTGTCTTATAAGCTATTTCAGTGTTTAAAATTCAATTCCTCTGAAACGAATTATTATGTTTGAGCCGACGAAATTTTAAATTTCCCATACTTTGTTTTCATTGCGGTATAAATTTTTCGCACTCTGGCATCTTCCGTGTCCAACTAAAATTGATAGGAAAACTGCGTATAGGGAATTAATTTCTAGCTCTAAACGCACCCGTGGAAAATTTTGACGCGCGCAGCCACCCCAGGACAAATACTTCGGAGGTAAATCTTTTCCCAGACACGCGCCTCGTTCCTGGCTAGTTATCCGGCTGTGGAGGCAAAACTAAGAAAGTTCAGGAGAAGAATGGTGTAAAGGGGATTTTCCCTTCTCACAATCCATTAGGTCTCCTTCTGGGACAATCTGGCTTTCTCAGAAATTTCGGTGCCGGGGGATGATTAAAATTTCGATAAGAATGGCCTTGGTTGATATCACTTATTTATGTGGGCCGGATTTAGCATAGAGGCGAATTTTACCTTCTCTGGCTTCTCAGGTACAACCAATTTTTGCAAAACAATTCTGTGTAACTTTATATTAGAAATAAGGTATTTATTTGATTTTTCAAACAGCTATGTATGAAAGAACATTAAATTTTTGACATACATATATATGTATGCAACAATATAATATATATTTATACGTTTATAATATATATATATATATATATATATATTTATATATCATATCTTTAATTTAAGTATATGTATAAACATAAATACACATACATATACAAACATATGTATGTATGTATAAATGTATATATATATATATATATATATATATATATATATATATATATATCGTTTCCCATATACGTTACACATTTCACTCACACGCACTTATTAACATGCCATGTATACATACAGTATTTTAGATTTACAGCACTTTAATAATAATTTTAAGATCTAATAATAATTTTAGCTATCTATCTATCTATCTATCTATCTTATCTATCTATTATCTATCTATCTATCTATCTATATATATATATATATATATATATATATATATATATATATATATATATATACCAATAAAAATGAAGAAATGAAATTCTATAAAACTAAAGAAAAAAGTTGTAAACGTTATGACTGCAATTTTAACCTTATATTTTTTACATAAGATTTTTGACATATAGTTATTTGGTATAATCCAATGATTTAAACATAAGGATTCTAATATTAAGGCCCTTATTGGAGTTAGAACAGGCAATATCTCTTTTAAAAATTTATATTTCATTGGATAAGAAAAAAATTTGCAGAGTTTGTTACATTTAATCTTATAAACTTATATAAAATTTAAAAACATTTCATAATCAAATCAATTTTATAAAAACAATAATTTTGACAAAATTTTTATATGGATACTGGAAAAGTGCAGACTAGGAAGAAAATATTTTTGTCATAATATTGTTGTTAATACATTTTTAGAAGTTAGTGAAATTAATATAATGTCAAATAATGCGCCATCATTAATGCACATAGATGACTACAATGTTATACTAGGATTTTCGTTAGCCTAGATACATATCTCGGAACTTTAAATATTTATCTATTTATGAACTGAAAGTTTGAAACCCTGTGTCTAAGAGAAATATATTACGTCCTTTGATTTTGAAAGTTTGAAAATTTTATATTTGGAATTGCTTTATTTTCTTGACGTACTTTACTAAGTCACATGTTGTAACATATATCAAATTCTTTGATACTTTTAATATAAACTTGCTGACATAAAAACGATGTTTCCTTAAGGTGCCTACTATTATCTAAATAAGTGCCTGATATTGTGCATTAGTATGTCTAGAACACTATAATCACTCCAATGTTGTCTATATAATGGTTAACAAATAAATAAATAATTAACGGTATCCTATAATTTCTGTAAGCAATTTTTGATTTAATTTTACGGCTTTGTAGACATCACAGTATACTGTTTTATAATTTCATGTTCTTATCCAATTTAACCGTCAATTTTGAATAATTTTCCCCTTAAATTCCTTTTTTTGTTATTTTTTCTTGAGATTTACGTTATATATCTATCTAGGTAAAAATGATTTAATTTTCGTTAACTTTTCTATCTGTATTTTATTTGGAATTTTGCATTCTAATGCATCTTGTACCTTTAATGTCAACACAAGAATAAACAAAAAAGCATATCATTTGATATAAATTAAATCCTTTTAATAAACATCGATTTCCTAACCGTTGTTATCATCTTTCTTTACCCTTTTACCCATGTGTTAGTTTATTCAGGGTAAAATGTTCAGCCTCTCATCGCTGGGGTCTCGGGTTTGGTTCGTAAAGTATTTCCCTATAGTAGAGTATTTTTTTTCTCACTATAGATACATGTAGTTTTGATTTTTGACAAAAGCTGTAAAATTAATTTAGTTTCTTTTTATATAAAAAATAATCTGAAAAGTACAAAACAAATTAACAAAAATGAGTCAAACTTAATCAGAAAGGGATAGGGTTAAAATTTTTGTTCTAATTAGAAAGCAGCGTGTCTTTCTGGTGCGTATTTAAAAATCCCCGAAATTTTCCCTTTTCTCGCAAAGTCTATTTAAAATGCATCATAATGAGCCGTGAATGGACTTGAGCCAGTGTTCCCCACTCCCAAAAATGTCTCCCAATAGCACAGACAAAAGCACTTTCGGCGACACGCCTCGGTGCTTTAAACATGGCTAGTCAAGAACAAGCGTCGTGTCGCTTTCGTATTAAGTTCTCGCCAAGGAACTACGTTTTAAAAGCGAAACGCTCGCAAAGGGGTGAGGGAGAGAGAGAGAGGGGCGTTCGAAATATCTTCCAACTACACTCTCGCCCTTCCCTTCGTGGTCGTCTATTCGAAGGAGAGAAATCAAAAGGAACGCGCTGAAAAGCTCTCTAAGAATGCACATTTTATTATCAACCCTCGACTCAATGAAGGAGAAAGCGACGGGAATTTCTGCAATTTGCATAAGCTCTCTCTCCCTGCACAATGAATAAAGGCCCAAACAAGGCGACGGGATAACACTTGAAAAGCACCCCGGCGAAAGCTGGAGAGACTAATAAAATTCTTTTCCAAATATCAACGATATACACATCCCCGAAAGAACCCCCCTTTTCGAGGTCTTTGGTTTTCGTGCATGGTTTGCCGTGATTTGTTATGACCCCCCACTTCGCAAGAAATTTTGTATAATTTTAATTATTTAGGTGTGTTTAAGGAGATGATCAGCCTTCTTGTTGGGAATCCCTGCGGACGATATTAGAGTGTTTTCGACGAAAAGAAAATAAACGGAACTTGATCTG
The DNA here is from genome assembly GCA_032207245.1 of Pardosa pseudoannulata. Lineage (NCBI taxonomy): Eukaryota > Metazoa > Arthropoda > Arachnida > Araneae > Lycosidae > Pardosa > Pardosa pseudoannulata. The sequence goes on from CM063511.1 coordinate 124,518,113, forward strand.
GGACAATGACGGTTCCTCTCTCTCCAAACATCTCGTCTGTGTTTACCGAGTGTTTCAGCTAACTTTCAATGCGACAGAATTCGGTTAAGTCAAAGTCGAAAAAGACGTTTCTTTTCCCCCAAAAAGGCTATTATAGTCGATGCTTATTTTGTATTTAATGCGGGAGATTATTGTATCAAATATCAAACTCTACCATTGTCTCTATGCACTTCCGAATTCTAGAAATGACCCTTTCTTTTCAGATGCCGCTCAAAAGAGAGGCCTTGGTGTGCGTTTGACAAGCTATAGGCGAAAAATTATTTAAATATTCACCACAGAGACTTGGTTTGATCTATAGCGTGCACTGTTAAATGTATTAATAGAGAAAAATATCATTACACACCAATGATCTTTAATCATAAAGATTTAGTTTGTACTTCGAAGTCAGATGTCTTATAAATTCTGCTTTCAATCTCTTACGGGATCTTACAAGTATAATTTTAACCTATTTTTTAGATCAGTGGCTTGCAAACTTTTATACCATGGACCTCCTTCTCATAGCAAACATCTGTGCTACGAGAAGCTTCACAAATATTTGCCAACCTAATAACTTGGTAAAACTACGTAACAAAATTACAATTTTGACTTTGATGGTCTTTAAATACAAAAGTAAAAAAAAAGTTTTGATATTTAAAATAATATCTGTTGAAAATATACCTTATGTTTAAATTATATAAAAAAAACTTTTTTAATTCTACTAATGAGATAGATAAGCCTGATAAATAAGATTTTAATCATGTTTGTGAATAACGATCGCAAATTTCCGTGAGCACAAATTTCCACTCAATTTTTTTGTATAGTGATGAGGCTCAAAACTACTCTATATATGCATTCTGTTAAATGAGAAGAGGGAAATTTACTTTATAATTTCAGTACAGTGACCTGTAAGGCAGGATATAAAATGGGAATTTAGTTTTGTAATGAGAATTTATTCAAATATTGTATCAGCTCCTCATGCATTGTCCATTAAGTTGCTGTCCTATAGCAATATGGATTCATCTGAGCTGTGAGTTTATTCTCAAAAAGATACAACACTGTAACAAAGGAAACCAAATGAAGAAGTCTTCAAAATTTTTGTCCGAGTCGGAAATGAAGAACACTTAAGTGTTGAGAATAAATAAGCAAATCTTCATCTCGTTTTAAGCGAATGGCGGAAAAATGGTATGGAAAACGGTAATATTAGAATGAATGCATCTGGGTGAGTTTACTTTCAAAAGGGTACAACACTCTAATGAAGATAACAGAATGAATAAATCTTCAATTTTTTTTATGAGGCATGAGTGAAGAGCAGGTAAGAGTTAAGAATAAGTAATCAAATCTTCATCTTGTTTTAAGCGAATGGCAGAAAAATGGTATGGGAAATAGTAATATCGGAATGACTTCCTCTGAGTTTGTAAGTTTACTTTCAAAAGGGTCCAACAACTCAAACGAATATAACCAAATAAAGAATATCTTCAAAACTTTTGCATGAACTCTAAATGAAGACCAGTAAGTGTTGAGGATAAGTAACCAAATCTTCAACTCGTTTTAAACGAACGGCCGAAAATGACTATCAGTTTATGAATTGCAATTTATTTTAAATTTCACACAAAATGAAATTCATATAAAGGGACCCACAAACTGTGTGCCCTTACCCCTAAATTAATTTTTGTTTATCACGGATTAAAGCCATTACACGGAATCCTGCAAGTCTACAGGAACCATTTTGGGAAACACATTAAAGATGCTTTATACGAATAAAATATATTTCAGTTTATTAAAAGGATTCATAAAAAGCAGAAAAGCTTATTTTTTATGTAATATTTCTTTAAATTTGGGAGTCAATTTTGTCGTAAACCAAAGAAACAAAATGTTATGTGATACACTTATAATTGTAATAAATCTATACCGATATATATATATATATATATATATATATATATATATATATATATATATATATATATATATATATATATATATATATATATATATATATATATATATATATATATATATATATATATATATATATATATATATATATAGCTTGTAAATACCTTCCTCACAATCGAAGCAAATCGTTTCAGGATATCCTCCGATGTCAAAAGAAACCAGGAACTTCTAAAAAGTGTTGCATGTGAAAGGGGGAACCTCCCATTTCTAGCGGATCCTTATAAGCTTGCATCTCTCCACTTTCTCTCTCTCTTATTTTCTTTTTCTGTGTGACATCCTCCCTCGGAGGTCAGTTTCTTCTTGACCTGCCATCTGTAACCATCTGTCGTGTCGCCTAACACCTGAGGAGACATCTAGATCACTAAGCTCATGCTGAGAAGTCCACTTTTATGTTATCTAAGAGGACGGTTCATCACTTTTGGGTGCAGCACAACGGTTCCCGTAGTCGCTTTCACTGCAGCTTGATATAGAGTGAAAGGCGAGTTTCGTTCCACCCTTTTTAGAATCATCGCCCCCTTTTTTTTGTCTGTCACATAAGGAAATACAGATTTTGTAACATTTTAAAAATATGTATATTCGTTTAAAGTAAACAGCTTCTTTAAGTATAAGATAATTTGTTAATTTTTTTCCTACCGTTTTGGTTCCGATTAAACAGTTTAAATTCTTGAAACGATTAATCAAAGAAAATAAGTAAACAGCTGTATAATGCTTATTTTTGTTATTAAATATAAATAATTTAAAAGCATAAAATAATAATAAAGTCGAACTCTTTACCTACCCTTTATCTACGATATTCACTTGTAGCTTATTGTGAATTCCTTACAGAAAATGTGAACGCATACTTTTATTGTATAAAATATTGCACACTTAAGTACTCATATACTTATATTTTAATTATTATGTTATTTTTACACTCACAGGAGTTACGAAAATTGTTGTTTGAATATATGTAATGGAAGTGAATGTCACGTGATTTGGAATAGGTGCAAATAATATTACAAAGAATATCTCCAAGTTGCAAAACTTGAGGACAAAATTTGGTTGCCAAATTTTCATTTCTTATCAATGAAAAAAAATGTAATGTAAAGGAAAAGGGATAAAAAAATACTTGTATGTGGATTTTTGTTTATTTTTTGTGTTTACATTGTTTTTATACCTCGCAACAGGCTGTATTGTTATTGGAAAATATGTAATGGAAGTGAATGTCACACGATTTCGAATAGGTGCAAATAATATTACAAAGAATATCTCCAAGTTGCGAAACTTGATGACAAAATTTAGTCTCCAAACTTTGATTTCTTATCAATGAAAAAAATGTAATGTAAAGGAAAAGGATAAAAAACTATTTCTGTGCTGATTTTTGTTTATTTTTTGTTTTCACATCATTTTTATACCTCGCAACGGGCTGTTTATTATGGTTGATGTAACATGTTTGATGTTCCGCTGGAAAATGACTGCAATTTTTATCATTCTCAGAGAGGTGATTTTTGCACACTTTAGCTGCATCGGTACTCCAACAAAGTTTTGATTCCCATTTGTAAAACAATTATTTTTGCTTCAAGGTGCATTCTGACTGTTTACAATAATCCTATTCACCTCTATTGCATTGTGCATTTCTCAAAATTGTTCAAGTCTGTCTCTAAATACAGATGGCATAACGCATCTGTCGGTAGATGAAAAATCACTACACCCGCAGCACACTATCAGTGATCGTTCAAAAATAGAAGCCAGAGATAAAACCATGCTTGTGGTCCCGGTACAACATATTCATTAAAAAATAAAAGACGTGATTTATTTTTAAGTTACAAAAAACCGTTAAACCGACCTCGAACTTACCTAACACAATACTGTGCTCTCTGCACAACCATTTCTTGTGTTGGCTCCGTCGAATTTGTGTATAGGAATAGTAGTTGCTGATATCTGAACGATGGTCGAATGGTAAGTCGCGGTTCTTCGGTACCGGGGTACCGGAGTACGCAGATTCGAATCTCACTGCTGGCATGGATGATTGTAGATGTTAGCGATTGGCTTTAAGCGGCAGTTTCCAGTTTCTTTAGCCCTCGTGTAGCAATAACAGTTGACCGTAGATACTAAAACCAGAAACCGAAGCACTTGCTGATTCAGCACGGTACACTATATTGTGTTGATACTATACGGCATTGTAAGACGAAAATAAACCAGTCAAATCATGTGAAAATGGTTTTTGAAAACGTTCAATTAAAAAAAAAACTGTTTAGTAAAATAAAAATTAAATTCTGTAAACGCTAAATTCCAACTTTTAAAAATCCATAAAAGCCGCGACGAAAATACCTGAAATTACGGTAACGGTGTAACCACTTCATTGATAATAAAAGTTTAGCCTTTCACTGAGAATACCTAACGTTTTACCTTTCCTCTTATAAATTAAGAAGTCAAGATATATAAGCTAGAATTGAATATGAAATATTGGTTTCCCCTGCTACTTAAATCTATTACTTCTAGCTTTAGTTTCGTTTTCCTAGCGGGCATCTTTTTTTTATTATTATTTTACTCCTTAAAAAATATAATATTGCATTGGAAAAGGAAGGTTTTTAAAAAATACCGGTGAAAGCGAGCTACAAACGGAAGGGAAGAATTCCAAAAAAGAATTTTTTTTTTCAGGCGAAAAATTCAAAACCATGCACAAACCGAGAATTCCGAAAAAGAAAAGTCTCAGCATCTTTTCGCATTAGCATAAGAATGTGACGTCATGAAGAGACTAAAAAGATAAAAAAAAATACTAAAAATAAGAGTAGTGTGCTAGAGAGAGGCGAAGGGGGTGTGCCAGTGGCGAGGAATTAGGTGTGTAAGCCCCCTCTCTCCAAGGGAACATCCCATTGTCCATTCCCGGGGGTGATTTGGCATGCATGGCTTGGGGAGCCGGAGAGGCCACTGTCTAAGCCTATTGTCGGAAAATTTCTCCTTATTTTCCTTTTGAGCAGAAACCTGAGCTGAATTTCTCGCACAGATTTTCAGCGGCTATGAGGGAAGCGAACGCCGTATGTAAATCGAATGAAAGAATAAAAATGCGGTACAGTGAAGGAATTCAGCCTCCACTCGGGGATCTGTGTTTTGTTTCAAGCGAGCCAATGAGAGCACGAGACGTTTCTTCGGCTAGCTGTCGCTTAGAAATTTCTTTTCTTTTACTTTTTTTTTATCGTTGTCTCTTACTTTATAGCTTATTTTCTACTTTAAAAAAATATTTTTTTTTCTAATTACCTGCATTTCCCGTACAATGAATGATTGCTTCTGAAAAATGCATCGATGGGGAAATCTGAATCTTCGTTTTGTTGAAGGAGCATTACGGAAAATTTAAGTTTACGATTTTAATTTTTTTTCTTGATGATTCTTTTTCAGAATTTCCAGTATTTATCGTAGAATATAGAAGTAGGGTGATCTGAAGCTAGTACGTCATATGATATGCAAAGTTCAAATTCAATCAGATATAAATGAGCTATAATACTAGGTTTTTCTTTTTTTTATTTTTACTTCAACTTACTTTTTTATTTTTACTTTATTGTTTACTTTAAACTATATTCTCTTTTAACCCTTTTTTTTTTGCTATGTTGAAAAATATTATCAGTTTACTTATGCAAAGTTCAAGTTCAATCAGATATAAATGACCTATAAATACTAGGTTTCTCTCTTTTTTTAAATTTTTACTTTAATTTACTTTTTTACTTTTACTTTATTGTTTACTTTAAACTATATTCTCTTTTAACTTTTTATTTTTTTATTTTTTTATTTTTGCCATGTTGAAAAAAATTATCAGTTTGATTTTGAAACCCGATTTAAGCATTTCCTTACCAAATAAAAGTACATAACTCGCTTCTAAATGCTTTTAATGGAAATTAATTATTCAATAGTTTGGTTTGGTTTACTTTGGACCATTATAGTCTGCTTTTCTACTTTACGAGGGTTAATGAGACCGGTACCTTCTACTTACGGATATTACTAATATTACGAATGCATATATTGTTTCTGAGAGATACATGAAAAACATACATATGTAACACACACATACATACATAATTCTAAAAATCTGATGTACACAACACGTGACTTCTATGCACGCCTTTTAATTTAAGCACTTTTTTCTTAGTTTTTAAAAAGATTAAATATTTATACAATAGGTAATTATTAAATGAATAATGATGTTTGAATGAGCATACTGCTACTTTTTGGTATCGGGGTTCATGAATCAAACTGCTGGCATGGATATTCATAGCCTGTTGGATTCGGCTTCAAGCAGTAGGACTCGGCATCATTGACCATCCTGCAGCATTAATCCAATAGAAAACGGAACTCGAATACTTCCATTTGGAGACGACAAGCAGCTTATATATCTGTTATATTGATATTTTTCATTATATAGAGTGCGGGTTTCAATATAAAAGAGACGAAACAGCTAGATATCACAACAGTCTTAAATACAAAATTTCAGCATTTCCATAGAATCGTTTTTTCGTTATGAGAAATACGTATTTAAGCCCAGTCGCCATGCCTGAAAATGGATTCCGTGGTGTTTAACCCTTAATTTGACAAGATGTTTTTTCAAATATCGATTAAAAATATATTTAAATAAATAATAATAACAATAATAATAATAATTTAAATAATAATAATAATATATAATATATTTAATATATTATATATTATCGATAAAAATATATATTTATTATAAAGATTTTATTTATATGATTGTTCGTTGTACCGGACTTAGCCAAATTAAGGGTTAAAACGGATATTTCCATAAAACCTGAAAAATGAAATTTGTCGGTTTGCAACACGTCCGTAGAAGCAAAGAATAAAATGGTGTATTTGAAAGTGAAAAGCTCTAAACGCCACTACTCTAGGTCATTGTTTTTTCGATAACAATACTACTTTGTGTATACTTGGCCAGTAGAAAATTAAGAAAGCCAAAAATCCTAAATTAATCCAGGATTAATAAATTTGTTTAGTTTTCTATTTAATGAATTCATGGCGCACTGAAACAATGCTGTACCTCTTTTAAAAATAATCTGACTTGCCTGCGCGTGCGGTTATCGATGGCTTCCTGAGTCCATACGTCAGAAAAATCCTTCTTTTGCTTTTTAAGTTAAATCTTTTAGTATTCTTCTCCATCTCTTTGTCATTTTCAGGTACTCTCCATCCGTCATAAACTTCAGTTTTCCCTCCAGAACGAGGCCTTTTTTTCCCCTCTTCTTGTTTCGAAAAGGGAAAATTTTTTTTATTGTTAAAGATAGCGCCATATATGTCACGAAAAGTTGAAAAACATTCAATTTTTTGGGAATGATGTTTGGCAGTGTTTTTGTTTCAGTTTATTTCGTGTCTGGTTCTATCCCTTATGTAAAACATCGAGAGTTCGGATATATATTCATATTTATTATTAGTTTAGACTAATGTTGGGGAATTTAATAAAATATTAGTCTTAAACTTTCTTTAAACTTTAAGGCTAAACTACCGGATGAGATGTATTGAACTGCACTAGTAAAACAAATAAAATTTAACCTTAAATTAAATTAGAGTTTTAGATATGAGAAAAGAATTTTAATGAACAGCTACTATACTTAAACTTGAAAAATTGTGTAAGAGAAATGATTTTGGCATTGAATAGTAGAGAATATTGTAAAAGATACACACACACACACACACACACACACACATATATATATATATGTAATAAATTATTTCCTCTAGTCAGAATAATTATATAGCCCCTATTGTTTTTACTTACCCAGGCTGCTGGGTAAGGAGAAAGCAAAACAGCTAGCAGTAGTAAAAATGCAGTCTGCCGATATTGAAGAGAACATCACAAGTCTAATTAAAACTTTATTTTCAGAGCTACTAAAACGGACATCTTTACTAGACAACGACAGATAAGAGAAAAAAACACAAAAATCACTCTGCTTGAACAGAGGTGCACAAAAGAACGAAGAAAGAAAGAATTTTCTAACTTACCCAGCGAATTTAAGTGTAATATCAGGAAACACGCGGAGCCATGTGCCGGCGACAGCTGGGAAACTTGTTAAATAGAAAGGAAATTTACATCTATAGGATTGAAAGCTTTGGGAAATGGATCTAAAGAATTTTAAATCGAGAACGCTCCTTTGATTAAGACATTTAGAGGCTGGGAAAATATTTTAAGGAATTAGAAAGGGAGAAAGGAGTTTTTTAAGGAAATATTAAAGTGAAATAATTTTGATATATTACATATATATACCTAAGATGGGAGAGATTCATAAAAAAACAACCATTTTATTTCTGTGATGATTCATCAACAAATGCAACAGCAAGAACATTTAGAACATCTTCCACACACCTTTGTAAGGGTTAGGATTTCTTAGGTATAACGACTATGAATAATCCCTAAGCACATTTGATCATGTGATAAATTTGATAAATTACATATGTATATATATGCGTATGTGTCTCCAAGATCTTTTAATTTAGTTCATTTTGGTCCAGATTACAATCATAGATTACAATTAAGACTTCAACAGAATGATACAGTAACAAACATTTTTTAAATGTTATCATGCTTGTGTTTTAAATCTTGCTTAAAGTTGTGCTTCAAGGCTTTAAACGATTTTAATTGTAATGTATGCCTTTCGACCTTTCTTGTAATGAAGAGAACATTTTCCTATCTTTCAAAAACTATTTACAAGTTAATAAATATCCACGTTAGGAAATAATGCCACTAAAATACCTTAACCCATTCTGGAAAGAGAAAAAAAAAAAAGAATCTCTCGGCTGCCAAAATCTTTTCACCAAAATCGATTCCACAGCTGTCATATATTCTTCCTTTCTCTGCTGACCGTACTCATTTATATACATTATATTTCTGGAATTCTCGGGCGATGTATCTATATCATCTATACGAAATCCATGTTACTTTTCGGTCCAAATAAAATTCAAGACAGGACTGCTTCTTGGCATACGAATCAGCCCAGGATAAGACACCGGCTTTGGTCTTTAAAAAATTCGGCCATCGACTTGCTGACAGCTCGCTTTATTATATAAATCGTGACAGCTTTGGATTTAGCCCAATATTTAAAGATCAGAATAGAAAGTATTAAAGTTTCAGGGATGAAATTTTTAAAGCTTATTTTACTCTGTGCAAGGCACTATTAAGTATAATTTGTGTATATTTAATTGACAAATACTTATAAGCATAAATTTATTCATAGAGAAATAATTCAAAATTAGGTTTACATAACGTTAAAGTTTTTAATTTCTTATATACTTAAAAAAAAGTAAACTTTACTTCAATTTCAAATATGAAGTTGGGACTATCTTAAAAGAACTTTCTGAATTCTTAAAGAAAGGATAGTTTAAAAAAAAAGGTTCAGAAAGCTATTAGTTATGAAACTTTTTACACATAATCATTAAAGCTTGACTTAATGCATAACTTTTAAAAATTTTAAATTAAAAATAAAAATTTTAAATTAAAAAAATTAAAAATAAATATTTAATATTTAATTTTTTTTAAAATTTATTTCTATGATTTTTAAAAGATTTTGAGCATCAATTTTCATTTTTTTTTCTTTCTTCATTTTTTTTCTTTTGCCCTATTATTACTTAATAATATTTTTAATATTTTTATTGTTTCTTTGAATAGTTAATTTTAAACAAATATTTTTAAAGCTCTACGTTATATTCTTATAAAATTTTTTTTAACTTTTCTTAAAATGAGTTTTAGGAATATAATTATATCTAAACTTAAACCGGATACACATATTTATTTTAATATACATTGTGCTTGGTAAGCAATTCTTAAGAACCAGTAAAAAACTAAGTCGTAAGGAACGTTCGAAATCTAACTAGAAACACGTCATGAATGAATTTTTAAAGACATTTGATTTAAAAAAAATTTTATGTGATTAATTTATTTATACTTCATTTTATATTGCTGCAGTTTTATCGTTCTATTATAGTACTATAGAAAAGTGCTTTTTATGTTTACTTTTCCTACAAGAGGGAATTTTAATTTTGTGACACCAGCGTTTTGTTTTACGAATCCATAGTTTAAGAAGCACTGAACTAGAACATGTATTATGTTACAGGTGCATTTCTGAAGAACCTTATATTTATTGCTGTAGCCAGAATTTAGTTTCGCGAGAAGGGAGGGGGAGGCTCAAACTGAACTGCCCCTCTTCCGACATTTCACTATTACAGCAGACGTTAATAGCAGGTTACTGATAAAAGTTACTGATATATATATATTTATGTGTGTTTGTCGAAAGATGGCACATACGAAGGGGGATTTTACAGTCATGGCCAGAGCAAGACATGATTTTAGTCACGAAACACCTTTATTACCAGAGCGTCGGGTAGACGTGTTCCTACTTCATTACTGGAAAGGTTAAAAGTTTGAGTGAGACTCTATGCAAAATCTAAGTAGAAATATATCTCCGATAGCTTGAATTTTCTTTAAGTTTAAGAATTTACTATATTAGCTGCCAGAGCATTATAAAGTTTTAATGGGTTAGAATCTTTCCCTGAGGGCATGAACTGTAGCCCGAGTGGTCAGTTTAGATTAAGGATTAAAAAAGGAAAAGCAAAAAGACGCGGGATTTTTGCCCTTGACTTTAAATTTGAAAATCCATGAGAATTTTCTCTGTTTGTAAGGAGGGTTTTCGGCTAAAAATTTACCTCGGCATTATTGAACTATTATATTACGGGAAGTTTTATGACAGTATATTCCTTAACCTTTAATTTGACAAGATGTTTTTTCAAATATCGATTAAAAATATATTTAAATAAATAATAATAACAATAATAATAATTTAAATAATAATAATAATAATAATAATAATAATAATAATATAATAATAATTTATAATATATTTAATATTTTATATATTATCGATAAAAATATATATTTATTATAAAGATTTTATTTATTTGATTGTTTGTTGTAGCGGACTTAGCCAAATTAAGGGTTAAGGGACCATCTTCGAGGTTTTTATACAAAATTTCTACATTAGTTTACCGATTTAGTTTACTTTTCCCTGGCATATATATGTATGTATATATATATATAATCCTATGCAGAACATACTGTATGCCTTGCCAATGTGGGAAGATGGAGGTAAAGTTAAAAAACTTGAATTGCGACATTGGGTCTACTCGCAACAGATGGTGCTCTATGAAACTCTGGAATTTAAAACTGAATCATATTTAGAATTTTCATTTTTCTGCATTCATGTTTCAACTGAAATATTTCGGTTTTTTATCAAGCTATATTTTTCATAAATATGTCTTTGCGTAAATAAAAGTTTTGGCAATGAAACTTGAGAATTGAGGAAAGAAATCCTAATTGCTTTGAAAGAAGGTGAGTGAGCTAAAAATATTAAGATCCAGTCCATCGTATAGCAAATATAATTACCACTTAATTAAATGAGACTTAAGAAATTTTAGTTTGTTTTCATTATGATTTTAAAAGTTAATTAATTACATTGTTGTCAGAGGGAATAATAAGGTAAGATATTAAACTACTCCAAACTATTTTTTTTTCGACAAAGCGTTAATCTAAAATGTAAAAATTTAAATCTAAAAAAATATTAGATAGTAAAATTAAATTATTTACTAATAAATTTAAAAATATTAAAGAAAGATTAAAAACGATATTGTTGAAAAAGGGATAAAAATATAAATAGTTAATTTTTTAAAATGTTAAGGTATAAAAGTAAGTTCTTAAAAAATTAAATTGTCTAAAATTATTTTGTCGCCTTAATGAAGGCCTAATTTTAATGCAAAAGAGTATAGGTATGGAAAATATTTTCTTGGGCTCCACACTAGCTTATCAGATGGATTTTTTACTGTACAAATACTGTATAATTAAAAGCAAATTTTTTTTATTTGGGAATTACAGTTAAAATATTTTAATTTAGAGGTAAATATTTACCAGTATATTTTGCAATTTATTGTTAAACCACTTTACCGGTATTAATAGACCTAATGTATGAATATATATTTATGTATTTGTAGGTGTGTGGGTTGTAGTAGGTTTCAACAGCTTACGTGAGCAGGATTGCCAGTAATACAGTTAAAATATTTTAATTTAGCGGTAAATATTTACCAGTATATTTTGCAATTTATCGTTAAACCAATTTACCGGTATAACAAACCCTAATGTATGTACGTATGTATATTTATGTATTTGTGAGTATGTGAATTGTAGTAGGTCACAACAGCCTTATACGAGCGTGAGTGTAATTGCGAGTAATTCGGAAATATTTCTGTCCATATATCAGCAGGCGCCCTGGAAAGTTCGCGCTGCCTTTTGTCTAATAAAATTTCAACCGGGTCTTGTCTTTCGCATACCAATGAGTTTTCCCAGTAAGCCACCGTCCAAGGCTTTCAAAAAGTCAACTCGCCAACATTCTGGAAACGCTGGCGATAATATACGAGTCCTGACAGCCGACGGATTTCACATTGTATTCCGGGGATCAAAATGTCGGATCTCACAAAAAGAAAAGGCCCTTTTAACAATTTCTTTACACGAGAAGAATATTTCTTATCTATAGAACGGATTTCGGGGGTTAAATAAATATAATGCTTTTGGTGGAGTATTTAAAATCCTATTTATTGCTCCTCGAAGTTGGAGAAAAGTCTAAACGGAACTAAAGTTCATTTTTCTGTACAGGATAAAGTTACTGACTTCAATGCATGCGTTAACTTTTTGTTCTAAAGAAATGCCACTGTTAATTAAGGGGACAACAAAATTTCAGTTTTAAAATATTTTACTAAAAGTTGAGTATTTAGCAGGTCAAAATTTTCTATAAATAAAATAAAAATACGGTATTCTAAATATTTGAATAAAACTTTTACATAAAACTTTTAAAACCTTAAAATCCATTTAAAAATATAAAAAAGAAAGATTGATAAAACTACTAAACATTCATCTTTTCTTTTTGATGAAAGAAAAGATGAATGTTTAGTATTTTTATCAATCTTTCATCTGCATACTTTTAACTTTCATCAACATACAGAATCCCCCCCAAAAAATTCCGAATATCTCGACCCAAAGACAATTAAATTAAATTAAGACTCTAAAGAAGACCAACTGAAATTTGCCTTTCTTTAGAGTTTTCCGATTTTTTTGTTAACTGTATCTAAATTTGTATGTAGTAGTATGCGTTATATACGCGTGTAACTGTAAGTGTGTAGAGGTATTACATCCTATTACATACATAGTTTACAGCATCCAATTTATACTTTTCCAGTAATGCATTCTTTCGATTCAAAAAATCAATTTTTAAATTTAATAAAGACAATTAAATTAAATTTAGACTCTAGAGAAGACCAATTGAAATTTGCCTTTCTTTAGAGTTTTCCGATTTTTTTTTTTGTTAACTGCATCTATGTTTGTATGTCTTTTTATGTTTTATATACGCGTGTAACTGTAAGTGTACAGAGGTATTTGTTGCAGCTTGTATCCAATTTATACTTTAAGTGTTTCTGTACAGTACTGCACTCTTTAGATTCAAAAATTTATTTTTATATTTAATGAAGATGATTAAATTAAATCAAGATTCTAAAGAAGACCAACTGAAATTTCCCTTTCTTTAGAGTTTTTCGATTTTTTTATGTTAACTGCATCTGTGTTTGTATGTAGTATTATGCGTTATATACGAGTGTAACTATAAGTGTGCAGAGGTATTACATCCTATTACATACAGCATAGTTTACAGCATCCAATTTATGCTTTAAATGTTTCTTTCCAGTAATGCACTCTTTCGATTCAAAAAATCATTTTTAAATTAAATAAAGACCCTTGAAATATTTATACAGAATTTTATTTTCATCGTCAATACTGTTTTATATGGACAGAATTCCCTGTGGTGATTATTTACTGTTTTCTAGAATTTAGTCAATACTTCAAACTTAAAATTTTTATTTATTTATTTTAAGGAAACACTTTTAAACGACTTGCATTCCTTTTTCGGAAGAGAATGCAGTGTCGAACATTTTGTATATTTCAAATAGGAGAGATAATAAGTTTCGAGAAAGAGCGGCATTTTGTGAAGGTGTAAGTTCCATTCCGTATAATTTAATATGTTTCTAAACATTCAAAGCACCTGCCGTAATTGAAAGGGAGAAGAATAATGCAAAAAAGGAAAAAAAAAATCCCTATCAGCGTCCGTAACCGTGTGTTAGGCGCGCCCTTAATTCTGCACCGCGAGCGTTTTTCTCACTTCCTCATTCGATAATCCTTACTGGCATAATATCTTGAGGGAGAAGACCTACGCGCATATCCACTTTCATCTCTTAAAATAACTCTAACCTTTCAATTCTCCAGCGTGCGTCTATCTCTTTAAAATTCTGTACAGTAGCATCGAAACGGACGGAAAATTTTTTCCCTCATCTCGGAAAAATCTGGCATTCAAAATCAATAAAAGCAATCTCGGCAATTTTTTTCTCTCTCATCGCATTCAAAAAGATGGTTCCTGGCGTGATTAAAAATTTTCCCTGTTTGTTTTTCCCTTTTTCTTCGCCGAGCGCGTTTTTCCGCATGGTCCTCGGAGAACAAAAACTGCATTAGAGTGCTTATGAATATTTTATTGCTACATTAGACGAAAGGTAACACGCGTTTACAAATAAATATTTCTTCCTATTTGGGGTATTGTCACTTCTCATTAAAAGACTTGGAAGACGTGTGTGTGTGTTTTTTTCCCTGCACCTTTATATTTTTTATCTCCTCGGGTTCAATTACAATTTCTTTTCCCTTGCTAGGGAATAGAGCTGCTCCATTTCTTTGTCAGTTCAATTATAACTCTAACGTGTGTTTTTTCTCAGACATTAATTTGCAGATCCGGATATATATTGCTTCCCTTTTCGCGATGCGCACCCAAAGTGGACAAAAATTTAAAATGTCATTAAAACTTGCTCGGAAAACAGCGAAAAATAATAATGAAAAAAATTACTCCCTAATTTTCGCCTCGCGTAGGAAAAAAAAATTGTTCTAAAGAGACGCCTGATAAAAAGTTTGAATTTTTAATTTCGACGAATGTCGAAATAAGCAGAATGAGAAATTTGAAGGAAACTCATATCGCTAATTTATAATGACTTGTGAAAGAATTCTATTATGAATGTGACGTGATAATTTTAAAATTTGAAGTGTTTTTCATTTATTTTATATGAAGTCCCTAAACTTCATTTTCTTATGTTCTCATTTCATAAAAAAAAAGTTGTAAAAACATATTTCAAAGATTGCAATAATTGCTTTTTAGCGTAACATTCTTCAAAATATAAATTGGTTTTCAATAACTCTTTTTTTTTTAATTCCTGACAGACCGTTTCAGGAAATGATAGTTACTTTACCTTGTATCATTAATTTGATTAAGATATAAATTTGTATTTGGACATTCGTTTTTACAAAATGATTGCTCCAAGTTTTGAAAACAAATTTTAAACTGAATTAGCCCCTTTGATCTGAGCTTTTTTTTATTAATGAAGATTGCATTTTAGATTTTTATATCGCATTTTAGTACATTTTCTTTTGGAAAATATGAGTTTCACAAATACCGTATCCTGTTTAAAATTATCCTGTAAGGATTATGTGATGCTATTTAAATGTGTTTCGGAATATTTTTTAAAATGTTAGGTGTATCTCTCTCTCTCTATCAATCTATATATATATATATATATATATATATATATATATATACACATGTATGTATATATATATATATATGTGTGTGTGTGTGTATATGTGTGTGTTAATACACAAGTATGTGTGTGTATATATATGTGTGTGTGTAGAAGTAAACAACCCTGCGGAACTACAAGAGAGAAAACAAACTTTTTTGTTTACTTTGGATAGACGTCAGTTAGACGGCGACGTGTGCAGACGGCACTTTTCGCAGTTTGATAAATGATTGTAGACATGATGTCCAGTTTTATTTTAATTCTCCCTAGACACAATTTTGTATATAATGTGTAAATAGTTTAATTAAATAATTTAATTTTAATTGAGCTTTTGTGCATCCTATAATAAAATCATATATATATATATATATTATATATATATATTTATATATATGTGTGTGTGTGTGTGTGTGTGTGTGTGTGTGTGTGTGTGTGTGTGTGTGTGTGTTATATGTGTGTGTGTTAATACACAAGTATGTTTGTGATATATATATATATATGTGTGTAGAAGTGAACAACTCAACCCTTCGGAAACTGATGTCCAGTTTTATTTTAATTCTCCCTCGACACCAATCCCCAATTTTGTATATAATGTGTAAATAGTTTAATTAAATAATTTAATTTTAATTGAGCTTTTGTGCATCCTTTCCACCGTGGGAATAAATCACATATATATATTGAATAATTTGTTGAATATATATAGATCGCAAACACATTTTATTGTGATACAAGTACGAGTTACAGTTTTATAGTTTTGAGAGGATTCTGAGCTCAGCCAATAAAATTTCTGTGTACAAACAAATTAAACGAACCTCCAAGATACTACTTAAACACTAACTACCAAATATAAGTTTTATTATATATTTAAAATAAGTTCATTTTAATTGAGCTTTTGTGCATCCTTTCCACCGTGGGAATAAATCTCCCATATATATATATATATATATATATATATATATATATATATATATATATATATATATATATATATATATATATATATATATATATATATGTGTGTGTGTGTGTATGACATGGTCCAGTGTTAAAGCGAATGGAAAACAGTCTTTCTTGATAATAATAAGTTTATTAAATCATAGTTTCATTTAAAAGCAAAACTAGCGCCATTTTCATTTGTTCATGGCGGAGACACGTGTAGAGTGTGTTGACAGCTCCATGTCCACTAGCTAACTGACTCATATCGGTTCGCTTAATCATCAAATCCTTCAAATATCTTTCCGCTTGACCGGATGATCTTCACAATGCTTACGCGAGTGAGTGAGTCTTTTTTCATTTATTTTATTGTTATAAAAGAGTTCCCTTGGTAAAATCACTCATAACTCACGTCATTTACCAACTACCCCTTTTTTAGACCTAACACACACACACACACTCACACACACACATTTATATATATATATATATATATATATATATATATATATATATATATATATATATTATATATATATATATATATATATATATATATATATATATATATATAGTATATGTATATTATATATATATATATATATATATATATATATATATATATATATATATATGTGTGTGTGTGTGTGTGTGTGTGTGTGTGTACATGCATATATATATTTGATTTGCCATGTATGAATTCAAATGATACGTGAATGTCATGAAAACTAATGAGAAAGTATCAGTATTAATTTAAATTAATAAAATGATTAGCATAAATATATCTTAGAGGATCAGACATTTATCCTTTATTTTGATATTTTTCTATATGTTCGTTGTTAATGTGACACCCGTAAAATTTGCTTCATTATTTAGTTTAATTTACGGATAAAAGTATTTAAGCGTTCATTAAATAAATAATTGACATAAGTAGGCTTTTTAAAAATTATTTTAACAATGAGTTCAAATAATTATGTTTTCATTGGTGGATTTTATAGAAGTTCTACTTCCGCACCGAAAAATGTCACCTGCTGAATGTTGATACATAATAACAAAAAATATCCGTATTTAGAAATTATTCTTAATAAAATTTCACTTTCAACTTAAATATGTCATGCTTAAACAAATAAATTAACATTTGATTACTTTATTGACACTACAAAACTGATATAAAATGTGTAGTAAATAGTTCTTTCTGTTAATAAAATTTTCAAGTTATTCGTTTCTTTAATAACTCCAAATGTTTAACCCTTTTTTTAATAATTTATTATTTTACTTCATTTTTATTTTAATTGAAATCAAACTGAATAATTAATTTCTCTAGTAAAGTAAAATTTCTAAGGTTACTGTTCATTAGAGAAATTATTTTTTAATTTTAAGCACATTCATATGGTATCTCTATGTGTCAGATAAATCCTTTTTCCATGCACTATGTCCCTAGCTCTTTAAAAATTTATTGATAGTCAGCAGCAAAAAGAATAGGTAAAACGGGAACTACATGAAGTGTCTTTACTTATTCATTTTAATGTAACGGATTAAAAAAAATTTTTTTTTTTACTTGTTTCGTGTAAGGACCAACCCACTTCGTAAAAATCCACCTCCCTCTGGGCTATCTCTCTATCCTGTCTTTTTCCGATGCCAAGTAAGAATTATCTTTCGATTAAATCCCCCCTCGCTTAGGGACCACCCGCAAGCGTTGCCCCATAAAGCCTTTCACCCCAGTTTAATTCTTAGATTCGGGGTCCACTGAAAAGCCTTGCAGCAAATATATCCGATGAAGGCTTTAAAACTGGGGATATTTTGAAGGCTATTGAAAGGTGAGCGGCGTTCAACTTTCTGAAAGCGAAGAGTGGGTGGGTGTTAATCTGTCGGACGCGGCTCTTGTTCCTTTGGTCCCTTCATTGTTGGATATTGATTGGGGATCACACTCCCGAACTCTATATCTGACCAGTAATCAAGGAAATCAGTCTCTATGCAAATGGGAGGCTAAAAATACCATTAAGGCTAGGTCTCGGCCATAGCACTCGCCTAATCGGGTATCGTTTAATACCACCGGCAACACACATTAACGTTTGAAGTTGAGGGAATTTAATAGCTTCAGGGAGAATTTACAGAAGATAATTATTTCAGTATCTTAAATATTTAAAATTGAAACCTTTAGGAACTTATTCTTCAAGTTTATTGGAAGATCTCCCTGTGGTTGTTTGTAATACTGGTAAATTGCATAAGTTACCAGTATTACAAACAAAGAGTGGGTAGCGTTTAATCTGTCGGACTGGCTACAACATTAACGTTTGAAGTTGAGGGAATTTCAATAGTTCAGGATATTTACAGAAGATCAATTATTTCAGCCTCTTAAATATTTAAAATTGAAACCTTTAGGAAATCATTCTCTATGCAAGATTCCTGTGGTTGTTTGTAAAAATACCATGGTAAGGCTAAGTTACCAGTATTACAAAGCAACCCTCGCCTAATCGGGTAGCGTTTAATACCACCGGCAACACACATTAACGTTTGAAGTTGAGGGAATTTAATAGCTTCAGGGAGAATATACAGAAGATGATTATTTCAGTCTCTTAAATATTTAAAATTGAAACCTTTAGGAACTTATTCTTCAAGTTTATTGGAAGATCTCCCTGTGGTTGTTTGTAATACTGGTAAATTGCATAAGTTACCAGTATTACAAACAACCCTAACCTGATAGGGTAGCGTTTAATATTACTCGTTCTACTGGCTACACACATTGTTTGAAATTGAGGGAATTCAATAGCGTCAGGGAAAATTTTCAGAAGATGATTAATTCAGTCTCTTAAATATTTAAAATTGAAACATTTAGGAACGCTATTCTTCAAGTCGGGAGTTCGAAAGTTTTTGAAGTTCTTGTGGTTGTTTGTAATACTGGTAAATTTGGAAATTTACAAGTATTAAAAACAACCCTAACCTGATCAGATATCGATTAATATTACTCGTTCTACCGGCTACATACATTACCGTTTAAAGTTGAGGGAATTCAATAGCGTCAGGAAAAATTTACAGAAGATGATTATTTCAGTCTCTTAAATATTCAAAATTGAAACCTCTAGGAACGCTATTCTTCCAGTCTAAAGGAAGTTCTTCTTGTGGTTGTTTGTAATAATGGAAAATTTCCAAATTTACCAGTATTACAAACAACCCTAACCTATTCGGATAGCGTTTAATATTACTCGTCTACCGGCTACACACATTAACGTTTGAAGTTAAGGGAATTCAATAGCGTCAGGAAAAATTTACAGAAGATGATTGTTACAGTCTCTTAAATATTTAAAATTGAAATCTTTATTGACGTTATTCTTTTTCTTCAAGTCTAACTGTTCTTCCTGGGGTTGTTTGTAATACCAGTAAGTTGACAAGCAAACTTGAAAAATGAACTTGTAGATTTTACAGGCAATAGACGCGTCGTTTTGTCTATTCATATGTTTTATGGTATCATGAATTTCTAGTAACAATGATTTGCTGCAGATTATGAAATTCATAGCATGTAGATATTCTGGTTCAATCATCCATTTAGCTTTTACGAACCAAGATAAACTTATAATTTTTGTACAGCTTTTATTTCATGATTCTAAACATTACAATGGAACCTCAATCTTTCGTTTTTCAAGGGGACCTAAATGATAATCGATGAATGCCGTAAAACATTGTGTACAAAGTACAGATGAAAAACTTATGTAAAATAAGTGACTATGAATGAATTTATTATTTTCAATACTAATTGGATGTATTTAACATTTAAAAAAATATTTAGGAGGATACTTAACATTTAAAAATATTTTGTTATTGATAACTACTATAATTTTATTGCCTGACTGCAAAGAATGAACGGTCTATAAATTAGATACT
Organism: Pardosa pseudoannulata; assembly: GCA_032207245.1. Lineage (NCBI taxonomy): Eukaryota > Metazoa > Arthropoda > Arachnida > Araneae > Lycosidae > Pardosa > Pardosa pseudoannulata. The sequence continues at coordinate 124,538,573 of CM063511.1, forward strand.
ACAGCATTTTCAACGAAATAAATCATATTTATATTAGTATAATTCACTTAAAAAGTGTATTAACAATTTATTTGCAACGATATTGAGTTCACAAGTTAAGTTCAATTATATCTATATGTTTAGCTATCAGTGTCTTTCTTTTCATTATCTCTTAATATTATATCAACAAATAAATATGAAATTACATAGCAAAATTTTTTCATTCATTTAAAATTCTTTATGTTTGAAAAGTATATTTGCAAACTTAATTTAGCAAGATCTTTTATACGCCCATCCGCCTAAAAGTTTAGCGTATATATCTTTAGTGTTTTATTATCATTCAAACTTTTTTGAACACGAGGTTTTTATTTCGGATATAAAAATATTTTTACCTATGGTATAGCCCCATTCTATTATTTTTTTTTATTTTTGTGTCATGTCGAGAACGTGTAATTTTCTGACATAGTCAGAAAGGAATAGAAAATAATAAAAATTCCTATAAGCTAATCAATTAATAGGACTCTTTTCTATTCGTCATTTTGCATTCACCTCTGTTTTAAAATAGACGTAGAACATACCATGAGTACATTGAATTGTGTCAAGAACCGGTGAAAGGTTATTGCGGCTTAAAGACGAAATGTAATATTCAACAACATCAATAATTCTACAGTAATAATTCTACATTACCTATTCAATTTTTCAAAAATTTAGCAATTGTGTCTACATTTTTATTCATGGGGAATTTTAAAACAACTAATTTTATGTCAAGATTCAGTTACAAATATAAAGATAAGCCTTTCTTTATCCTTCGAGAATATTATAAAAGTTTTTCACACAACTTAATACAAATATTGAGATTTTCCGTCACTGTTTAACAAATTTAACTTGTTAAAAGGGAAAATCAAACCACCTATAACCGCTGTTTCTCCTTTTGGTGGGTAAAAGAAAAAAAGAAAATCTTTCTTCACCTGCATGGTTTAGAGATAAACCATTCTATTCTTCAAGTAGGAACTCCCAGAAGGCCTTCAAAAGCTTCACACAAGATCAAGTGTTGTGATCTTCCCTACAAATAGTGATCCATGGTATCATAACAATGCTTGAACACAAAATATCACCCTTTCTATAGAGGAAAACCTCGGAAGGCAGACGGATGCCAACTTTTGACAGCTTCTTGAGAATTCGAGCCTGAAAACCATCGAAAATCACCTTAACCTAATCCCTGCAAAAGGGCAAACAGAAAGGTTAAGAACATGGCTAATCTCCCCTCCTAGTTGAGCATCTAAACAGCCATGAAATAAGGTGAAAAAGGGGTTTCTTTTCAGGTGACACCTCTGTGTTCGTCTACAACAATACCAATGAAGTCTTACCTCGCTACTTTCCGGGGTAACAAGTGGGGTTTGGAATGGGAGGACGAAGGGAAGGCATCCCTCCTCGGTATTAACCAATATTCTCTCCTTCACGTTCATGATTTGAAATTTCAAGTATAAAAAAGGAATTTTGTTATTTTTATATGACAGTCAAAAATTTATATTCTTCAAGGACATTTTGACGTTATTGTTATAATTTTTTTTATACAGATTGCGTGCTTCTTGCTGCGAATACATGGTATTCAAAAGAGAAAGAAATTAAAATTATTTTTTCTTTCCGCATTCTTAATGAATATCTTCAACTGAATAATTTTTGCACTATATATTTGTATAAATATTTAAAGGATATATATTTTGACATCGTTATGAAGATTTTTTCCCCCAAAATTTTTTTATCTAGTTTTGAATTAAAAAAAGTTTTTTTTGCAACTATTAATTTAATAAAGACAGATATGCTGAAAAACGTGATGCTCTTACGTACCACAAAAACTAACAATGCCTTTACTGTATATGAATCTTCAAATGAGTTATTTTATTTGAATAGTACTTATAGTTAATTGTAGCTACTCTAGTCAATATTTTTGTCAGCAAAAAAGTTGACCATAACGTAGTTTAAAGTAGGAATTATTTGGACAAAAAAAGGAGGCATAAATCTTTTCTGCCTTTCAGAAAAAAAGGGGGGGGGAGCGTCATTATTCTATTAATGCATACTTTTTGAGGATTTACCATAAACACAAAACTGATAAAAAGATTTAAGTAACTTAATAATAATCAAGTCCCAATTTGCATCATTCTATATGTTTCTCATTTCGTCTTCTAAAGATATGCATAATGTTTTCTTTTAATTAGTGACAACTTAATTGTAAAGAGTTGAAAATACTACGTTTCCCCTTTGAAATTATTTTTAAAACTGTAATATAATTCTCTGTGTAGACATAGCACTTTATAATTTGCACACAGAAAAGAAAATACTAAAAATAATATAAAAAGGGTAATAGCACTTATTTTAGAATCCAAATTATGAGAGAGTTTTTCATTTATCTATATACAAAGTTTATTGAAGGCAATTTTATACTGCAGTTTCTGTACTATACATCAGCTAAATCCTTTTTGTCTACTTGTTGGGCATAAAATTTGTCATTAACTTTCAAGTTAGTAAAAATCGTGTAAATTTTTTTAACTCCTTTAAATATGTCATATCTTCTAAAATTGGATTATTAAATGTGATATACCATTTACTTTATTAATTGTTCATTTTTAGGAGAGGGGGGGTTAGGCTTGAAATTACATGGTTGAAATCATTGTTTAAATGCTTTAAAACATAAGCTAATAGCATAATTTTAGAATTTTTTTTTACCTATAGATTTTTAGTCCTTAGCTAAAGTAACTTTCTTTTGTGTTAGTAATTTTTAACTTAATTTTCAAGTTTAGATTCTTTTAAATATAATATATACCTATACCGAATTTAAATAGTACCTGATACTAGCAAAGTTATTCAGAAGTATGCAGATACTTATCATTATATTTATCATTAGTTTTCAAGTCTGTAAAAATTTTGTAAATTAGTTTAAGTGCTTTAAGTATGTCATATCTTCTAAAATTGGATTATTAAGTGTTATATGCTATTAATTTTGTTTATTGTACATTTAAATTTTTTTAGGTCAAGTAGTGGAATTACATGCTCGAAAGCATTGTTTAAATACTTTAGAATATAAGCTAATAACATAATTTCAATTTTTTTTTCACTTATAGAATTTTAGTCCTTCGCTAAAATAACTTTCTAGAAGCTTTTGTGTTAATAATTTGTAGCTTTATTTTCCCGTTTAAATTCTTTTAAATAGAATATGTACCTATACCTAATTTAAATGGTAGCTGATACTAGCTAAGTTATTCAGAAGTACGCTGTGGCAGAGACTTGTTTACTTGGACAAAATATATATCATTATCCTTCAAGTCTGTAAAAATGTTGTAAATTAATTTAAGTGCTTTAAGTATGTCATATATAAAATTGTATAATTAAATGCCATATACGATTAATTTTGTTTATTGTACATTTAAATTCTTTTAGATAAAGCCGTGGAATTACATGTTGGAAAGCATTGTTTAAATATTTAAGAGTAGAAGACAATAATAATATAATTTTGGAAATTTTTTTCACATATAGACTTTTAGTCTTTAGCTAAAATAACTTTTTAGAAGAATTTATGGTAGTAATTTTTAACTTCATTCTCACGTTTAAATTGTTTTAAATAGAATTTATACCTATACCGAATGCAAATGGTAACTGATCCTTAAAACACTAGCTAAATTATTCAGAGGGATGCTGTTGCAGATACATTTTACACGATAAGCAATATTTCATGATCCCAAAGTGTGAAACATAACTTAAAACTAGAGGGGTGTCAAAAAATAAATTTTAGAGTATAATCCCAAAGTTTTACGCTCTTGCTACAACATATGAATAAAATTCAGATTATCGTATTTCACCTCTAGCTCCTTTTTTTTACGACCATTATAAAATTCCGATCTAACTTTGAGCCCTGGTACTTAGGCAAAAAAATACTAATAAAAAAGTTCGGAGCTGGAGACAACGCATAAAACTGAGCCCTGTGTCATTATACAGCAAGCAAGCCACGCTCCATAAAACAGGGCCTTCACGATATGACACACATAAACTTTGAAACAACGCCAGTGGAAGGGGGAAAAAATTTCTAAAATCTGATATGTATATGCATAAACATATATTCCCATCTGTTGTATATACGTGCAAAAGAGTAATATTAAAAATCGGTGACTATACCGATTGTTTCCACCCTTCTTCATCTTAAAAAGGGAACCTCCCATTTTCTTTCCTCCCCTCCCCCGCGTTGCTATGACAACTAGCATCTTGTGAGCTATTTTCTCCTTTCTATCTCTCTCTTACCTTTTCTCTTCATCTTCCCCCTGCTGATTAACGAATGGGACGGTAGCTGGCGTAGAAACAAAAGACCGAACTAGAAGAGCGTGCGATTTTTTTTCCCTTTTATTAATATTTTTTTCCCTCCAGCAGTAACTTAGTTCTTTTCCTTGACTTCATTCTTTATAGGAATGCAGAATGTTTCATCGTTTTATTGTGATTTTCTTTTACTATGCTGAGTATTTTATTTTACTTTTTTTCCCCCTCTTTTATGACTTAACATGAATAAGATGGTAAGACTTCAGAGCGAGAGCATGTTCATTTGAGAACAAAAAAGGTAAGTTTAGAAGCATAAACATACCTTACAAAATGTACGAGATGCTTAATATTTTCGCTTTCAATTACAAACTTCGCCAAAAATTGTTAAGAAGTCGGATTTTCTCTCTTTTTCAAGAAAAAGAGGAAAAAAAAGTCTTTTTCTTTTAATTTCATTTTATTTTACCTTGCAATTTTTTTAAAAAATCCGATTAAAGTATTTGTAGTATTTCATCGTATTTAACGTATATGCTGATTGAACGAAAAAATAATTTTACGTACGATGCATATACTTTTACTCAAATAGATTCGAAATAGATAAGATACTTTTTTAATTTAAATAATTCTCAGTCGTAAGTGAAACTAGATAGAATCATTATTAAAAGTTCAATTTATAAGACTTTAAAAGTCTTGTTTTAAAGAATGCAAGCAAATTATACGTATTTGAATTATATGTATATAGATCCATGCTTGAGGAATATGTTATATAAGCAAAAGAAATTTCATACATTAGCATTTATTATTTTAAGATTTAAAAAATGAATTTTAAGGCTTTTAAGTTGAGTAATTGCGATGAAAACTTTTAAAATTACTCAACTTACTCATACTATATTATTTATCATTTTTGCATTATTTTTGTACAAAGCAATCCCGATGAAAACTTTAAAAACTACAATACTCGAATTACTCATCATATATTAATTATCTTTTTGGGAAGTTTTGGCAAAGTAATTCTGATGAAAACTTTTAAAATTATAACACTCAACTTAATCATCATATATTATTTATCATATTTGAGGAGTTTTGGTAAAGTAATTCTAATGAAAACTTTACAAACACTAATACCCAACTTATTCATCATATATTATTATGATTTTTGAAGTATACATGCTTTTTGTGAGTCTGCTGTAACAGCAATGTTAACAAATAAGGTACTTCAAAAATTCTGGAGCAGTGTCAGATTGCATTTTCAAAGTATAAATATAATGAATTATTAAAAAATTCAAAATTTTTATAAACTATTGTTTCATTGCTACCTTCCCTCTTTATAACTTTACGTCTGTATTTTTGTATTAGGTGGTAAAATGCGTAGAGTACCGGATTCGATTCCAAGGCGGAGAATTTTATATTTCTCAGTTTAAAATGCGTTTTTACTTTTCCTTTTTATTGTTTAAGAGCAACATAAGTTATACTAGGAATCAATTTTTTAGAGAATTTATTCTACTTTTATGATGTTTAAATTCGACCGATAAAAATAATTATTAACCATTTTTGTAAAAAAATTCAATACTTTAGAATTGTTGAAACATTATCAAATTTTTCTTCAAACTACTGTATGTACATTTGTGATTCTGTGATATAAAGAATCAACATATATATATATATATATATATATATATATATATATATATATATATATATATATATATATATATATATATATATATATATATATTTATATTTATATATGTGTGTGTATATATATATATATGTATGTATATGTATATATATATATATATATATATATATATATATATATATATATATATATATATATATATGTATGTATATATATGTATATATATGTCTATGTACATATATATATATATATATAATATGTATGTATATGTATATATATATGTATTTATATATGCATATGTATATATATATATGCATATGTATATATATATGTATATGTATGTATATATATATGTATATATATGCATATGTATATATATATGTATGTATGTATATGTATATGTATGTATGTATATATATATGTATATATATATATAGATATATATATGTGTTATATATATATAGATATATATATGTGTGTGTATATATATATATATATATATGAATATTCTTAGATATTATATATGTAATTTTAGGAATAAAAATGCTAGAACTTATTTTGTTTGCCTAGTCTAGACTCGATAATTTATTCCTCAGTTTTAGGTCTTCATAGAATTCAGACCACAGTCAAATAAATACCCATTACCAGAAATCCGCTGAAATCACTGTTTATTTTCATCACTCTCAAAATCTGGACGGCTGTCATGTGCGTCCTAGCAGCATTTAATATGCCTAATAGTGCTAGAATCCTTGTCAGCTCAAAAGCTAGGGAAGTGCATTCATATAAGAAAATTTAGGTTCCTATTAAGATAAATTTTCTAAGTTTATTACACACATATTATATATACACATGTGTAGTATAATTCTTGTTTGCAAGTCTTCAATAAAATAATATCAATGATATACATAAAAATAAATAAACCTTTCAATCTAATTTGAATTTTCTTGACTAATATTTTTTCTAAGTATCGATTGTATTTATTATTTATTTTATATCCTCTATGTGAACTTAAATTTAAGTTTATCTAATATTTTATAGAAATAATTAAGTTCTGTAAGTACCTTTCTATCATAATACGGATCTATGTTCTTGCCTGTGTCCGCTAGTTTAATATTTAGTTCAGTTCTTCAGTAAATAAAAGTAGAGCTATCATTGAAAAATTATAACATTTTAACATTGAATTTTATTAAATTCTTTTTATCAGTGTGTAAGGTGAATAAATGCCTATAGGATATAATGTTTCTATAGCTCTAAGTTAATCGGTGTTTAATCAGTTTAAGTCAAAAAATTTTGTTTTAGGTAAATGTCTTTCGTATTGCAGTGTACTTACTCCTTTTAACTATATCTCCAAATTTTTTTCTACTTTCTTTGTTCTTTTCTCAATGTTTCGTATTCTATTTGGATGCTCCTTTTAAATCAAGCCCTTCAATTTTTATTTTGTTTAGTCAATATTTTCTAACGGAATAATTACAAATTTCATTTAGCGATATACCACTTAAAAACTATTATTTTCCCTCTGATATTATCCCTGTAAAGTAATATTCGAATTGTAAAATATGTACTTTATGCTATTACAATCTTTTAATCTAAAACTACTTTTAAAAACTAAAAAATTTTAACATTTAAAGAACCATTTTCAATAATAGTAGTACTAGATTAAAATTAAAGTTTTATTAATTATTAATTAAATTACGGAATGGATTTTGATTTTAATTTATTAAGGAATAACACTTTGTTTATAGACTTTACAAGCAAAATTAAAAAAATATATATAAATTGGTCAACTTAAACACTTTTATCAGTTTTGTGTTTAAAATTTTTCTTTATAGATTTCAAAATATATATAAAAAAATAAAATCGGGATATCCCGTTAAGTTTTAACTGTTTTTTTTCCTCATAAGTACAAATTTTAACGATGATTTTTCTAATTTTTAAATAGAAATTGTATATTGGTTTAAGACAGAAAATCAACATTTTTTGTGGTTTATAATTGATTATTTTTTAATTCATCTATGTGATACGGCAGATGGTAAAATAACTCCAGCTAAGAAATGAAACTGTTCAATTTAAATACTTTTATCAGTTTTGTGCTTAAAGTTTTTCTTTATAGACTTCAAAATATATAAAAAATAAAATCGGAATATCCCGTTAAGTTTTAACTGCTTTTAATTTCTCATAAGTTCAAATTTTAAAGATAATTTTTCTAATTTTAAATAGAAATTGTAGATTGGCTTAAGACAGAAAACCAACATTTTTTTGTGGTTTATAATTGATTATTTTTTAATTCATTTGTGTGATACGGTAGATGGTAAAATACTTCCAGCTGAGAAATGAAACTGTTCAAGGTAGTGGAAAGGCAAGCAACAAAATTCGTAGTAAAACGCAGTAATGTTGCTTTGATATCTAATATAGAGCGTGCCAGAGAAGTGTGTAAAATTTAGTGCAAAATTAGCTCCAGAGTACGCACATTCGCCCCTCATGATACATGCATATTCACGAGAAATATGTATTTACAGAGCGAGCGGAGAGGAGAGAGAAAAGGCAAAAATTTTATTACATCACAGAGTGTTTACCCGGACGCTATCTCGTTCCTTTGGCGCGATGATTAAGTGGGCTATTCCTCACCGTCTTTGGCCGTTAAAAATGAAGCGAGAAATGAAGCTTTAGCACGCTCGCCCCCTTCCCCTCGTTGCACACGCTTGCTGCCAGTGGCGTCGTTAGCACACAGCCCCGGTGTTTTATGGCGGATGTCGTGAGACCGTTTCGCGTGACCCCCCTGTCACTCTGGCGGTCGTGTCACTACTCACGCGTGAGGAAGGGCTACATGCGGTTGCGTGCAACAAATGAAAACAACGTAGCACACACGTGGAAAGTGCCCCGCATGAATAATCGCGTTTTTATGGGGAGGAAGTGGCCAGGGCCCTTGTGGTTGGAGGTGGCTGCAAATTGGGGTGCCACGGTAGGCGGTCTGCCTTTTGTCGATCTCTCCAAAAAGCTCCTTTGTTTCCCCAACTTTTAAAAAGTGAGGTTTTAGCCTGTCTCAACCTGAGCTTGCGCCTGCCTTCTTTTGTTTCTGGGAAACAAAGGGCGAAGAAGTCGAGCTCGCAAGGCGGTCCTTGCAAGGGCCGAGACTGGGTGCGGGTTCGCTGGTGTCAATCAAGAGAGATGGCAACTTCTCACATGCCGATCATCTATGCATTTCATCTTTGATTTGCGCTCCCAGATTGATAATTTATTCCGTCCGTCGCTTACCTGTTTAAAAATTCCGGGCACGCCAGAGGATCTGAAGTTGATTTTGATCTGAGATCGTGGAAGCAAAGGCCCGGTGAAAGCTGCTGATATAGATAAGCTTGTATCGGCGAGATACGATATGCCATTAATAAAAAAAGATCAATATTTTATTTCAGAAGATTACTCTGTGACAAGCTTCTTTTCCTGATTGCCACATTAAGGAATAAATGGAAAGTTTTGTAATGAAGGTTAACTCTTTCGTAACAGTCAATGCATTTTCTTTCTTTTTTTTTTAACTCCCTCGTTCACTTATTATATGAAAACCGAAGAAGAAAATCATTTTTTGAATTGTTATAATTTAAATGGTATTCTAAATTATGTATAAAAAATAATTTTCACAGCCTGGTTTTATAAAGTAAAATTCTAGAACCTTTTATTAAAGTAGCTTGAATGTCTAGGTACGTGTACAAGCGGGGGTTTGTAAACTAAACGACGTAGAAAATTTAAACTGAGCATTTAGATAATAAATTTGTGTTAATATATTTAATTGTTATTAATTGTGTTTTAAATTATTATTAGTAAATATATTATCATTCCGACCCAGCCTAAGCCACATGCATTAGTGTAGTACATTAGTTACATTCATTAGGGTAGTACAAAAATCAAATACAATCAGAGTGTTTAGTTTCTGGATTCACTTCTTCATCATTTTTGAGATATCAAACTTTCAATCCTGTAGTTCAAATTTTTATAAAAACTAAACCAAATATGAAGCCAGGTATGTCCCTTAGATGTATGAGATGTAATACTGAAAATAACAGTTTATTGAAAAATTAATTCAAGCTTTTTTATGCGTTATAAGGTAGGATTGAAATGTTTAGTTTGGGAGTGTGGCTACAGCGTGTCTGCAAATTAGTATGTTTTTAATGCGGCTACATCGTATAAACAACGTATAAAGCACGAATATCGAGCCAGGGGATTTTTGTGGTATTCTTTTATTTCTTAAGTGTGTGGGGAAATTGCTGAAACGTTAATATTGGTGACGTTACCAAATGTGTTCAAACAGGACCAATGTGCTGTTGTTCTTTATTTCAATATTTTCTAAACTTTTGACATATGTGTACCCCATCTATAATTTTCGTAACGCTGAGTACTCTTCGTCAATAATAAATAAATAAAAATAAAAGCAATTAAAATAAAATAAAATATTTTTATTTTTTATTTTTTGTGACATACACAAAAAATAAAAAAATAAAATTATTCATGATAAAATATAAGTAAAAGTCATATTATAAATAACATTTATTCGGATCAATGAGAAGGATTAAATTGTTTGTGCTGAGGTGACAAATCGTCATAATTTGGTTCCCTGATTGTTAATTTTAATCTGAGAATCGGTTCCATGTCCAATAGTCTATTCCTTTTTTCCGACTTAATGTCTACAAATGCTTAAAAACAACTTCACATAAATATGAAGTTAGAAAACGCAAGATGTAGTTCAGAACTTTTTCTGTTAATACCGGATACACATGTTGCATTTGTAAGTATAACGATGTTAAAGTACTCTCTTTATGTTTATTTTTAAAGAATCCGTCTGAAGTCTATTTTGTGCGGATGTTTACTCCCAGGAAACATTGTTCCTGTTAATTTTTTACTGTATATTACCACTTGTTTCTGCATCATGTCCCAATTTTTCTATACTGTAAAATTATTAAGTTTACTTTACTGTATTTTCTGCCTGCCCAAAATTAAGCAACCAAATTTATTTATTTTCCTCTTCTCCCACACTGTTATCACTTCTAATTAATGTCATACCAACTCAATTCCAATAGTATATGCGTACTATCATTAGTAATACATGGACTAGAGGATTGACTCAGGAAGTTCAGTTACTAATTCTTCCTGTGAGATCCTGTGAGTCTGAAGTCAATTCCAACAATTACTCTTCTTTTCCTTGGACAAATCTTCTGGTGTAGATGTTGTATTAATGTTAAATGGATATCTTATCCATTCAATATTTAAATCAGGAAAATAGTTTTTCAAGCCACACGTATCTTCGTCAAACTCTTCCCGTGGCACCTGGGGTGTAAGCGTACCACACTTTAGGAAACACTGTTTTATTGCCAAGGAACAAAAATCTGTGGACATTCATCAAAGAATGCTGGAACTTGAGTCGAAGGCATGGACTATGTGTCATCTTTCATCCCAGCCATCGTGTTGCAAAAATATGACCGTTACACTGCAATTCAAACCAAACCAAATCTTTTTGTTTGGACTCCAATGACGAATAAATATCTCTTCAAACATATTGGTAGTGCCTGAGTATTTCTAGGTGAAGCAAAGTAAGATGAGATGCCTATTAATGCACACGCGTATTGTCATGGTAATTTCTGTTGTAAAAACTATTTCTGAATTTTTTTTTCAGTCCGGGAGTGGCGCCAAGACGGTCCTCAGTAATGTTACGTTTTGTGAATCTTTGTTCTCTTACACAAACAAAACGACGTGTACATAATACTATTTTTTTTTTCAAATGGACATTCGTCTTAGACCAACATCTATTGTTAAGCAATAAGATTTTTGTTCTGTTTTGTGATAGTTTGCATTGTGGTCTACCAAAACAATATCCCATTTATGAGTCAATTATTTGTTGAAAGGATGACCTTAAAGATTTTTCTTCTTTCTTCTTCTTCTTTTTTTAGATTTAAAAGAAATCAGAGCATTATTTTTTATTGAAAACCAGCAGTAATATCCAGTGTTGCTTGTGCTTTAATAACAATAATAACAAGTACGTTGTAAACAAAATAACCTACATTTTGTAGTTGGATGTGGCAATAGGCGAGGTTCTAGGGTAACTACAACATATTGCTATTTTATCCAATGGTGCTATACTATATGGTCATTAGATCATATAACAAACCATATAGGCCTTTTCTATGGAAGCAATTTATGTCTTTACTTTCGAAGTCATATAGGTCTTTACTACTGAAAGAGATTTGGTTTGGAGTGCTATAATCTACTTTTTTGTAACATGAGGGCTAATGAGACCGGAACCTACTGCTTAAAGCTTATTCCAAACGACTATGAATATCCATGCCGCAGTGGGATACGAATCCACGAAGTCCGGTACCGAAGGCCAGCACCCTAACCATTCGGCCATCGTTTGGCTTTACAGAAAGGGAAATAAAGAATAAAATGCATCATTTCTAAATTATGATCTATAACTTGAATTTATTTAAGCTTCCTGCAAACTTTCTCGGAATTACCTGAATCAACATACACAATTTTATTAAGACTTATCAAACAACTTCGAAATGCATGTCGAACATACTGACACACAGATAATTATATATATATATATATATATATATATATATATATATATATATATATATATATACACACACACACACATATATATATATATATATATATATATATATATATATATATATATATATATATATATATATATATGTGTGTGTGTGTGTGTGTGTGTGTGTAACCAACGAGAGTATTTTCCGTGATTACACATAAAATTAGCCCCTATAATACAAATTGCACGGGCATACTGGGCAATAAGAGAACTTAAGTGATTTGACGTTATGGCTCCCATATAAAAGATGAAGTCCTACGTTGTGGAACTTTAAATTTACTTAAGCTAAAATCGAACATCTCTACATCGAATGGCCAAGAATATAATGCATCTTTCAATTTTTCGCATCCAAGAGCGAGTGATCACTTGAAGTTTTCCTAAGATACCTACAGCTTACTCAGCGTTATTTGGTAGTCAAGAACGTTGGTCATCTGAGTTGGCTCGAAAGTCACATCGGCAGGAATTTAGTTATTGGAGGAATGAAACTGTTTTCCTGGGATAGTTGGAAAATATGGCCATTGGACAGAACATTGAAATTTATTGTAGCGTTAGTTTTAGGACACGTGTAAAAAGAATTTAAGTGGGAGAACACTCCTTTAAATCTAACATTTTACAGCTGAGAAATTAGGTATGAGAAGGGGTAAAAGCAGAATTTTAGATAGATATTTTAGGTGGTATAATTTTGATTTATTACATACAAACATTTATATCCTATTTAATCCTAATTATATATGCTACACTAAACAGTACTGTAGTTATCATTTACCTATCCATAACTGCCTTATTAAAAGTGGCAATCGATTCGAATCTTTCTTCTTAGTATTGAGATACTTCTGAAATTCAGTGTCTCAACTCTTAACTGACGTTACTCAGAATAAAATAGTTTCCAGTTTAAGCGTTGATGCTCGACCTTCTACAGCTATGTTCAGAATTCGTATAGAAGCTGTTGGGAATATGATTTGAGTGTTTGCATTGCACCGCATATATATTTCTCAGGTAAAGAGACTCTTTCTGAAATATGCATCTTGGGCCATGCATATATAAGGCTCTCCCAACATCCAATGTTTCGCAACTGAGACGCCCGGGTTAACTTAGTTCATGATGTAATGTGGAGTATGAATAATTTAATTGCTAAAGCCAGGTCCCGTTGCTTTCAGAAATGCTTTCAGTTGCTTTCAGCCAGCGTGAGGTTTTCTGTTCTACACTTGCAAAAATATGATTTTTGAAGCAGTGAACCAGTTACCGATTCATTGTCATACATTGTCTTAATGGTACATATTTCTTTACTTTAAATACGATTCGGTTGGAAAATTTACTAATAAAATTTTTTTATAAATTAAAATAATTAGAATCTACGTCTCAGAGCCATTTAGACAATCTCTAAATGTGAAGAAAAATATTAGAATCTTTGTTTCCCTGACACGATATAAAACTATGTTGCGTAGGGTTCCAAATTTCTTTTACCTTCATTATTATCCGGCGATAAGTGTTTTCAAGCGTCACTTAAATTCCAGGAAGTGTCTATTTGACGTTTCCGACTAACTAGACCATTCTATCCCGGGGCCTTTCCGACTCGGCCTTAAATTTATTTTGCATTATTTAACAGTGAACGGTTCTGCATCCACCCGGAATGAATTCCCGAGTTAATCTGCGTTATCTATCTCTGTAGAGAGAGAGAGGTCCTTCTCCAACTGTCTAAGCACGGGCCATCCTATTCGGCGCGCAGTTTAGTTTTCTCTCTGCGTGTGTGCTTGTTGCATATTCATGAGCGGGTGTGGGCGCGACACCGGCTCGGGGGGTCGCGAGGGTCAAATCAACGGCCCTTCTGTTGCTGACAACACCCACGGACAGCTGACATCTCCGTGGCGCACACACGCACACGGGCCCCCGATCGAGAGAGGAAGATTTGTGAACACAGTTGTGGCACCGATTGTAAATAACGACGAATAATAGGTTATGGTTGCTTTTGCTGAACTTTTCCTTTTTCCTTCAAGTTTTTGAACAACGCCAGTTAAAGATAAAAAGACTGTCCACGCCGAGCTGGCGTTCTAATCGTAGTCAACTCACGGGTTTATTTTGAAAGAACTTTAAACTCCAGCTTCTAAAAGGGTTTACATTTAGTTTTTAACATTTAACCCTTTTAGCGTGATACAACGATATATCCTCGTTTGTAACTGTTGTGAAAACTGTCAATGACGATATATCGTTGCGCATTTGAGGACATCTAACTATTCGCATCAATAGAGAATTGTCACAAAAAGAAGTTATAAAACATTATAAAAAGTTTAATTTCTTTACAATAGAATTGAAAAATAGTTTACGAATTTGACTTTTCGTTATATTCTATGCTGATTGGTGACGAGACTGCGCGCATGCTGCAACGGTAGAATAGTAATTTCTTGATCATTTTCTTGAAACTAATCGTAGGATTTCGATAGCTAATACAGCAGAATATCTCTTTAATCACCACAAAATAATCTAGCATCAA
Source organism: Pardosa pseudoannulata (assembly GCA_032207245.1). Classification (NCBI taxonomy): domain Eukaryota; kingdom Metazoa; phylum Arthropoda; class Arachnida; order Araneae; family Lycosidae; genus Pardosa; species Pardosa pseudoannulata. Next base: position 124,553,582 of record CM063511.1, read on the forward strand.
CACGTTGAATGTAAAGCATTTTCATCTTTCATCATCATTTTTAAAGATTGTGTTTATTTCTTAGCAGTCACTGTTCACAAAACGCTACATTTGTTATTACTTTTTTACATTTTTTAAAAACATTCTTGATTTGGTGAACTTATAATTAGAATCAAAGAATTATGTTAATGTTCTTTTACAAGCTTTTTTTGAAACCTTAGCTAATCTGACAAATTGGTTCTTTGCATAGATATCATAGTTCCTTTCTACGAGGTTTAAACAAAGTAAAATTAACGATTACAAACCATTTTATCACAAATAGGAATTTAACCCTTAATTTGGCTAAGTCCGCTACACCGGACATGTATATTTATAACAACTATATAACACAATTGTCAGTGTTCGCCACAGCGGACATTAATTATCTCAAAATTGGAAAATGATATATTTTTTTTTTTTACTTTACAGAGGTCCTAATGTCTATACAGACATGGGAAAATAACAGAAATTAAAATTAAAAACTATTTGAAAAAACGTCTTGTCAAATTAAGGGTTAACTGTATTTTTACCCGTGTATATTGAAATGAAAATGGAAAACATGGTCAGACAAAAATGCTCGTGCGAAAATGTTCTTCACTTTCTAAGGACAGAAAAAATAAGGCTATGGTCTAATCTTACTCAACCTTTATTTTTTTTAGGGTTTTAAATCATAACAGTTAAAAAGTAATTATTAACTATGTCAAGCTGTGGCTTATTGGTTGTTTTAGCCCCAGCTAACTCGTAGGATTGTTTGTTAATAAGATCATTAACTCGAGCATTTAGAATGGCTTACATTTCAATTTTTATGTGAAACTATTGTTACACGATAAAAGTGTGAATTCAATTTAATCAGCGTATAAGTGAATTGAAAAGAGAGCGTGATATTTTTGAATTTCTTCGTATAGCTTTCTTTCCGGTTTGTAGGGACAGAAGAAATAAGTTTATGTTTGCTTTCGCTAAGCTTTTCTTTTTTTTTCCTTTAGAGATTTCAAATAAAGGCAGTTAAAAAGGAAAGACTATCTTCACCATGATGCATTTAAATGTCTCTCTAACTTGCCGGATTACTTTGCAAAAGCCTTACGATGAGCATTATAACACCTTGCATCACCCCTAATAGCAGGTTTATTTTGAAAAATCTTTAACCGGACCATTTATAATGGCTTATAATATTTCAGTTTTCAAACGTTGAAGAAACAAAACTTTTTCATCATACTAAAAGTTTTAATTCTATTTTCACTCATATATATTGAACTGGAGAGAAAGCTAATCTAACTACTGTTTCTCCGTGAAAAAATGCTGTTCGGTTTGTTGGAACAAAAGAAATAAGGTTATTGCCGATTTTGTTAAGCTGTTTCTCTTTCTTTAATGTTTTTGAATAATGGCAGCTAGGAAGGAAAGGCTGTTAACACTAAGCTGGGACCAACTGGCGATCTAGCCTTCGCCAATTCACAGGTTAATTTTGAAAGAGCTTAGCATTTATAATAATTTACATTTCGGTTTTTTAAACGCTGAAGAAGAGAAACTATTGCACTACAGTAAAAGTTTTAATTCCATTTCCCCTTGCGTATATTGAACTGAAAGGGAAGCCTGATACCACTAGAGTATATCTGTATGCCTCAATTAAGATGGATAATTTCATAATATTGTAAGAATTGAAATAGATCTTAAATATCTCCCAAAATTTCGTACAATTTTTATCAGGTACTCAAAAAGGTATCATTGGTTAAAGCAAACACACTTTCCAAATGCAACAAGATTCCTTAAGATGGTATAATTCTCTTAATAAGTTTGTAATTGTATAAGAGTTTCATTATGGTCATACTACCTGAGCAACTTTTTGTCCAAACAAAAGATACCATAGAAAAGAATCTAACAGAGCCTTTTAGCAAAAATTTCCTTCTTGAGTCTAAGGCAAAGTTTTCTGTTTCTACGCCGTCTCGAGAACAGGAAACCGCTTTTTGTCGAGAAAAGACAGCCGACGTATTGTATCTCTTTCCTGCAAGGCCCAGCATGATGCTCCATTTGTCATTATTTTTAGTTCTCTCTCTCTCCGTATGAAAAACGAGCGCGAAAGTCGTTGGACGCAACTTCCTGAAAGCTCTGCGTTTGGTCACGCTTTCTCAACTCGACGCAAATACATCGGTATAGGTTTTCTTCAGGTGGTGCCCACTTCATAAAAATTTTCGGTTTACTGGAGCGGAATCGAGAAGAGGAAGACTGACTGGGTCTTCGTCATTCTGGCACACTCTTTTTCACTGACCTATATGAGTCCTGACCAGTCGAATGTGTCAGAGCTGTAGGACAGTTTTGGCGTACTCAGTCACCTCTCTGTAGGCTTGTTATCCCTATATTCGGTAGAAGCTGAACAATTTATAAAGGTTGATGAAACATTATTTTGTTCCAAAATTCTTAATTCTTATCTTACATTTGGTTAAGAAAGATTATCTGGATCTTCGTCCTTCTGGCACACTTATTCTTCTTGACCTATAAGTCTTTTGACCAGCCGGATATGTCTGAGTTTTTGGACAGTTTTAGTCACTTCAAGGGATTGGTTTTCGCCTTTTTTGACTGAAGAAAAAAAAATTGTAAAGATTTATTTGGAGTACTTTGTTTCAAATTCTTTATTTTTTACACGAGAAGATAAAGCTTTTGTCGTAATATAGCAAGAAATTCTAGATGTTAACTTTTATCTCGTATTTGGTAACCTCTAGTGAATTCAACTTAAAAAATTATTTTTACGGAATAAGTACATAAATTAAACTAAAAACTGACACCTTTAAAAATAAATTGGAAATCCTTTATTATTCATAATTATAGGGGACCCTATATATTAAAGTAATTGTCTTTATGTAATTGTCCCTATGTATTGCATAATTTTTAAAGAAAAATTATGCAATCTTATAGGGACATTGCATAATTTTTCTTTAAATATTTTTCTTGTATCAAAATGCATACAGATATATATATATATATATATATATATATATATATATATATATATATATATATATATATATATATATATATATATATATATATATATATATATATATATATATTACGTGTACCACCTGTAAAGCAAGTTACATTTTTAATTTGAAGTAACAAATTGTTTATTTTAAACTTATCTAAAAGGCATAGATACAATCTGCCAGGATTGAAGTTTATGCAAAAAATGGCAGCAAAATGAGTTAGAACATTAAATGTTATGCTTCAAACAGCAAGTCTTTAATAGATGCTTTTATGCATTAACATCTCTAATATGCATCCTGTTGCTTTTCTCATTTCCTGGCTCATTAAACTTAACACAATGCTTTAAGTTTATAACATAAATATGATGTTTCAGCAAAATATTTATTTGGTTTTAAGAAAAATAATGCATTTATACAAAATATTTATATTTAAAACGTGATTGATATTTTGTGTTGGAATTACTAAAACATTTTGATGGATCAAATCAAATTAAACAATGAAGTATTTCCTATAATTTTTAACGTTTACGTTTCCAGTACAAAAGGGTGTACTAGGTACAGAATGGGTTGTAGATAAAAGAATAAACCTTAATAAAGCTAAAACTGGTTCTACAAAGGAGGAACTGGATGATCAAAAAGTGGAAGAGAGAAATTCCTGCTTTTGTGATTATTCATTCGATTTAGGACGGACCGATCCATTTTTTTTCTACACTATGGATTATTAGACCGGGGTTTACTGTATAAAGAGGATTTGGAATGACTATAAAAGGATTTTAGGTAAAAACACATCTATTATAATAAAAAGAAACATTTGTCTCAAGGGGATAATTGGATGATTAGTAAGTGGAAGAGAGAAATTCATGCTTAAGAGATTACTCGTTAGATTAAGGACACTATGATCTATTTTTTTTCTATACTATGGATGATTAGACCGGGGTTTACTGCATAATGGTGATTTGGAGCAACTATAATAAACCAGTACAACCAGTACAAATGAGTGTATTGGGTGCAGAATGGGTTGTAGGTAAAAGAATAAACCTTAATAAAGCTAAAACTGTTACTACAAAGGAGGAACTGGATGATCAAAAAGTGGAAGAGAGAAATTCATGCTTTTGGGATTATTCATTCGATTTAGGACGGTACGTTCCTTTTTTTTTGTTACACTATGGAGAATTAGACGAGGTTTCCTGTATCATTATGCTTTGGAATAACTTTTAATGGGCATTAGGTAAAAGAACATCTATCATGAAAAAACGAAACTCCTGCAGAACTGGATGATCAGTAAGGGAAAGAGAGAAATTCATAACTTTTTAATTATTCTTTGGATTTAGGACGGTACGATCTATCTTTTGCTACACTATGGATGATTAGACCGGAGTTTCCTGTACAATGATACTTTGGAATAACTTTTAATGGGCTTTAGATAAGAGAACATCTATCATGAAAAAACGAAACTGCTGCAGAACTGGATGATCAGTAAGTAAATGAGAGAAATTGAAACTTTTTTAATTATTCGTTGGACGGTAAGATCCATTTTTTGCTACACTATGGATGATTAGACCGGGTTTACTGTATAAAGATCATTTGGAATGACTATAAATGGATTTTAGGTAAAAGAACATCTATTATAATAAAAAAACAGAGAAAAGAAAAAAAAGAAAAAAAAAAGAAAAAAAAAAGGAAGGAAATAAGAAAAGATAGACAGAAAAAAAAAAAAAAATAAAAGAAAGACAAAAGGGAGAATTGGATGATTATTAAGTAGAAGAGAGAAATTCATGTTTAAGTGATTATTCCTTAGATTAAGGACGTTATGATTCATTTTTTGCTATACTATGGATGATAAGACCGGGGTTTACTGCATATTGTGGTTTAAAGTAACTATGAAAATTCCTGCGCGTAGTTGGTTCGAACCCATGTTCTCCGGTTCCGCAACGCAGTATCCTAGAGATTCAACCATCGTCCTGCCCATGTTCTCGTAATATAGTCCTGATTATATATCTGAACTGTACAGACCAAATAAATGTGTCATTTAAAAGCTTACAAACAAAGCTGAAATTTTATAAGCTTAGTAATATTTCTCACTCAAATTACACTGCTGATATCACCTCATTATTTTACTGCTTGTTGGAGACCTCTGATTAAATCTAGCTACTGGAAAAAAAAGTGAAAAAGAAAGAAGTCATGTTAATGATAACTCCACAGGTTTCCTGGAAATAATACTTCGCGGCCTGGAAGTGGAATATCATTTGTTGTTCCTTGTAACAGCTAGTTAGTGAACTTTGGCCATTAAGTGGAAGTTTATGCTAGGTTTATTCGGCTTGCGTGAGGGGAAGCCCTCTTTTCCTTTTTTGCAAGGCATGCGGAGGGGAAGAAGAGGGGGCTTTCACATGACGAAGAAAACTGAGGTCTAGGAGACAAGTCGCGTGCAAGCCCTGGATCCAGGGATGTGAGTCAGATATGTCGCCAATGAACGAGTGGGGTTTTATTTTCGGGGCTCTATTAGGTATTCCTGGAAATGACTTGCACGACGGCATTCAAAAGAATATTTTACATGAATATGTTTCTCATTTTGTTCTGTTAAGAAAGGTAGACAATGTCTTTTCAAATGGAACACTCACACACACACATACAAATAAATTTCAATTTGATATATACATGTATGAATACATATTTACATAAAAATGTATATATACATACATATATATATATATATATATATATATGTTTGTATATACATATATATATACATTATATATATATATATATATATATATATATATATATATATATATATATATATATATATATATATATATATATATATATACATAATATATATACATATATATATATATATATATATATATATATATATATATATATATATATATATATATACATATATATATATACATATATATATATGTATATATACATATATATGTGTATATATATATATATATATATATATATATATATATATATATATATATATATATATATATATATATGTTTGTATATACATATATATATACATATATATATATATATATATATATATATATATATATATATACACATGCATGTATATTTACATACATATGTACAGTCAGTACCGGCTATATGGTTACCCGCTTATAAGGGCACCCAGCTTATATGGTCAGTTTTCTAAAATACCGTGTAATTTAATAGGGAACATGTGTTAAAGTGCACCGCTTAGTCATTTTCTTTTTCGTGCTACCGGTTATATGATCAGTTTCATGTTTTCAGTGAGTTTCCTTTTCAAGCCTTTATTTTCATCTCCTCCCTCTCCCTCTTTCTTGTATGTGTAGCGTCATCGTTGGAGTTTTCCACCTCTCTCAGTTCTCGTCCTGAACTGATAACAAGTGTACATCTGCCTGTTTATTGGGTGAAGTTATCTCTCTCATACATGACTTCAGGTGTTATTTTACCGCTATTAGGGATTTAGAAAAAGTTGTATTAACAAGCAACAAAAGGAAGCAAATTTATATATCTGATTATTTTTAAATACATTGAACATGAATGTACGTATGTACGTATGCTGTACTTTGGATAGTAACGTAAGCTAATAAATTCCTCCCCCCCCCACAAAAAAATATTGCATATTTTTAATGTAGTTTTTACTTCTCGAATTAATTTTTAAAATGTTCTTAAAAGGATAATTATTTGTTTATGAGTACTACATGAATATATTCCTTCCAAAATTCAATAGGGTTGTATTGTTCCGCATATATGGTCACCTCTCTTTTATGGTCTGATTTTTCTGGACTGCTGAGCTGACCATATAACCGATATAGACTGTACATGCATACACACTTTTATATACATGTAAGCATAAAATCTGTATTTCCCCTAAATAAAAATATTTCTATTCGTGTAACGGTCTTCCATTTAATTCAAATATAAAGGCTCTAAATAAATTTTTGGTGTCCAGAAATATGCTTTTGAAGGAAAATATTTCATTGAACCCCCATGAAAAGTTTGTGATCTATCACATTTTTACGTTACCAGGGGACACTTAATTTTTTTTACTCCCTTTATTCTATATGTATTATATAGATAAATAGATATATATATATATTATATAGATAAAAGCAAGTCCTAGACCAATATGGGCATATCGATTCTCATTCGAAAAGGAAGAAATAATATCCTGGGACTGAAAATATTTTATATCAAACACCTAATATATGAAAAACGCTTACGAATTGATCTTGATTTTTTTTTCAGATTTTGAGATGTCATTGCAAACATATATAATAAACATTTTACATCCCCTCATTTTTCGCAACCCAAAGGCTAAGAATTTTAAAAATTAAAAGTAGAAAATAGAAGCATAAAATAACTTTAAAATGTTCACATTATTATTTAAACAAATTTATTACTTTCCTACAGCATAGACAATCAAAATAATCTTTTAAATTTTATTAGACAATAGCAGTGCTAAACATCTTTATGTTTTCGCCACAAGTAAATAAATTCGAAGGTAATTTCAGACTGCAGTTTTGACATTATAAGTTGACTATTTATAACTGTCTTACTCTAAATTATAATTGTATTTTAAAATAATCTGAGAGCGTAAAAACAAAACTTTCTAGGAGTTTACCTTATTGTCTTGCTAATTTAAAATGCAGTGTAACTTCTATGAGTATCTTTTCCTAAACTCACAGATTTCAATTTTTTTTTGTCTGGTAGCGAAGCTGCCATCTGCGTCAAAATAAATTTTCCATATTCCCTTTCCAACGACTGCTTCAAACACGAAGGGAGGTGAAATGTGTTGCAATAAGCATTTTCTCTGATTCATTAACCATTTCTTCTCAAAGAAATGAGGAAGAAGGGAGGAAAAATAAAAACAGACAACGTAATCTTGTCCGTCAGGCAACTCTACAGGTTCCTTCTTCCAAGCCTCTGTCCCTTTTGAATATCATTTGTTGTATATCCTTGTTTCTTTTTAGCAGCTAGTTTGCTAACTTTCCATTAAGTGCCATTTTATTCCGTGGGTACAGCTTTTGCGTGACACTGTGTATAGCTTTCTTTTCGGTGTCCGTGGGAGAGAGGGGCATGGGGTGATTTGGAGACAGAGCACCTTGCAAAAATTTCGTGGCGTGCAAGGAAAGGAAGATTCTGAGTTGAGTTGTAAATGTCACTAACACGCCGGATACCATATTGCAAGAGGTTCTCTAGATATAAAAAAGGGGATTAAGAAGAAACTTTTTTTTATTTCAAACTCTTTCTTGATATATGTGCTTGAAAATCATGTTCCATTTAGTTTTAGCCAATTTCTTATTTTAGTTTAACAATCTTGCACTTTTTACTGGTAAATTCTTTTAATATGCATTACGTTTTATTGAATTCCTTACCAGGTCCTCATGTTCTAATTCAAATCAGCAATGCAATACTAGATCGTAAATGATAGTAGATTATTAGAACAGTAGATACTGACATTTGTTTTTATGTTAAAAGCCTGTTTAAAAAAGATAATACATTAAATCTGAAGAGATCATACTCCCAAAATTTTCAGTAATAGATAAAGAGCTAAACAAATGTGTTACTAGAAAGGCCCGTCATGTATCTATATTGATAATTTGTTCGATAATATATCTTTTCAATTAATCGTGTTTTCGTGAGTAGAAGCACAAGACCATATTGAATGGGATAGTAGAAGAAAATGGTTTTAAACAAATGATATTTTGTTATTATATACAAACTACTTATTATTGGTTGTTATACATAATAGTACTAATGTCTAGAAATAGATTATTGATCTTATTTTCACCCATAGTTTTTTATGGGGTGTATAATTTAGAATACATAAGTAGTAGTGGTGGAGGGGTGGAACTAATGCCACTTGGTCATACCAAGTCCAAATGAGAGCTGTTCTTTAGAAATAAGGCAGAAGTGTGCGCCTATCGTTGTTAACGAGCACCCTTAACGTTTAGTATGACTTTGCTCAAACACACACGACAGAACCTTTTTAGGGGCCAGTTGAACTCATTCATATACTTATTCACTAATCCGCAAGTCAGAATTTTAGATCCAAACCACAGACCTACTAATCTTTGATTCAGTACCCTCAGAGGTATAATTTGTTATGGGAACTTGGAGGACTTTGCAGTCACGACATATTTAACGTGCCCTAACTATCATTAGCAACACGGCGGTCTTTGGCTGAGACGAGGACAGAACTCTCCACCTTTCAGTTACGAGACTGACGCTCTACCAACCAGGCTACCGCAGCCTATAAGTATTAGTAACACAGTTAGTATAGTATGTATTTACTTCAATCACGAATAAATTAAAAGACAGAATAAACAAATTATTTCAGCATTTGTATAAATGGGGTTTGATTGCCTCCATAAAACATAGTTCACCCTCATTTATATTAACATCACTAGTTTTGGTTTTTTCGTGTTACAAATCATACTAAAACACTATTACTGATAATTTTAAACTATCTTAAAAGGTCTTATGACGTACTAAAAGTACAATTATGTCGGTTACTTTTACTACCTAATAGAAACAAAGATTAATCTCATATATGTGTACGAAGCAGTCGACTTGTGTCCTATTAAGAGGGTTATAATTAACTTTCCGATTGCGAAGGAAGTAGAGCTTTGCTTTCTACGATGTCCATGGGTTTAAATGTTACTATCTGGCGGGAATGCTTGCAGCTTGGCTTTGAGCTTTAGTTTTTTGCCTTAACTCTCATGGATGAAAAAATTGATAACTTTGTTCTCATCAGTATAATCAACATTTGTCAGTTTGATTTAGGAGCATTGCTTTTTAAGCATTACCTATGTGAATACTGAATAAATATTTTTTTTACTATAGATTTCAAGCATTTCTAATGTTAATACAGCAATACCATGATTAGGAGATAACGTTATTCCACATAAAGAAATTTTCAAGAAAATATGCTCTCTCTAACAAGAAAAGGAAGTAGAATAATTTGCAATGAAAAACTTTAAATTGAGAATATATTTTTATAGCAAATATTTTAAAAGGGTTATATTTAATTGCCCGATGGCGAAGTAAGTAGAGCTTTGCTTTTAACTCTACGGTGTCCATGGGTTTGAATGCTACTTTTGGCGGGAATGTTTGTAGTATGGCTTTGAGCTTTAGTTTGCCTTAGCTCTCATGAATGAAAAAATTGATATAACTATGTTTCATCATTGATAATCACAGGTATGTACTTGTAACTAATATAGTGCTGGTGTTATTGGTATTCTCTGTGAGTTACTAGGCTGGAGTGAAAAGGGTTAATACAGCAACACCATAAATAGGGGATAAATTTATTCCACGTAAAGAAATTTTCAACAAAATATTCTTTCTCTAACAGGAAAAGGAAGTAGAATCATTTGCAATGAAAAACTTTAAATTGAGAATATATTTTTATAGTAAACATTTGATAAAGCAATTTTAAACGTAATTTAATTTTATGTTCTTTTCCGCAGGCGTTTCGGCACAAAGTGTTCCGGTTGCTCCCAAGGTATCTCACCCACAGACTTAGTGCGGCGGGCACGCAATAAAGTGTTTCATTTGAAATGTTTCACTTGCCTTGTGTGCCGAAAACAGTTGTCCACGGGGGAAGAACTGTATGTTCTTGATGAGAACAGGTTCATCTGCAAGGAGGACTATCTTAGCAGAAGCCACGGCCAAGGTAAGGAAAAGAATTTTTCTTTTGAAATTCAAAAAAGAGAAGACATTACCCGCAGCACTTCGTAATCACTGTTAGTTGATGTCACTGTATGAAATCCTTTGCGGTAGAACTAGCAATTAAGCAAATGAGTTAGAGAAAGTCATTTCTCAAGAGAAGCAAAAGTTGCACCATTTCACTTCAAGAGGTTAACGGTTGTCGCTCATTTATATAAATATTTAAAACTAAATTTTATATTATCTTCGTCATATTTCATAAATTAGAAAATTAAATGATTTTTATTTTTATTAAATATACTTTAAATATATTATTGGTTCTTTAATAAAAATGATCTAGAAACTTTTGTAATTTTATAATAATATAAAACGGATTTGTAGTTTCACGGTATTATATTAACCTAAAAGGGAACAAAATTTTATTTTGGAAACAGTATGGAAAAACTAGAAAAATTTTCTACGACCTATAATACCTTGTAAAGAATCTGTAGAGATATTTTCTTCTCCACTTGACAGGTTTTCTAGTTAAATTATAAATGTATTTAAAAGCTATGCATGCAATGGCTTACGCAAGGGAAGGGTTAGTGGTTTAAACTCCCCCTTGTGTACTGTATAAGTCAATAAATTTTTAGGACATTTGTATACTGGTTTAATTTGCTATTTGTTGGTAAGTTATTTTTCCTTATTCTTTAGTCAAACTCGTTGGTTTTCTATAGAATATTCACATTTATGCGGTTATTATTTAGGTAGATGTTACATGAGTAGTTTTTTATGGCTTAATTAATTCCTACTTTTTAATAAAAATAAAATATTTCACCTCTTATTATAAAAACAATTAGTTTTTAAACTTAAAAAATCAAATCAAAATTTAACTAAACAATGTTGTATAAATAAAAATTCAAAATTGTCTAGCTGTCTAAATTAGGGAAATAATAGTAACATACTCAAATTTCTTTTAGCAGTTTCTTTTAGTAGAAAATTATGAATCTTCCCCCCCCCTTGAAAAAACTCTGTGTACGCTACTGTATGCATGTAAAAATGTATTCTGACTTAGAATGAAATAAAACTTATATTTTGTATTTTTGTTGCAAAACGCCATGTTATTAAATCGATTTTTGTAATAATCGAGCGTTTTTTGTTTTGAATTTACAAAATTACCGCATACTTCCTGTTTAAATGAAAAATGTTTAGCCCATTATAAAATATTCCCTTTTGCACTGCTACTTATAAGTATTTCTAAACGACAAAATTGCAAATTTCAAGCTCAAATTGATTTCCTGTATATCCTGGATGAAAACAATGTGAGAATTTTCCAAAGAGTTTTATGATAAATTTATGCCCATTTTTCAATGCCATACTCAAAACCTAAATGCCACAAAAGCTTATCTTCAATGAAATTGGGATAGAATTTTTAAAATGTCTATTTAAACTTAAAAATCCGTTCGTAAATAACTCTCTAATTCCGTGGTTTTGAATCTCATTCGAATGCAAAACGGCAAGTCCCATTACCACTTTATAAAAATGTTTTATGCATTAACAGCTTTTATTTTATGCTTCTGTTCTACTCTGATTCTTCGAAAACAGCATGTTATAGTTTTATTGCATGAAAAAAAATATTTGTCTTTATGTTCATAACTAAAAATTCATTTCAACGTGCTATTGAAAGGAATTGGTTGCTTTCATACATTTCTAATCACACGTATTCCTGCACTAGACCTTTTATGCAGAATTCTATTCAAAGTCTTTCTCTTTTCACCGTTCTTCAGATGCTAGCAATAAATATTCCCAGATGAAACAAAGCTGACTCTTTTGCCAATGGATAATTTTTGAAAATTCCGTTTTTAAGGCGAGCAAGAATACGCGCTTTTAAGCAATCTTCGAAAAAATTCCATAAACTTTTATTCAAAAATGATATAAATGATTTTGTATGCTTTTCATTCGACGTTAAATGTCTATTTCATGAATAATTTTTTAATTTTTGCATAAATACACACTTCATCAAAAATAATCGTGAACGCATACTTCCTGTTTAAATGAAAAATGTTTAGCCCATTATAAAATATTCCCTTTTGCACTGCTACTTATAAGTATTTCTATACGACAAAATTGCAAATTTCAAGCTCAAATTGATTTCCTGTATATCCTGGATGAAAACAATGTGAGAATTTTCCAAAGAGTTTTATGATAAATTTATGCCCATTTTTCAATGCCATACTCAAAACCTAAATGCCACAAAAGCTTATCCTCAATGAAATTGGGATAGAATTTTTAAAATGTCTATTTAAACTTAAAAATCCGTTCGTAAATAACTCTCTAATTCCGTGGTTTTGAATCTCATTCGAATGCAAAACGGCAAGTCCCATTACCACTTTATAAAAATGTTTTATGCATTAACAGCTTTTATTTTATGCCTCTGTTCTACTCTGATTCTTCGAAAACAGCATGTTATAGTTTTATTGCTTGAAAAAAAAATATTTGTCTTTATGTTCATAACTAAAAATTCATTTCAACGTGCTATTGAAAGGAATTGGTTGCTTTCATACATTTCTAATCACACGTATTCCTGCACTAGACCTTTTATGCAGAATTCTATTCAAAGTCTTTCTCTTTTCACCGTTCTTCAGATGCTAGCAATAAATATTCCCAGATGAAACAAAGCTGACTCTTTTGCCAATGGATAATTTTTGAAAATTCCGTTTTTAAGGCGAGCAAGAATACGCGCTTTTAAGCAATCTTCGAAAAAATTCCATAAACTTTTATTCAAAAATGATATAAATGATTTTGTATGCTTCCTCATTCGACGTTAAATGTCTATTTCATGAATAATTTTAATGAATTCAATTGCATAAATACACACTTCATCAAAAATAATCGTGAATGAGATTTTTAATTTTAACTTTTCCGATTGCAAATTATGATGTTATGTGTATGGAACAAATAAAAGAGACAAAAATAGACTACGGAAAAGTAACTTTTTGAAGTAAATAATGCAAAATATGCTCCCGAGCCAGTTACTTTAAAATCAAATGTAGGTTCTGCAAAGAAAATATCTCAAATGAATAGAGCAGATCTAGTAATAATTAACAACTTATTATAGTACATAAAATTATATAAGAAACCGAAAGTTTATAAAAGAGACGGTTAGGATTACAGTCTATATTGCAGTTTTGAACGCATTAAAATATAACCCCAAACGTTGTAATTTCATGAAAGTAAAAACGGTGTATTTGAAAGATGCAAACTAATATTTAAATAAAAGCTCATTTGTAGAAATGCAAATTTAGCGAAAGTATAACTTTAGGCAAAATTTCTGTAATTTTTCTCAGTTTAACTTTACCAGTTGAGTTAAATAGTACATATACAAAAATTCTTACAAAATGCACTGTGTTCTGACATTTGAATGCAGATTTAAAATTATAATTTTGTTTATATGCAGTTTTCATTCAATTTCTGTCGCTTAATTACTAGACTTTTATAAAATCCTACTTTCAAAGTATTCTTTAATTTTTCTTATTTATTACACGTAAGACTATATATTTTAATATTATTGTGATTAGAAATATTATAAGTATTCTATAATAGTCAGTCAAACAATTTACTTCTCTAAACAATTTTAAAATTCCCATTTTCACCATTTTTTTACAGTACTTATATCTCACTGTAGTTTTTACAATTTGTATTTTCTCAATTTAACTTTACCATTTGAGTTAAATAGTACATATACAAAAGTTCTTACAAAATGCACTGTGTTGGGATTTTTAACTACAGGTCTAAAATTATAATTTTATTTATCCAAATGCACTTGCTAATATGCAGTTTTTATTCCATTTTTGTAGCCTAATTACTACACATTTATAAAATTCTTCTTTCAAAGTATTTTTTAATTTTTCTTATTTATTACACGAAAGGATACATATTTTAATATCATTGTGATTATAAATATTATAAGTATTCTATAACAGTCAGTCAAACAATTTACTTTTCTAAACACGTTTAAAATTCCTATTTTCACTATTTTTTACAGTACTTATATACCACTGTAATTTTAACAATTCGTATTTTTATTAACATGACTTTAAAATTTCTCGATTTAACTTTACCATTTGAATTAAATAGTACATTTACAAAAGTTCTTACAAAATGCACTGTGTTGGGACATTTGACTTATATTATAATTTTGACATCATAATTTTGTTTATCCAAATGCGCTTGCTAATAAGAAGTTTTCATTCCATTTCTGTAGCCTAATTACTAGACATTTATAAAATCCTTCTTTCAATGCATTCTTTAATTTTTCTTATTTATTACACGAAAGAATATATATAGTAATATCATTGTGATTAGAAATATTATAAGTATTCTATAACAGTCAATCAAACAATTTACTTCTTTAAACACGTTTGCAATTCCTATTTTCACCATTTTATTACTGAACTTATATCCCACTGTAATTTTAACAATTTGCATTTTTATTAACATGACTTTAAAA
This sequence comes from Pardosa pseudoannulata, assembly GCA_032207245.1. Lineage (NCBI taxonomy): Eukaryota > Metazoa > Arthropoda > Arachnida > Araneae > Lycosidae > Pardosa > Pardosa pseudoannulata. Next base: position 124,568,735 of record CM063511.1, read on the forward strand.
TGCTTAAAAACAAAATAAAGTTTTTTTTAACAGAAAGAAAATTTACTACATTAGTATACAGAATATTATTACTAAATTACATTAAGGAAATCTGCTTGAATAATGTATCCTTTCAGGACATTATTTAAATAATGTAATTTTATTTTATGTACAATTAACAGGGTATCAAGCAAAAGCAGTTCGTTGAAATAATACGATTAGATTATAATTTCAAAACATAAAGGAACTTTCTTTTACTAGTAATTATGATAGTGAATTCACTATAAAAAATTTTAGTAAAGTAAAGCAAATATCAACAATTTACGAAAAAAATAATTTTCTTTTAGAGTTCTTAGGGTTTGGCTTGGTGTGGTACGATCTACTTTTTTGCAACACGAGGGCTAATGAGACAGGAACCTACAGTTTAAAGTCAATTCCGAACGGCTACGAATGTCTATGCCACAGTGAGATTGAACCCACGAACTCTGTTACCGATGGCCAGCACCCTAACCAATCGGTCACCGTTCGGCTAGTGTTCTTACGGAAAAATTCAAATATAATTTATGCTTATACACACGCTTATATAAAGTTATATAACCTTAAACATTGATGGAACGTATCTAAAACCATCGAATAAAAATATAATTACAAATACAGCTTATGTTTACAGATAATTCCACGGAAATTCTGATGTTTTAAATTTATTTCCGGAAACAAGCAAAAGTAAATTATTAAAAACTGTTACTTTCAACTTTAGACGATTTAAAAATGCTGTCTAACAAAATGAGAAAAAAAGTCAAACGTAAAAGTTCAAAGCTTCTTTATTTGTTTGTTTGTTTTTTATTCTTATTCGCTGATCGTGCAAAGATATTCGCTTTAGCATATCACTGAGCACCCTTCTCCACTCCTACCTCCATCCAAAAATTCGAAACCGTACCTCCATTAGACTTAATAGCTGTGCCTGGCCTGAATACTTAGCCTCGCCGAACCTGGCATTGTTCTCTCGGGTATATAATTGTACAACCTGTTTTCATAATCCTAAAAGACTCGAGATCTTAGGCTGGGGTAGTTTACAACACAGCCTAGAACACCATCAAAGGATGCGGCAACCTTCTTTGAGGAACTAGCGAGTGGAATCTGGCTTTTAGAGGTATCTTAAGTAAATTTGGAAACAACATGGCCTGATTTCATTTTATTTCTAGCTTTGTCCCAAACTTATTCATTGTTAGGGGAAACTTTTAACGAGTTGTACGTACGTTTGCGTTTCTTGAAATTTATTTTTAGTGATGTGTGGTGGTTTCAGTCAGTAAACATTTTCTAGCATACTTTTGCACACATAATTATTTTTTCATATTTTCCCCAGATTTCATGTAATTATTTGTTCTACCATTTTTTAATATATGTGCATAATTGATATAACCCCTTAATCATACCGATAGGCACATATACAGCACCATATTATCGGTAGGGCACGCGGCGCACGTGTCCTGGGCCCAAAAATTTTTAGATCCAGAAGTAATTTTGAAACTAATATATCTTGTAGACACAAATCTATATAGTCTATATACAAGTTATGTGAGCTAAAATTTTTAAACTTTTCGTTTTTGCACAGAGTACCCGCAAGTATAAATACCCACAAATTGGTCAGTCAGGGGTTTGCACTTAATTACTAATGATAAATACAAGTGCAAATGAAGTATTTGTCCAGCTTAGTGATCAATGCTTCAGTGGCAGAAACTCTGCTACCTGGCGACATTGCCATAGACAATGAAGACCTTTTGCAAACAGCTTTTGTCTGCACAATTTGAAAATTTTATCCACAGTTCTCAAATTTTTTGTTTTTGGAAGCTGTATCCAAATTTTTGAAAGGAGAACACTTGATGAGTTATATTTTTAGGGAGGGAGACTAGAGATTTTGTAGCTTTCCACTCTGGTTACATTTTTGTAAATTATAACTACTTTATTAAAATAAATAGGTTCTTTTGAAAATATTAATTTTATTTGTCATAGAACTGTCTAAAGAACTTAAAGAACTAAAAACTAATGAGAAATAGCATGTTTCAAATAAAATGATTAAACATTGCTAGTTTAATACCAATTTTATCCATTGATCCTTAATTTGACAAGATGTTTTTTCAAATATTTTTTAGTTTCTGTTATTTTCCCATGTCTGTATAAACATTAGAATCTCTGTAAAATAAACAAAAAAATATATAATTTTTCGTTTTTGAGATAATTAATGTCCGCTGTGGCGAACACTGACAATTATGTTATATAGTAGATTTTATTTATTTGATTGTTCGTTGTAGCGGACTTAGCCAAATTAAGGGTTAGAATTGTATGTAAATTTAGAAGACAGAATATAAAATTCTAATAGCTTGTTGCAGACAGCTATAAAATTTTCTGCCACTGGGCTCAAGGCAAACACTAGAGGAGGGGCATGAACCCGGGGTACCAAATGAAGATTAAAGATGTATGGGTGAGATATTACGGGGGTGTAGAAAAAAATATACTTGCTTCGAGTGAATCATAGTTTATACCCTAGTAATGTTAGTAAATACTATGTACAGTCATCGATGCAAATCTTTCAGCTCTACATTAATAAAATGTAATAATAATCTACAAGGGCCCAAAACATATTTTCTACCATGGGCCCAAAATCTTGATAATCGGGTCCTGCACGTACATGTAAATTCATGCAAAAATTTCCAATGCAATACTGATATTTTTATTTAGCATATAATAATAATAGCCTAAGTTATGTGTACGTCTTTCCTCGAATTTATGAAGCGGTTGGACCTGAAATGGATAGAGGCATCCCTATATGATTCTTGATGAGTTAGGGTTAGCAAAATTCAAAGCGAGTAAAGCTTATCTTCTCTTAAACTATCTATTCTATTCTAAAATAAATTGGTATAAATATGCTTCATATCACAGCGAAAAATACTGTCGTCTTTAAAACGTTAGAAGTTTATCCCTTTTCCCCTATTCGAGTGTTAAATGTCTTTATTTCGAGCCCTATTTTACCCGGTTAGGAACAGGCTGATTAAAAATAGAGAAAAAAATTCTGAAATTTAATTTACTTAAAAAAATAAGCATTTTTTTCTGTGTGAATTCTGAAATGAAATTTGGGTAATAGATTTCATCTATATCTTCTTTATCTGTTATGTGATCAATGCCTTATCCGACTGAGTTACCGCGGCTCTATGTGTAAAATAAGGTATTTTATAAAGGTGTTCATAATTGTTTTAATAACATGATCCCATTGTCAAATTTTTATGAGTGATAAGATGAATTCAACCTAGTGGAATGAAGAAGTTTGACATAGAAGTTCTTGTAAATGATTAAAATTATTAAGTGACATTTATAATTAAAAAAATAAAAATAAAATTACTTGGAATTTAATTCCTTTAAAAACAATAGGAAATATTTTTTGTGTGAGTTCCGAAAGGAAATTTGGGCCACATATTTCATCCATATCTTCATTATCTAACCGATAATGTGATCAATGCCTTATCCGACTGCGCTACCGCGGCTCTATGTGTAAAATAAGGTATTTTATAAAGGAGTTCATAATCGTTTTAATAACATGATCGAATTTTCAAATTTGTATAAATGGTAAGATTAATTCAACCTAGTTGAATGAAGAAGCTTGACTTAGAAATTCTTGTAAAAGATTAAAATTATTAAGTGACATTTATAATTAAAAAATAAAAAATAAAATTACTTGGAATTTAGTTCACTTAAAAACAATAGGAAGCATTTTTTGTGTGAGTTCCGAAAGGAAATTTGGGCCACAGATTTCATTCATATCTTCATTATCGGTTATGTGATCAATGCCTTAGCCGACTGAGCTACCGTGATTCTATGCGTAAAATAAGGTATTTTATAAAAGATTTCATAATAGTTTTAATAACGTGATCGAATTGTCAAATTTGTATGAGGGATAAGATAAATTCAACCTAGTAGAATGAAGAAACTTGACTTAGAAGTTCTTGTAAAAGATTAAAATTATTAAGTGACATTTATTATTAAAAAATAAAAAATAAAATTACTTTGAATTTAATTCACTTAAAAACAATAGGAAGCATTTTTTGTGTTAGTTCCGAAAGGAAATTTGGACCACAGATTTCATCCATATCTTCATTATCTTATTTCCAGCTTGAACCTATACTTGAACAGAATTGGTAACATGAGAAAATACCCGATAACTTGTGTCATTAGTTTGGATCTCTACGATCGTTGGTAAAACAAATCGGTCGAACCCATATCTTTCATGGATTGCACAACTATACCTCTGGGATTTTTAAATGAACCTCTCTATTTGCTTTAATCGCTGAGCTAGAACATTTTTAGCATACCTGAAGATTATGCCTGTGACTTACTTTATCGGTAATTAGTGTTACCCGGCCCCTCGTAATATGCAATTGATCTCGCTCGCATGGAAATTGATCCCGAGTCGTGAGCAGTCTTCCATTCCCACTAGATTTTCTCTCTGATAATTATTTTATTTATGAACCAGTTTTACAATATTTATTGCAAAACAATTGCTAATCTGGTTGTCTCTTGGCGAGTCTAATCAACCTATTGTACAATTTTATGAATTCTTTATGTTTAAATGGGAACATGTGATTCCACGAGATCGTAAAAGTATTGCACACTCTATCGACCGGTACAGAATAATTATCTATTACACCCTTTGGCCTACTTGATTAATTTTAAAGACGTGCAACAATTATTTTTGGTTAAAAAATCTTCTTTTCCTGATTGTAAACAAACTAAAATTACGTTGGTATTAGTAATAAATCAGAAGTCATAGAGTTAGGAAATCTAATAATCACACTGCTTTCGTATTCAAATAAAGAAAAAAAATTCAATAATATTAACATTTTTGTCCTTTGTAGTGAATACATACAATTCGTAGTGTATATATATGTATATAAATGTATGTGTGTAAATGCATACAATATAAATACATACAATTCGTGTGTATATATATATGTATATATATATATATATATATATTATATATATATGTGTGTGTGTGTGTGTGTGTGTGTATATGTTTGTGTGTATACAAAATTATCAGGCTTGCATAACTAGTGAATGATAAATGGGATTAATAGATATTCAGCAAGAATATCTATTATCCCCTTTATCTTAACTAGTTATATGTTTTATAAAAACAAAACACAGTGTTTCTAAAAAGGAATATGTTTTAGAAAAAAATACCAAGAAACGTTAAATTTAGAACAAACAGTCCAGATACTTTTGAGTAAATTATTAAGTAGCACCAGGGAAATATATATTTAATATACCTAGTTACAAACTAACCTTAAATTATAATTTAAGTTTCCAAACGTTTTATATTTCTATAGCTCAAAATAAACAGTTGCTAATTATTCTTGTAAATAACCGTGACTTGATGATTAACAATAGACCATTTTGCATAAAACTAAATCTAAAAGATGTCAAAATAAATGGTGTAACTTAATTATTAGTTAACTTGAAATAAACGTAAATAGTTGGCATATTTTAGTTCATTTAATCGCGTAATCTTGTATTACATTTTTTCCAACTAGTTTTCTTAGATTTTTAACTAGAAATTTAAAACATTTTGGGATTTAATAATCTTTGGATCAATATTAAAGTATCTTTAGATAAAGAAATTGAATTCAATAAGTCATAAAAATTCTAACAATATCAAGGTAAATAATTCAAAATGTCCGTTTTAAATTAAACTTTCACATGGCGTCGTGAGACTTAAGTATACGGTATTCTTGTAAAAATATCTTCTTGAAGAATTTTAATTTATGTGTACGTTTGATTGAGAATGAAAGTGTATCATTCTATTTATCAGTCAATATTTTGAGGTCGTTATCGGTTAAAGTTGCTGCATTCCAGTGACAGTAAAAATAATTTCGTTTAACTTTTACAGTTAGATGGCAGGTCAATTATCCTGAAGTATAAAAGCGCCCGTGATATATTTTGTTCCAATCCCATTTCCAATATTTTGTTCAAATCCCATTTCAAATCAAAGACAAAGTATTTCTTTTTTCTAAATACTGTAACTTTTTCAAAATTTTAGCAAAAGGACACAGTTTTATGTTGTACATGCTCTGTTTATACGGGGTGATGATTCAGTTGTCAGCCAAACTTAAATCCAACATCCCACAAAAAGATAACCGATAAGCTATCTCTAGTGATCTCTTGTGTTTTCCTTTTGTTAATGTCAGATCTGTATTATTGTTAGACAGAATATATGGATTATTTCTCATCTACCAAATGCTCCAAAAGTTGGTGGCATGAACAAATAGAATAAGCGCTAAAAATTGCCTCTTACTTATTGACTAAGAAATTGCCTTGAATAACATCTCTTTGAGTATAATATGAATCTTTTTGGTAATTATTTCAAATAAATTAATATATTTTGTACATAATAAGATGCTAGAGTAACAGCTTATTCCATTTGTACCACTTTGGTCATTTCAGTCGTGGACGAATCAAGTGTATGACATCACCTGAACTTAATACCTGATGAGTGATTAACTCTACGAACAACCAGTAATAATATTTCCTAGTTCAATAATTAAGAAATTGCTTCTGTTAAATTTCCTTAAAACACCGATATTCGATTTTTTCCCATTGTTTCAAGTTTTGGGAGTGAATAATTTTTTTAGTGTACATTATTATGTGACAATATTTTATTCCATCTGTGGCGTGTTCGTCACTTCAGTGATGAACATATCAATTGGATGTTATTAAGTCACTGTACTGTAACATCATTTCATCCCGTTTGTGGGTCTATGGTCACTTCAGCGATAATAAAGTAGATGGTGTCACGTTATCTTGTTGAGACATTAGTCTCAGGTATCTAATAATTAAGGAAATACTTCCGATTACTTTGTTGTGGGTACGACACGTCTTCCTTTCAGAGATGAATGTCATTTGGCTTATTGTAAATTACGGTAGCGTGACGTATTAACAGCTCATTTTATCTGTTGTCCACCTTATTAAGTGGATAGTCACTGATAAGCAAATTTGTAAATAACATCATGTAAATAAAAATGTAACAGTATTTTATTCCGTTTGTGATGTTTAGATTACTTTAGTGCTGAGTTTATTAAATGGATGGTTTCATGCCACCTTAATATCTAATGTGACATTGATCTCAGGCATCCAATAATTAAGAAACTGTCTTTGATAAGTTTTGTTGTGAGGACGGTACTTCCTCTTTTTGAGGTTAATGTCATTTGGCCTAATGTAAATAGCAGTAGCGTGACGTATTGACGGCTTATTCCGTCTGTTGGTCATTCTAGTCGTGGGCGTATCAAGTAGATAGTATCACGTCGCCTTAATAACTGATGAGCACCTGATTGAAACCTTGGGGGTAATTGGCGGTGAAGAAAAGTCACCGAGAAAAATGATGTGCTCGCCGCTCACCAATTGATCCACGCTTTGTGGATGGAATGGTGGATTCACTTTTATGGGCCGACTCGACATGTTCGCGTGCTCTCCGGGGCAGTTCACACGATCCATTGATTAATACCCGGGGTGTCGGGGTAATTAAGAGTCTTCCACGGAGAAAAGGGGGGTGCTGGGAAAGGGCACGTGCAGGTCAGGTGGGGGGGAGAGAGTGTTGCTCCATGGCAACGACAAAACAATTGCGGCCCAGGGGCGTAAATAATTCACGAGGTTGGGAGGGGGGTGGCACGCGATCCGGGCCAGGGATTTCGGATCAAGATTTCATGAAGGAGGAGGGGTGTGGGAGTGAGTTTTTCGTCAAGCAGGTGGGTTTTTTCCCGGCATGGATACCTAGCACGGAAAGGTGGCTTTTTGTTGTTACTCTCGTTTGTGGTCGACAGCTGAGGATTTTTCCCCTGCTCTCCCCTTTTTTTGTTATGTTTCGTGTTGCTTTCGATGGACTTCTGACCACAAGCTGCTTTAGTTTTCTTGTTTAATACTCTACAAATGTAAAATAATATTGGACATATAGCTTTAAATGTTTCTGTAAACACGCAGTTAAAAATTTGCACTGAAGTTATACCGAGTGTCTTTTACTTCCAGGAGAGATCATTTGTTTATTTCATGAGCTAATCTCATTTGTAAATTAACCTCAAATAATGGGTTCCTCCAAAATAAAAATTTTATATTTTTCATGACTATCTCATAAAAAATCTTAAATAGTATTCTTGAATGAAAGTAATCTGTTAATAATGATTATTATTTGGGGAAAATAGGAGGTCCCAAAATTAAAACAATTGAGTTACATTGGGCAAAACTTTAGTATTAATTATTTATATCATCTTCTTTTAAATGGCAGTAAAATTGAGATCATTATTTCAGACTCATCTGACAATCTAATGTTTAATTTGTTGTAACCCATTGTTGCACTAATTGTCTTGAATCCTACTGTCTTTTATGATTGCCGAACGATAACTGATTAGGTAGCGCAGTGAATTTAGGAACGGAAGTTTATGGGTTTAGATACCTTTTCTGGCAAGGATATTCGTGGCTTTTTGGAGAAGACAATAATGAATAAGTGCTGGTTTAATCAGTTTCGTGTTGCAAAATGAAACCAGACTTATAGGATCTTTCGGGAAGAAGGCTTGTATTCGAATCCGAATATTCGAGTTGTTGGTTGAAATAGTAATATAGTATGAATGACTACTCAAATTGTCCTTGATTATAAAAATTCCTTATTGTTCAACTTGTTATCTTTTTCCTGAACTTAGCAAAGACCCAATATCTTCTTATTTCCATTTCCATTAAAAGTTTTATTATGTTACAATATTTAACTCTCTTATGAGTTTTTGTCTTAATCTATTCTTCAAATGATGTTAAAAGTTTTGTAATTGGCCTAATACTTGCACTTTAAAAAGGTATTAAGAAATATCGTTTCAAGCATTATTTGTAGAATACTTGTTTGGAGCATTATCTTAATCACATTAAAGTAACGTGATCACATTAAAGTAATTTGTACCAGTAATTAATAGTAATTAATGACTATAACAATAACTAGTAGAACTTATATTTTATAACCTCATAATGATTAAATTGTTAATTCCCAAGAGATGTACAAGAATAAGAAAAGATCGCATTAAAATATCATTACCGCTGTTCTATATATGATATTTCATGCTGTGATTCAGGTATTCTTAAACAATTAATTTATACATGTTACCAAGAAATAAGTAGAGATACTTATTTTCGAAATGCATATTCTAGAGGTTTTATAAGAAGTAATACAGTTATGTACAAGTCATAAAAGTATCTCAAATAACTGAAAAAGGTATAATAAACATATAATAAAAGGTGTGTTTTAGGATATTTGTAGTTAATATGTTCTTACGAATATCCTTTTGAATTAAGTTTATGAACTACGCAAGCGTTCTGCAGTTTAATAATGATTTTATAAAAACGGCCTGATTTTATAAAAACTTTTATTGCTGATGGACGGTATTTTGCTTCTCCGCCCAGTCGCTATTCTGGTTTACTCCCGATAAAACTTACACTTTTTTTTTTTTTTTTTTTTGTTAGAATGTAAGTGTTTATATGTCTGGTTGTCACTCTGTGTGTGACCACGACCACTCAAAAATGACGCGAGTTTAATAGGTAGAATTTAGTATGTAGGTTATACTTCTAAAATGTAGATATGTGTTAAATTTAGGAACTAAGTAGTCTTTCAGAGTATGACTGCTATGAAATACGCTACAAGATATCCTCTAGCCTATTTCATAGCATAAGTTGATGTAAAAATGTACCGAACACCAACTATCCACAGTTTAAAAAAGGATTTATAAGAAGAACGTCGTGATGGATGGTATTTCGCATTTCTGCTGTCAACATTTGTCGTAAAATCCATCATTTTCTCTGCGTATAGTATAGTTTTTGATTGAAATGTATTTCTGCCTTTTACAGATTAAATACTTACGGGACAGTAACATGTTCTGTAACTTTTGATAAGACTTGCATATCAATGCTCTTCAAGGGCCGTACGTGGCATTTAACAAGCAAGGAATCCCCTCCGCGGATTCCATTCACGAGCGAGCATATGCCGCGATCTTGGCGATAATCCGCCTGTTAATAACCCTCCTCCTTGCATCAGAAAAGTGCCGTATTTACACAAGTAATTTACCATCCTCACGAGAGCATCCGCGGCGATCAGATAGATGAAGTTATAACAATCCAACCCAGTTTTGCGGGCGATTACGGGCAATTAGCGAACTCTCTGCTTTGGCGCTTCGCAAGGTGGTTGGTGTGTGTCATGCTCTCTTCCACCAGCCTCCGAATCAGTCACGACTGCCGAGCGCTTCGTGACGTACAAAAGCAGTCACTTTCGCTGCTTTTCGCGGTAAGTATGGATCGTGCCGGACCGACTTCCTCGTGTGTTGGGCCCTTCGATAGGCATCGGATAAACACAGGAATTAATTACTGGATCTATCGCAGGGGTGGATGGGCTGAACCGACTACAATGGTAATTTACTGTCAATTTTTGGTTTAAAATAACTATAATATGAAAGAATATGTTCAACGAAGTCTAATTATGTTTTTCTTGTTTTATAATATTTCGTTGTAATAAAGCAAGATAAAATGGGTTATAGGACAGACACTTCTAGAGACTTAGGGAACATTTTAGAGTTAATCTTGGAGTTCCTTACGGTAGGGATGAATCATGACTATGAATTGAATTTTTTGACTTCGTAACCATTCTTTTACAAGCTAAACTATTACGCTAATACCAATTTATGCTCCCCGCTCTTTCATAGAATTTTTTTTGCCATGCATCAATGCCAATTTTAGATTGAATGGCAAACATGTGATTGGGAATTTTATGAATTTAAAATAATTTGAAATGTATTATTTTAACTTAAATTTTTTATTGACAAAAAAGGACAAGGGTTTTAACAGCGTATATTTATATAGAATAGGTACTCACAGTTGATAGTATACAATAGTGTACGTCAAAAGAGTCTCTCAAAATTAAATTTTTTTAACGAAAAGGTACAAGGGTTTTGACGGCGTATATTTATATAAAGTATGTACACACAGTGGATAGTATACAACAGTGTACGTCAAAAGGGTCTCTCAAAATTAAATTTTTATTAACGAAAAAGGACAAGGGTTTTGACAGCGTATATTTATATAAAATATGTACTCACAGCGGACAACAGTGTATACAACAGTGTACGTCAAGAGTCTCTCAAAATTAAATTTATATTGACGAAATAGGACAACGGTTTTGACAGCGTATATTTATATAAAATATGTACTCACAGCGGATAGTATACAACAGTGTACGTCAAAAGAGTCTCTCAAAATTAAATTTTTATTAACGAAAAAGGACAACGGTTTTGACAGCGTATGTTTATATAAAATAGGTACTCACAATGGATAGTACACAATAGTTTACCTCAAACGAGTCTCTCAAAATTAAATTTGCATCAATCCAAATTTGTCGCTTTTAATAATAACATTTACAGCTAGAAGAGGGGACGGAATTTTTTATTTTTGTTCTTTTATATTTTTATCCAAAATTGCTAGAGTCAACATAGTAGATACACATGTATGGATGACGTAATATTTTTCAGTTGCAACCGTTATTTTTTTACTCGGTATTATTTTAAATAATTAGTTTTCAACGGGAGCTATACTTCCAACCAGGCGACGGTGGGACGATGCTGATGAGAAGTGAACTTTGGGGGGCGATGTAAGTATGTTTTGGCTTTCAAACTTAGTTTGAAAAATACTAAATAAATTTATTAGATTAAGTATCTAATATACATGATTTTTTCCAGTAATAAAGCGAACTTACGAGATGGTACCAGAACCAGAAATTTTCATACCCTATGTTCTCACGTGTGAAATTGGACCGACATCCATATATTTAGTCAACAACATTCGTTTGAGTGTTGCTTGAGCCTGTTTCAGTAACAAAAATTTGATGTGTAACTCTGTTGAAGGAAAAAATTAAACCATTCGGCTCTTACAATTGAGTAAGTTGCCTTCCCTGTACTTTAAACCTTAATTTGGCTAAGTCTGTCCGCTACACCGGACATGTATATTTATAACTGCTATATAACATAATTGTCAGTGTTCGCCACAGCGGACATTAATTATCTCAAAAATGAAAAATGATATATTTTTTTGTTTATTTTACAGAGATCCTAATGTCTATACAGACATGGGAAAATAACAGAAAATAAAAAATATTTGGAAAAACATCTTATCAAATTAAGGGTTAAATTACAGGATTATCCCCTGTATTATAATAGCCTAATGGCCGGTTTCACGAAAGCCGTTTAACTGCTAACTGCAATTAATCTCTGTTTAAACGGAGAACTGCGTCCCACCATTGGTTGATTCCTTGAGTTAATCGCGGTTAGCCATTAAAGATTTTGGTGAAACCGGCCCTAAGTTATCTGTCTGTCCTCGAATTTATGAAGTGGTTGGACTTGGAATGGATAGAGGTATCCATATTGGATTCTTGGTGATTTAGGGTTAGCAAAATTTAAAGCGGGTAAAGTTTATCTTCTCCTAAACTATAGATCTGATTCTAAAATAAATTGGTATAAATATGCTTCGTATCACAGCGAAAAATACTGCTGTCTTTAAAACGTTTGAAACTCAACCCTTCCCCCTTTTTCGAACGTTTATTGTCATTATTTCAAGCACTATTTTCCCCGGTTAAGAGCAGGCGAATAAATTTATCAATTTATCACTTTATAAGTAGCTGAAAATAATATTTTTTTCTATCCTTATGACGTCATTCCTTTAACCATTTCTTATTTTAAATTATTTTAATATCGACTGCATCATTTTCATACATTTTATCACTGAACTTATATATTAAGTAAATAATTTTCTTTTATATTTGGTTTTATATTAGATAAGGTACACATGTGATAATTTTAAATTTAATCACTGATTATATTTTGTTGCATTGAAAATTTTACCGCTGGTATTAACAACAAATTCTTTTCATAAAAGTCTAGGAGTCTATTTCAAGCACTAATAAATATCTAACATTTAAGTTATATATCTTTGAAAATTAAGAAGTTTTTTCGTTTGTGTGTTTGTTTTTATACATAACAACACTATTTGCAATCGATTCGTTAAATTTTGGACATCATTCATGTATACCACCAAATAATCACTGTAAATATTAAAATCTCTACTGTCCATCCTATCACGTAATACGACAAGATAAATTAAAGTAGGCAACTAACATGCGGTCAGTAAAGATAAACAAATTATTAAGCATGTACTAGATAGTTTTCATTTAAAAAACAAACTATTTTTTTACCTGAATCATAAAGTACTTTACAATTCTGGAAAATTACAAATTTTACTGATCCGGTCATATGACGGGCTATATGCTAGTTACAAAGGGGTTGTTGAACTCATTTCGACTCCGTACGGGAGTGGTAGTTAGAAAAAGGTTGAGAACCACTGTTTAAAATACTAGTTGGTTGATTTGAAGTACTACGGTCTACTTTTTTTTTGCTACGCAATTTAAGTACTTTAGAACTATGTGTGTGTGTGTGAAGCCTTATCTTTTTTGGGAACTCTCAATCAATATGTTCAGATTTCCGATTATAGATGAACGACGTCGGCATGAATCATTTGGAGGAGTCCCGGTGCCGACACCTGTGTTTACGCCCAGGCTATCGCTAATGATTCGCGTCCGTCGATACATTTGTCAGAAGCCGGTGAAGTTGAGAATGGAAATATGTTGAAAACGCTTAGCTCCAAATAGATGGCTGATGCTAATGGATCCATTAGCTTGATGTCGGAGACGAAGATTATTGAATTCATTCGAGACCACTGCCCCATTTGGGAGAAAATCTTTTTTTAGCCAATTGTTTGTTCCACTCTGCCAAATTTAGATTTGTAAATTTTTTTTTTTTGGGAGACATAATACTCCAAATAAAGTAAATATTACCGAATTTTATTTATTTGTTTATTTATTTTTTCTTAAATTATTTCTCTAACTTTTCTGCACTTGCATGAAAAATTTGAAATTTATATCTTTAAAATTTCATAAAATTATTCAAGCATATAAGTTTATTTATAATTGCTTTTTTCACAAATATAAACTTCATTTTTTATATTTTCCTTCAATTGTGGGGTATTTGCCGTTATTAGCGCAGAACGATGGACGATTGGTTAGGGTGCTGGCCTTCGGTACTGCAGTTCGTGGGTTTGAATCCCACTATGGCATGGATGTCCGTAGCCGTTCGGAATCGGCTTTAAGCTGTAGGTCCCGTCTCATTAGTCCTCGTATTGCAAAAGGTAGACCGTAGCTTTCCAAATGAAACCAAAGTAAAACAGTTATTAGCATTATACCACATAATCCTCTGATTTTTTTTACCATTTTATTGTGGGAGCACCATATAGGCAGCGTAACATCGCTCCCTATGAGAGTATAACACACAAATACTCGGAAATCGAAATCTAATCCACCAGATGTAAGAACAACTATGCTAACCACTATACATCATATCATATAATCACTATATACCATATAATCCACTGATATTTTACCTTTTTATTGTGGGTGCACCATATAGGTAGCGTAACATAACTCCCTATGAGAGTATAACACACAAATACTCGGAAATCGAAATCTAACCCACCGAATAGAACAACTATGTTAACCACTATACATCATATCATATAAGTACTATATGCCATATAATCCTCTGATTTTTTACCTTTTTTATTGTGGGAGCACCATATAGGTACCGTAACATTGCTCGCTATGAGAGTATAACACACAATTACTCGGAAATCGAAATCTAATCCATTAGATGGAAGAATAACTATACTAATGACTATACAGTCTGGCCGGCAGTAATTTTGAACTTTATAAAACTTTTTCTCTCTACGCTTGCTTTTCCTTGAATTTCATGAATTAAAAATGCTAAGGCTTTTCTTTTGTATTTAAGGTAAAAAGTGAAGTAGTTTAGAGGTTTTTCCTAGTTTATAGAATTTAATTGTTCATAGACTTAACAATAAATTACTTATTTCTTTTTTATATATACATGGTGCTGCATAGTACAGTCCTCGACTGGCCTTTCTCTCGCCAACAGTTGATTGTGGACACATATTTTCTTGAATATGATTTAAATAATCGTATCCTAAAATACAGAGCAATTCTAGAGCTTATTGTAATACTTAAAATTAAAAAAGGATCGAAAGAGTACTATATATCCTCTTGAACGAGACGGAAAAGGCAATTTTAAAGAAGGAAATGGTTGCATCCGAAGTGTCGCATGCTGACTAATATACAAACATATGAGGTTTAAATATAACAACTATTTATAAATTTTGTTGTAATTAATGATTTCATCATAGTTTCAGAACTTTATATATGGGTACCAAGCCTTGCTCGGTAATTGAACCCAAGCACACCTAGTGGAAAAGTGTTACCACATTGCAGTCGAGATATGTCACAGGCGACTTTCAAGTCAGAAGCTACCAGAGATGGATAAAATCCCGTCTCTGGAGATTTTTGACGTATTATAACGATTTCTGACATCATTATGACGTTGAAGTCGCCTATGGCACATCTCGACCGTAATATGGTAGCATCCGAAGTGTCGCATGCTGACTAATATACAAACATGACAGGTTTAAATGTAACAACTATTTATAAATTTTGTTGTAATTAATGATTTCATCATATTTTCAGAACTTTAAATATGGGTACCAAACCTTGCTCGGTAATTGAAACCAATCACTCCGAGTGAAAAGGTGATACTACATTGCAGTCGAGATATGTCACAGGCGACCTTCAAGTCAGAATTTACCAGAGAAGGATACAATCCCCTCTCTGGCGACTTCTGATGTCATTATAACGATTTCTGACATCATTATGACGTTGAAGTCGCCTATGGAATATCTCGACCGCAAATGGTAGCATCCGAAGTATCCCATGTTGACTAATATACAAACATGAGAGGTTTAAATGCAACAACCATTTATAAATTTTGTTGTAATTAATGATTTCATCATAGTTTCAGAACTTTAAATATGGGTACCAAGCCTTGATCGGTAACTGAACCTAAGCACACCGAGTGGAAAGGTGTTAACACATTGCAGTCGAGATATGTCACAGGTGACTTTCAAGTCAGAATTTGCCAGTGATGGATAAAATCCCCTCTCTGGCGACTTTTGACTCCATTATAACAATATCTGACATCATTATGACGTTGAAGTCGCCTGTGGCATATCTCGACCGCTATATGGTAGTATCCGAAGTGTCGTATGCTTACTAATATACAAACATGATAGATTTAAATGTAATAACCATTTATAAATTTTGTTGTAATTAATGATTTCATCATAGTTTCAGAAATTTAAATATGGATACATATAAGAATTCAAGTTTAAAAAAAATGAAGTGGGAAAGATAACGATTAAGTCATATATTGTCAACAAATGCCGATTTAAAAAAAATGTAAATCATAGTATGTAAGCAATTAGTTTAATAGAATAAATACTTTGCTCTTATTCTATTTCAGTTTTAATGTCAATATATTCCCGAATCTTATTTGAATGAATTCATTTCTCATCTAGTTATTAAAACTTTATCTACCTTAAGAATGATATGCATGTAATGGCTTCATTATTTTCTCCAGCTGTCAAAATCGGTACTGACTGGTAGATTTGTTGATTATTTTAATTGCTTACAAATAGCAGGATTTAACTGTATTTGACTTTACGTCTTTTTTTTTTCAACCCCTTGATTGAAGGAAAACTGGATCTTCTAATACTGCTTCCGAAATCGCCAAAAGCGCTTTCTTATCGAACACAACCCATAGTTTGTGTGCCCCCAAACCGAACATAATAAACTTAACAGAAAATGGAAGTTTAATGGCAAAAATCCACAGATAGTGATCTGCCTCTTGGAAATAGCTTGATATACGGATGAACTAAATTACGTCTGATATGCATGCAGCACGATGTGGCCTGGTCTGGTTTATCGATCATCAGAAATTCTCATTTCTGAAACGGAATGGAAAACGTTCGGAGCTGTGGATATGAGAAATGTATGCACTGCATCTGTATTCGGAGAACGGGTTTGTTAACATGCAGTGGCAGTTACATTTTATGCATCTATACTGATGGGCCAGCCTAAATGACATTGATCAATCTGAATGCTGCCGTATCCATATGGATCTTTTGTAGATTATCCTGCATTCGCCAGTAGGCGTTCGTTTATCACGAAAAATAGGGAATGACTTCACGCATTCGCACAGCATAAATTTTCGAAAAATTTTCTTTGATTGTCGCCGTTTGTCCTGGAAATCACGCAAATGATACTACTCAAGTTTATAAATAACTTTTCGCATATTTTAGTATAAGTCTGCATGATTTAAAATGACATGAACCGGTTGGCCGCGTAATTTTCCCATTCCAAGGATTTTCTAATGAGCAATCACAAATGCGGTGAAATTAATGAAGTTGAATTTATAATTTATGTATAATAAATTGACTAGTTAAGAAACGTAAATAAAGTTATCGATGTGAAGACGTAAATGCGATAAATATGAGATCATTGATAATATCATCTTCGGATAAAATTTCCAGACATTAAAATATATTTCGCCTTTTCATTGCAGATTTATATTTAACGATTAAGGATTAATGACGATTTAACGAATAATGATTAATGAACGATTGATGTAGTTATTAAGTAGATACCTTATTTTGCATACTGGTTTTACTGATCATGTTGTAATGCACCAGATCATTCGATCTTTCTCACATTTCTTATTTACATTCTTTTTCACAATGTAAATTTTTCAATGTTCTTTTTCCACAACAAGAATTGAACCTTCCATCTCCGTTAGCAATCAAAACTGAAACTGAAAAAAAGTGAAAAAGACATATTCAGGAAAGTCATCGCATCTATTAGAAGTCAAATTGAAATTAAGGTTAAACCGCCTAAAGTTCAGTTTCATTAAGCAGATGATTAGTATATCAGAAAGTATGACGCCATATCATCAAGCTTTAGTTTCGGTCAAAAGTTTTCGCAACTCTAAGCTAATTTTTTTTTATTCTCTATGCTTTTTAAATGCAGTAAAAAAGTATATGTTATTCATTTGATGATGCCCCTTTTGTTTCCTTTCGTGTATTAAGCTACAAGTTGCAATAATTGTATATAGTGCACAGATGTTTCGTTGATTAAAATATGCTTTATATGTTATGCTACGTCATTTACTTGAAGTGAGACTGCATATTTAATCCACATTTTGCTTAGTGGTTCTACCAGTCATATTCTTATGCCCCAAATCTTTCCTACTTTTCTTGTTTACATACTTTTCCTGATGTGAAGTACTATGCAAACAACAAGAATTGAACCTTCCATCTCCATTAGAAATCAAAACTGAAACTGAAAAAAGTGAAGAAGACATATTCATGAATGTCATCGCACCTATTAGAAGTCAATTTGAAATTAAGGTTAAACCGTCTTAAGTTCAGTTTCATTAAGCAGATGATTAGTATATCGGAAAGTATGACGTCAGATAGTCATATGGCCAAAAGTTTTCTAAACTCTAAGCTAACTTTTTATTCTCAATGCTTTTTTACCTGCAGTAAAAAAAGTATATGTGATCCATTTGATGATGGCCCTTTTGTTTCCTTTCGTGTATTATACTGCAAATTGCAATGATTGTAGAGACTGTACAGATGTTTTGTTGATTAAAATAAGGTTTATATTTAATGCTACGTCATTTACTTCATCTTGAAGCGAGACTGCATATTTAATCAACATTTTGCTTAGTGTTTCTACCAATCATGTTGCAATGCCTTAAGTCTTTCCTACCTTACTTGTTTACATACTTTTTCTGGTGTGAAATACTATGCAAACAACGGGAATTGAACCGTCCATCTCCATTAGAAATCAAAATCAAAACTGAAAAAAAAAATTGAAGTAATTTTTTACGAAAGTTGCCAGTTAGAGGTCAAACTGAATTTAAGTTGTTTTATAAGCAGCTAACACAGCATTTTACAGCTGAAATCAAAAAGTTCAATTTCTGGTTGTTATTTCTTATTAAAGTGAAGGTTGCAGCGCTGGAAGTTTATGAGAACATTTTCTCTTTCATTCTGTTATTCGATAACACAAATATTTACATTGTCTTGGTCGTTATCAAACAGTTTTTGGGGTGGTCCAATGACGAAAGGATATCCATCTTTTCGTAGATTGAGACCGTAATTGACAGACTTTCTCAACTGGACGGTTACGTAAAGGATTCGTTTCGAAATCTGAAATTCAAACCATTTCTTTCTTTCTTTTTATTTTATTTTTTTTTCTTTTTCGTTTTTCTAGCACTGGTGTGGGAACAGTGCGCGAATCGAAACAACACAAACTGCGCTCACTTTACTCCTGTGTTTAGGAAATGGCCTACTTTCATCCTCTAGTCCACCTGCTATTATTCACTTGCGGAGGTTAGATGCCGTGGTGCTGCTGAGAGAACCGAAAGAGTTAGGTCAGCTCGGACGTAACGCACGAAGCCGTGTCGGGGAGGGGGACCCATTCTTTGGCATGTTATCGCTGCGCGATGAAAAATTATTCATAAACCAGAATTTGGGGAGGAAACAGATGATTCTCGAAAGTTTAATGAAAAAGACGCTATGGGTTGCCATTTTTGTCTTTCCGCGGAATATTTGAGGTATCCGTTTTTGGGGACAAGGTAAGCCACGATTATCGTTTACCGGATGCATTGATATGTCCAGCGGTATTGATTCAGTTTATAAACAATTTATATTGACCTTTTTTGGTAATGCTTTGGAATATATCTAAAGCATTTATTCCGAAATTCTTGACTTTTAGTATTTGTGAAACCCATTTACACACGTTATAATTTCAAATATCTTAACCACTTAAAACACGAGCTTTTTTCGATTAAACTGATATATATATAACATGGTCCAGTGTTAAGGTGAATGGAAAAACAGTCTTTCTTGATAATAATAAGTTTATTAAATCATCGTTTCATTTAAAAGCAAAACTTGAGCCATTTTCATTTGTTCGTGGCTGAGCTAAGCGTGGAAAGGTGTTGACAGCTCCATGCCCACGCGCTATCCAACTCATATCGGTTCACTTAATCATCAAATTATTCAAATATCTTTCCGCTTTACCGGATTACTCCAAATGGTTACGCAAGCGTGGGTCTTTTTTATTTATTTTATTATTATAAAAGAGTTCCCTTTTTAAAATCGTTTATAACTCACGTAATTTCCAACTAATCCTTTTTTAGACATGACATATATGTATATATATATATATATATATATATATATATAAATATTTATATATTTTTATATGTTTTATATATATATATATATATATATATATATATATATATATATACATATATATATATATATATATATATATATATATATATATATATATATATATATATATATATATATATATTTATATATATATATATATATATTACAATGTGTGTGTGTGTGTGTGTGTGTGTATATGCGTGTTTTACAGAAAAGAAAGATATAGATATAGCAAGTTATTATTTTAATTTAATTTTAATTTTAATTATTTTATTATATTCTTTTTCAATTTTAGTTGTTGGGAGTGATTAGGGAGAGGGAAAAAGAGTTAAAATTATGAAAAAATGGTTATACAAACAAAGTATAAATGATTTATTTACATGTTCATTTTGAACCTTCGCCAATGTCAGATACGAGCTTTCAGCGAATAACGGAATTATTTAAGCACGAAAAAATATTCTAGAGATACAAATTTTGGAATGGTGTAACCAGCCTTATTGTTTCTATTTTCTATATATTTTATAAAAAATTTACTTTGAAGAACATTTTTTGGCAAAATTTTGAAAGTAGTTGTTCCGTTGTTTACGTCCTCTAGCAAATAGGAAATTTCATTTAAATAAGTTATTAACGCTCTCAAATATCTTGATGTTTCTCAGTGAATTTTTAATCTATTTAATGACAGAAATATATTCAAGGAAAACAAATTCGGAAAATTCTGAATGAACTATATTAATGATTTACATTTTTAAAAGTATTTTTGTTAAAAATTAACCTAAATTTAACCTTTTTCGTTACCAATAAAAATTTATAAACTGATGAGACGTTTTTAAGATCAGCTACTTTATTATTTTATACTTAAAATCAGCTTCTATATCTATAAAAAGTCAATTTTAGCGACAGTCAAAGTAGAGAGTTTGGCTAGCGCTAAAATTGTAGGTTTATTTTATCAGAGGTAGCTCCTTCATAAACTTATCATGTGAATTCCTTTTAGGTATACGGCGTTTTTTATATATTGGATATATTTTAGAAATTGAAATAAAGTTAGTTGCTAGGGCAAGATTACCATTTCTTCCTATACAATAATACTATTACAGCTCTTTTAAGCACATAATTTTAAATTACATATTTATTTACAATAGAATATTTTTTACATTTAATATTCTAGCTTAAATTCCGAATTGTGACCTAGGAGGTAGACCACTTACTTCTAGTACTGGATTTCGGAGGTTGAAATCAATCCTGTTGCTATAATGTGCGTTCGTAGTTATTTGGAATCGGCTAAGGGCCTCAAGTTTCCCCTTCGTATCTCAATAAAGGGAACTATGGTACCCTAAATCAAACTTAGGCATTATATATCAATAGAATCTAATGAAAATTATCTTCTCAAGAAGCTAAAAAATCTATCTGTGCTTATTTAGTGCCTTATAGTCATTATTTGATTTATCTGCAACTGAAATAACGGTGTTTTTTTCTTTTAAATAACGTTGCTTTTGTAGCATTTCATGATATGCATTTCCCAGCTTTTAAAACCTACATATTTTTTACCCCTTTTTTATTTTAGTCATTATTTAGGTATTAGGTCTAATTTTTACAAATTTTTCTATGGGAATTTTAAGGTTTTCTTTGGTTATATCAAAAGATTTTTATAAAATGTACTCTTTTGTGCTTTACTGAAAATGTACATGACTATCAGATATTTACTTCCCCTCTCTCTCTAAAAAAATGAATAAAATAAACTGTGCTGTAAGTAAATATAAGAAATGTGGATCAACGGAAAATTTAAGTGAAATTTTGTGAAGTGAGAGCCTTTTAAATAGTACAAGGTTAGTTTAATGGTTTTCAACCATTTAAAAAGCTTTTGCATCCCCAAGGAAAAACATACTGAATAGTTCTCTCTTTTTATCAATTATTTAAATATAATTTTAAAAATTTGGGACTATCTGCAACCCTGACTGATGTAAATTATTCTTGTTACCATACCAGAGGATTCCTCCTATTTTGATCATTTTCAGAAATTGAATTTTCATCTTATTTTGTGTGTGTATAATTTTAGGCTGCATTTGTTAAAACAAAGTTTCAGTGTGTTTCTAGTCTTTTTTAATCAAAAGACATCAGACATATGAAAAAACACTGAGATATAGAGCGGTAGTGGATTCCGAGGGTTCAAATTCCATTGATCTCCTAGAAATTATAGCTTTTAAAAATTAGTTTTTGCTGAAAGTTCTGGTCTAATTTATCCTTTGTCATAGAAGAAATTTACCTTAATTCCCATACATATTTAATAAACCCTTTAATTCCCAATTTGAAAAGCTTTGTTAAGGGAATTTAAATACTAACTGGGTAATATTTATTCCAGCGTCCAGTAATTGAAATATTTAATAATATCATAATTAAAGTATAACTCTAAAAACTAAGCAAAAAAAAAATCCAAATAAAAAAACCTTTAGATAGAAATTTGTTGAGTATAAATATGTAATCTATATATCCCATTATTTACTAAAAAAATACAAAGAAGTTTTCCTTGAAATTTTTTAATTACACCAGTTGCAACTGGACTGATGTCCGAGAAAATACATATTATAGATAGATAAATGCAGGTATGGTTTGATTTAGTTTGGAGTACATTGGTCAAATTTACAACACGAGAGCTGATTAAAACCAAGCAGTGAGAAATACCCACGGACTCCGGTACTGAAAGAATCACCCTACCAACTCAGTCATTGATTTACTTTTCATTACCTCTTTCAGAAGCAGATGACTAACAGTTCCTATCAGATTTATTTTAAAGTAAAATGGTTGTAAATACTCCCTAAATAATGTACTTGTTTGAAATTACAAACATTAGTATGAACTTTACGAAAGATAATGTATACAATAGTTTCTTATAGAAATATACTTTGAGTTTTTAATGATGTTTTACTGCTTTAATTGTGCTTTCAGCCCCATCGGTCTATGTTATGCTTTATGTTTTTCAATAGATTTGATATTTGGGCCTTTAATTTGGAATTTCGAGGAACGTCGAGGGCATCAACACTGTGGAGTACATTATCCTGTTCGAAAATTGGCGTGATACTTTGGCGTTGTTAAGCGAAATTGAGGGTGAGTCTGCAACCCTAACCGGCAGTAAGGAGTAGGATGACTCGGACCCTCCAAAATTACAGGTTTCGTCTCGGAAATACTTCAACCCTCGGGTATACATCACGTTCTTTCGTGAAGGCGTCCTTGCCCCATTTAAATCTCACTCGCGCATTAAACTCCTTGCCAAAGGAAGAAGAAAAACTCTCTCTCACTAACAATCTTCTTTTATTATTTTCGCCATTTTTTTACTATTTTGTTTTGAATCATTATTTCCAAGTCGTGCGCTACAGGCCTGTCTACTTTAATCCCTCTCGCAGATCTTGCCCAAGACTGATAAAGAAAAGGGAACAACAAAAAACTCTGAAATCGTGTAGTTCGAATTATGAGTGGGTTGTTTAGCGCTCGATGAAGTAGCTGGCTGTGGACCATACAGTGCTTTTGCCTTAGTCTAATTGGTCTTGGTTGCTCTAGACAGTGGCTTGCGCGGTGTTGATATGTTTCCATTCGGGTTTTGATGGATGGCTTACAGAAGCCAACTCAATAGCATGTCGGGCTTTCACCTTCGGTGGGAAGTGAAAACAAAAATTAAAAAAAGAAGTGAAAGTGTCCGCATGAACGAGCATTTATTTGAATTAGAGTGTGTGTGAGAGCTTTTC
>CM063511.1:124597757-124655257 GCA_032207245.1 Pardosa pseudoannulata
TGAGGGGGGACACTTAAGAAAGAAATTTGTGAGACCGTCCAACAGAAGTTAAAAGTAAAAAAATAAATAAATTAATTATTTCAAAATGACAAACTTTATTATAAAGCCTTTCAGTACATTAAATGCAGATTTTATGAGAAATTTAATTTTTGAATGAGTTTTGTAAGGAACTTCAGTTAATTGTCTTTTATTAAGTTTCGGCGTGTATCTAATATTTCTCGTCAAATATGTTAGCTGTATTTTCATGGAAAGAAATTTTTAACCTTGTTGATTAATTAGCGCTGAAATAAACGATCCTCCAAAGAGAGAGAGTGGTGGAGACGTTATTTTCATTTCTAGCTGTTCCCCCGTGTCAGGTCCGCTTCTCCAATGGAGAGTGCAACGTATCTAGAAACAGATCTATACACACAATCTGACACACCTTGACTCCTTATCTCCCCTGACCTCTCGCTGACGCGGGGACGGAACTGGCATTGTAATGCAGACAAGCGACAGCTCCAGAACCTATCGGGGCTGCAAAAGTTTTGCTTTGATTTATGGCACTCGGTATAAATCGACACCTTTGACACCCGCGAATATGTAGGTTGTTTGCTGATTACCGGATAGTTGCGAACAAGTTTATTTTGACCAGAACTCATTTTTCATGCCGTCTGTTAACCAAGAGGAAGAAAGTTTTTAGTTTCGAGATACTTTTAGAAGAGGACCCGCTGAGTAATGCGATGGAAGTCTTTCAATGGCTTTTTAAAATTCCTTATTTGTGTTTGCTCTCCGCCTGCCGCCAGACACTTGTTTGAAAGCTTTGTTAAACGAAGATTTAAAGTATGCGAAATACTTGCGCATTAGTGATAATGCGTGTAAAAGATTTGTAACAATTGTGTTTAGCAATAAAAAGGATGTACGATGCTTGAAGCAAAATAAAAATAAATGTATAATGATATTATTATACTAGCACTAGATTTACGGATGTTGATCATACACCTATTTTTACTAAAGTGAGCCAATTTGACTCATACAAGAAAATTGAAGTTTTTTGCAAAGAAAATAGTTCCAAATTAATTTAAATAAAATGTTTATTATCAAAAAATTCATGGAAAACATTTTTTACATATAAAATTTGTTTTTGAAACACATTTTCCGCAAACATTTCTATTACATTTAGCACAATGGTTTCTACATCTGTTTCTTTTGCATGATTGTTGAACTTGACAATTCTTCCGTGCGTCAGTAGCATGAATTTCTGTCATTGGAATTGAAGTGTTCTCGACTTCTTCTCTGTATTTACTTCTTAGCTCTTCAGCCAATTGGAAAATATCCCAGGCCTGATAGGACCAATAAATTTCATGTTATGCGATTAACTGTTAAACCATTCTATGAGTCAAATTGGCTCACAACCGTGAAAATAGGTATACCACATTTGATAATGCGAAATGAAGGGGTCTGCGGGAAGAGGAATGAAAGTTTACATATATTTTATTACTTAACTAAAAACCAACGTATGTTTTTGAAAAGTGATATTAAAGTTTCATATATATATCAAGTGATCAAATTTTTAATGAGTCAAATTGGCTTGGTCCGTAAATCTAGTGTTAAAAAAGAGTCTCTTACTTTTGAAAATGTAATACTAAAGCATGTCTATTTTGACATTTTAAATTTTTACAAAATTTTATAAGGTATTTAAGACTTATTTCAGCTCTAATAAAATCATGAAATTGTGTCCCTTAATTGATTGTAATATTATCTCAATGGTATATATTGCAAATTGTTATCCTGAGAAAAAAAAATTTTCGATTGTTTTTATTACGGTTTTATCTGAAATGAAAGTAAATATTCAGTTTGATTGTCATATTTGTTTTTCGTTACTTGCATGTCACGTGTTTTCTCTATTGTTTGGGTGAATTAGTATAAAGAAATATTATTGTAAAAATCACTGTGATGAGCTTTCTGTACAAATAGCATTAGTCCTTTACCACACAGCAATATTTTTATGCTAATCTATGCAAAAAGATCAATTTACGAGAATTACTCTGTGCAACATAAAAAATTTGATGTAAAAAAGAGATCATATACCGGTATACAGAATATCAGATATCCCTTTGTATTTCTTGTGTCAAAAATTATCATACACAGAATAATATTTAACTTTTTCCATTTACCGAGAGAATGATAGTAAACTAATATTAAACTAAATCCTTTTACACCTGTAAAAAATTCAAAATTCAACTTAAAACTATATATATGTTTTGTTTCAGTCCTCGTATTTAATAATAAAATAAAAAAAAATGCGATGATTTGCAATTTTTTCAAAAAAAATTTGTTTGGGAATGTTAATTGATTGTAATAAAATTTCTAACAATGCGCGCATGTTTACAAAAACATTTTGCTCACAAATGTTAAATTTTAATTTTTTTAATGAAGAACATGCTTCTAAAATTGAATCTAACTGAAAAAACTATAAGTTTAAGCATATTTTATATTTTTTAAACATGTTTATAGTTTTACCTTATTTTGGGGGGTAATTTTGACATGTATTTACCTCTCTAAAATAAAAACTATCACTCTCAAAGCAATAGTTTTAGTTCAATTACAAGAAAACATTATTATATTGAAATGCTGAAAATTTTGTGAAAAAATATACAATAGGTTTCGAGAAATCTTACGTACAACATTAAAAATTTGGATTGAGAAAAATCCCCTTCAAGTGCACTGTCAAGCACAAAAATCACTAGAGTGTGTTTTATATTTTTAATTATAACTTTTAAACTAAATGGAACTTTTTTATGTTGTTCTTTTTTTTAATGCTTAGAACATCTCTATAACTTATAGGTTTTTTTATAAAATCGAAAATTTTGAAGGTTTAAGGATTCTGAGACCCATTAACTGATATTTTTATCGTATCATAGAACCTTAATAGATATTTGAATATTTGGTATATCATGGAATTTTTCGTAATATGTTAATTGTTGAGTTAGTACAATGCCTACACTATCACAGTAAACTATGTACATAACGTTCATAGTATTCGAAAGCAAAAAATAAATAAATAAATAATAATACAAGTACATTCTTCCCCTTTTCTGTCATAAGAACTATTACGCTTTAAGAGGATTTTCAACACATGCTAATATAATAGAAGGGAGGGTGGAGTTGCCAGCCTCTTTAAGATGCAAATTATATTAGATTGCTCGTAATCATTTTTTGAGCGAAAGTGTTGAAAACTGCGTAATTACTTTATTTACATTTTCCTAATTTCCCGAGAACATGAATTTTAAGTGGCAGGATATATGCTCTATGGTTTCCGAGATCCGCATTTTTAATATATAGAAGACAATAAAGATATCAATGATTGACATAAGCACGTCTACAGCGACGGGAGACAACGCACTAAGCACTCCTTCTGTGCATAAGGAATAATTCATGAGTCACTTTAAAGACCTTATTCACAAAACTAAATAAAAGCCGTTTTAATAATTTATCTTTCAAAGTAATGACAGTAACTATCATACTTTTGTAAAAACTCTTCTTCCTGCGCTATATGCTTAGCAATACAATAAAAATATTCAATTAGAACTTTAAAAAAATCAAGATGTTTGCTTTATTACGATATCTTGTATTATGTACTTCATGTCTCATTTGGTTTTTAATTTCTCCTGTTCGAAGAATAAGCATAAAGATTCAACTAAAAGGACAAAGATTTCATTGAAGGGATAGGGTACCCCATACATGATCAAGATATCAATTGCATTATTTATTTATTTATTTACTCAAATAATCTTGTTAACCTTTCTACCCAAAAATGCAAAATTTGAAATCTATATCTTTAGATTTTCAAAAGTTATTCACACATTTGGTTTTGATTACATAGATAAATATTTAAAAAATTTAATATACAAATGTTAAACTTTTATACATGTTTTGAGTAATATGCAAAACAAAACTTTGCAGGGAATTGGCAATAAGATACTTATTTCTGATTTAAATACAAAATATACAAATAAATCGTTTTTAATTGTTTTTTTTAGCATATGAAAATTTAAGCATTTTTCTATGTTTTTTGTTTCCTTTTTTCAACAAAAAATCAAAGATAATCTACTTAAAAAAATTGAATATGCAAATGTTATAAAACATGTTATAATATACAAAATAAAATAAATTGGCAATTAGATACGTTTCTTTAATTTAATATGCAAAATATACAAATAAATCTAGCAAATTGTTTTTAACTAATTATCAGTAAAATAAATTGTATTATGAAATATGATTTTAGCGATATCTGAAAATCCATGAACAGTCTTGGGGAAAAGGCTTTAATAAATCTAAAACAAATTGGAGCAAAAATATTAATATCAGAAAAAATTATAAAGATATTAAAAAGTTTAAAAAATTTTATTTTAATTAAATAAAACATTCAAACTGGATTAACTTTCCAGAATATGCTTTGGAATTGATTTTAAAAAATTACAAATATTTTATAAAATACTTAAAATACTAAAAAAAGAAATCAAAGAGTACTGTGTCGACCTGAACATCCAGCCAAACAACTGCCGAACAGGTAGGTCGATGCGTTTCGGTACTGGAGTCTTAGATGTATGTATGTTTGGAGTTCAGTATCGTTTCTGGGGAAGGAAGGTCAAGGGCTAACGTGAAAGTTTTTTTGTGCTCCTTATATATTTTTTGTGTGCTTCTTTACAAAATTTGGCTTCCGTAATAAAATTTTAGTCAAAATATCACTAAATATGCCGCCATAATAAGCCTGCGATATTATAGTATTTTTGTAGATCCCGACTTACAGAAGAGTGGTAACCTAAGACTTGTGACGGTTTCCTGGCAATAAAGACAGAAATAGAATGTAATAGTTTTCATTAAAACGAAATTTGTACGGGAGTTTTTTACAATGAAAATAATGATATGTGAAAAATATGTTAGTCTATTGGGTTTTCTATATTAAAAAAAAACCCATCGAAAACTATATTTGTCCTTGCACATGTTTCCTTCTTTAGTCCTTCACAGGATACTGGCCGAATTTTGCGCCCCTAAATTTTGCCACATCCCTGCTAGAAATGGCCTTGAGTATGTGTGAATGCATATGTATATATTTGTATATCACTTTACGTATTTACGTGCACCCGATCTGTGCTGTGTCTAGTTTCTGCGCTGAAATTTTTTTTTACTTTCGTGGTGTCTGCGTGCATATGGGATGCGTACGCCTCCGCGCACACACAATGTGCGCCTCCCCGCCGCGTAGGCCTCGTGAAAAGGATGAGTGTGTGTCAAACAAGTGGAACCAGGGATGCTCCGTTCCCCAACTACGCCCTGCAGATGTCGTTCCCCGCATCACGGGACATCACCGTGCACTCACTCATTTATGCGTTTTTTCCCATCCTTTTCAAATTGTTTTCTATGCTTGTCTGTTGCCTATAAACGGATTTCGAAGAGACTACCTCTGGAAGCTGACGGAAAAGTTTCAGCTCTTTTTTTTTTTTTTTAGTTTTATTTTAACGCAGATGGAATGACTAAGTAAAGTGTGTTTTCCGGTTCGAGGCTCAAAATTATTTAGGGGTTTGTCGGAACTATGAGGCAACTAAATTGCGTGTCATTCGTTAAAAAAATTGCTTCATCTTGAACAGGAAGGTCCCCTCAAGTGATTTCATTATGTAAATATCTTTTCACCGAGTCAAAACTTTGGGAATCAAGATTTGTTCAAACTTTACAGCTTAGATGCTATACTAATGAATAAAAGATTGCGTGTGTATTATTGTCATCAAGTTTTCAAATAGGAAGATGCACCAGGCTGTCTATAAATGATGGCCATATCCTGCCATGAGTGACGCATGTTTAGATTTATAGTTTGTGTTTGGAAAAAGATACCCTATAGCAATTTTAAATAAATCTGTCAATCTGTATGTTGTTCTCAATTTCTAAAAATAGATTAACTAATATTTAATAGTAGAATGTGTTTATTTGTAATACACTTTCTGCTGGGAAACTTACAGCTACTTCTCAATAAATTCACAGAATCTGATATTCTTAAATATCAATTTGGAACTTGCAAAACCTATAAAATTCCTTCTTTCTCTTACAGCTATAAATTAAATGTTAACACATTGTGTGCCTGTACATTTCGCAGCGGAATTGTACCGGGAGCGGGCGTTTTGATCTTAAATTTAGTTATCTAATTTTTTGTATTTTATATTGAAATATATAAACAAATATATAAATAGAAATATATAAATAAAAACCATAAGATTTTTGTAAACAAAAAAAATATTTTTAGTGGATAAATATATAATAGTATCATAAATATGAAAAATTAAATAGAAATGGTAGTATACACTTTTAATTTTACTGAATTACGTTATATATAAACATTTTTACATAATTAAAAAAATGAAAAGAGAAATCATAAAACTAATAATGTAAAAACTAGTTTTTATTTGTCTAAATTTTTCCAGAATCTATGATGTAGTCAAGAACATTCGGCTTCGTTTTCCTGTATATACTGTTATTTTTGTACCCACAAACAAACCATGTTGCTACACTAACCTGTACTAATACGTGTTCCGCGCTCAAGTATCAATCGACAGAAAACGTACTATAATGTGTCCCACATACAATGTGTTAATATCTTTAAATACATAACTGAAACTGACTGGATATATGTAAAATATCATTCCTTTTATAGGTATAAATTAAATAATTCATTTAATTCTACTTATAAGATACCAATGCATTTTTTAAAAACACTTAAGTGGAATTTACTGGGTATTTTTAAAACTATTTTAATTCTTATATCTATAGTTGTTCACTTAAAGTATCTAATATGATTGCGCTGCTACTGCAATTACGTGTATATGATTTAGTATGTAAGATCTTCTGATGGTTAAAATTGCTCTAAATCGCAACCTCTTTTAATAGATTAAACTTCTATTAATTAATAAAATTCATAACTTATAATTATAACTGAATAATTAACTTTTTATACCAATTTGATTTTGAAGATCTTATTACAATTTTAGTTTACGTTTCCATTGACATCATCTATTTTATTATTTGTTAATTTTAATAATTCTGTACACATCAGGCCTGCATAATAACTATCCGCACATTCAAATAATAATAACATATAATTCAAATTAAAACCTTTGTGCTAGAATATATCATAAAATGCTAAGCCAACTTGAGTAAGGCATAAATCGAGAGAAAAAGTAAACAGACGGCTTGTTCAAAGTAACGTAACAGATGTCTGCATACTTTCTATCTCGATCTGTGTTTTATTTACGTTGGTTTTGGACTGTATGTAATAACAGCATATGTATGCACACGTATGCTTATATACATGCACGAGTAAATATGTAATACATGTATAATAACGACAGAAAAGTCAATTTTAATTTTAGTAACCCTAGAACGTTATCCTGTTCTTATCGAACGTTGTTGTTATTGTTGCAAGTGTAAGACAACATTTTAAATATTTGTTTTAAAAAAAGGGCATATGCTTTCATATAATACATATGCTTTCATATAAAATTATTTGTTGCAGATTAAAGTTATTTTCAGCATTTAATAGCATTTTTTTTAATAACAAAACGTCCTCAGTATCTGAGGAGAGTGTTCTAGAGGTTCTAGAGTTAAATTGAAAAAGGAATCCTGCAAAATATGATTATTTCTTCCTTAAAAATATTGTTTTTTTTTAATACCTTAAATAAATTAGGTGAATTCCTATGTTTTCTTTATATTTCTATCAAATTATGAGATTTGCATTTGAATTGCCCTCAACATTTGTTTTTCTTAATTTTTTACTATTTTTAAGCAATGAAATTCAAAAAATGTTCCCTATCCAATTATCTGTATTTATTTTTAAATAACTTGTAAACACTTTTGACCCAAAGTATGTCCACATTTATTAAAATAAATATATGATATTGTTTAAGAAAAAAAACCTGGAAGAATTTAAATCTATTTGAATTCATGAATACAGCGAATTAATCCAACAATAACATATGTTTTCCGATATGAATATGAGACGAGCAAAATGCAATATAAACGCATTGTTGTATAAACAGGGATTTGTTTGGCTTCCTGGGTTACTATTTCCCTGTATACTGGATTGTGAATTAATATGTAACTTTGTATTTACTTGTCACAATACGTGTAACAATACAAAACTATGGGGTACTAAATTACAATTATAATTCTGTTTCACCAAAGAGAATGAATTTCCAGAAAGTGACGATACCTATTCATCTAGAAATATATTTTTTTTTTATTTTAGATTACACATACATACACATATGCACAAATATGTATATATAATATATACATATATATTGTGTGTGTGTGTGTGTATGAATGTATGTATAAATATGCGTATGTACTTCTAAATTTCAATATATATTTACCAAAATTTAGATGAAAATGTAATATATTCACACACAGACACACACATACACACACATATATATAAACAAAAAATATGATCTTTATACTGTTGTTTATAATTTCTTTCTGTTACAATTTTTCTGGTTCAACAAAAAGTCGTTAACTTTTTGTAAAATTTTATTAATTTCATTTCAAAACATTATTTTTTCCTTAAATTGGATGCTAGCCTGTCCTATGTTGTACAGATGACACGAGTTATTTAAAAAAAAAATTTTAAGTATCGATTAATAAAAATCTAAATAAAAAAATTGCCTTAATATCATCAAGGGTCAGATATGTGTATGGTTTTTAAAACATTGAAATAAAAAAAATTATAAAAAAAATTTAAAAATAATTAGAATAAAAATTACTTATAAGGCCGTACCCGTAAAATAATTGAGGGAATATTTTGAATATTTTAACTTTTTTTTAAATAAATGTAAGTAATAAAAATGAAATGCATTAATAATTAACAATACTAATAATAAACATTCGAATCAAAAACAATATATAACTACACAATTCCTAATCTAAAATAACACCATAAATTAATAATATTAATTATTTTTTGTTTAAAATTAAATTATCTTACCCCCTGTTCCTTATTTCACAACATTTATATATTTAATTTTATTATTTTTTCCTCCCATACTCTGATTTTTATTTCAAAATAATACGAGGTACGAGAATAGACCTCTTTGATAATCATATAAACACTTTTTCTTCATTTCGATTAATTTATTTAAAGATATTTGATAATTTTCGATGGTCACTAAACACTAAAGCCCCAAATGTCTATTACAAAGAACGTTAGGTTACAAGAGAAAAGTTGGAGAAAAGGTGTATAGATCCCTACATGTTTTACAGAAAATTAATATCAATGTAAAATATAATAAAATTCATAAAACAGTTAAAATTTTATAAAAATTGCAATTTTATCTTACAATGAAGCGCTTGATTTAGCCTACAAGTATTTTCACGCGCGGAAAAATATGTATAATTGTCTTTTTATATCACAACAATTTATACAAACATATTTAGTTAACAGATGAAATTTCTGTTTAAACAATATAATTTTTGAGGGAGAGGATTCCTATTAAATAACTGGTAAACATTTGGTCAACTGCTTTTGAGTGGTAACAAATGCATACTCTCTCAAAATAAAAAATATAAATAAAAGAAAAAAATAAAACTTAATAATCAAAAAGAGTGTCGTTCTTATCATTAAAGGTAATACAGTCTGTTCCATAACAGCGTGCCGTCTATTTCTCTGAAAATACAAACGAATTAGTTAAACATACATTTGTACCGTGTAGTATATATATTAAACTGAAATGCATTTCACCTAATAAGTTGTCCAGTCCCCATTATTATTGGTTATGCAAGAATCACTTTATCATTCGATTTTGACGTTGAGCGGCTTTTACCCGGTTCCGGTAGGTCGTTCATATTTTGTACCACTTTATAACGTGCTACCCACTTCTTGACGAACGATTCCAACTTTCTCATGTACCGGGCTGCAGCTGCACAAGACATTTTTGGTCCTTTTGGATGGTTACACAGAAACACTGCCTCAAAACGGCTCGCATACGCACACTCATTTTGGAAATGTTGATTTAAACACACCAAAACAAATCGAATAAAGAATATAACCATAAAGCATTTTTCTCTAATGTTTGAAGAACACGTGCAATTAAGCCGGTATCTGCGCGCTATCTACTGACGAAGTTATTAGCAACACGCTCTTATAGAACAGACTGTAAGTCTGAGGAAAAATTAGTCCTTAGATTTCTAGCTTATTATTATTATTAGCACTTAGTATTTTTTAAGTACAATTTAAATTCAATTTCTTATATACAATTTTATGAAATGTGTACGTGTATATTTATTAGAAAAACGTTTATACGCAACTGAAAAAAAAAAGTTCTCATTTCCATTCTAGTTTCTTTTGGTATCTCGCAATGGAATTTGGAATTTAAAAACGGTACGGTTGTTCAGAATCACCGTAAGTTTTGTCATATAAAGTCATATCCAGGAATAACTAAAGAAGAATGATGTTACACGTAAAAAGGAAATAATTCTGCAACCCATTAAACAATTCCACAGCCGTTTAGCAGAATACTGAGTCTAAACTCCTCTCCTCTTTCAGAACTGTGGAATCGGTAGTATCAGTTCATAACTGACACCACTTACCATGTACTCTAAAAATAAATATTTGTTCATAGCACAAAGCACACAAAGACCATTGTCGGGCACAACACTTGGAGCCTGCAACACGGCGCGAGGGGCGTATTATATATAACAAAACACTACCCAATGGAGAGGAAATCCAGCATTTTGACCCACAGCGGGACACCTCTGCCCCCGAAACCATTGCGCCCCCTCTCGCCGGGTGCCCCTGCTGTGCGTTCACGGGCCCCCTCCGTAGTTGGTTGGCCGCAGTCGATAACTTCTCGTTTCAGGTTCCTTTTTTTTTGCTTCCCGCTCCCCCCTTTTTTCTTTACTTGTTTTGTTTACGACTCTGCGGGATACGCACACGCGGATTGTGTCCACTTTGCCACCAGGGTTGCTGGAATAAAAAACGATTCGCCAAAAATTTCGGAGAAGGGAGAGGGTTCGTATATTTTGCCCTGTAATCTGTCAGGTATTTTTAGGGAGATTATTCGAATGCAGATTTTTACTGTTTACTGATTTAGTGAGAATTTTAAAAAATCCGTATTGAGGATTCTGTAGTAAAAAGCTGTAAGAAGAAAATCTTGTCTGAAAAAAAATTGCATAGCTAAAAATATTGAGAAGTCACGTTTGTTAGTCTTTGCACACTTGTATTAACCTCACACTATATGTATCGCCAGTAGTCACTATATGTCACTTTTATTTACCTCACACTATAAGTTTCGCTAGTAGTCGCTACATGCTACTTGGCCGAACGCTGGCCGATTGGTTAGGGTGCTGGCCTTCGGTATCAGACTTCGTGGGTTCGAATCTCACAATGGTATGGATGTTCGTAGCCAATCGGAATCGGCTTTAAGCTGTAGGTTCCGGTCTCATTAGCCCTCGTGTGCAAAAAAGTAGACCGTAGAGCTCCAAACCAAAAGCTATATGCTACTTTTATTTATTTCACATCTTATGTCTATCATTAGCATTGTATGTTATTTTTATTTACCTCATATAGACCATAGCCAGTACAAGCTGACTGGGTCTCACTCCAGAATGGGCTCGGATTGAAGCACGAATGTCTGTTCAGGTCTAAATTTTGTAATTAATACATTATAGATATACCTTACAAAAAAATACTGCACAATTTTATGTTCGAATTCAATCTGAACTTTGATTTTGAGTAATTTTTCCTTTAAAATAATTTTTATTTATTTATTTTTTTAATTTTTTTAATTTTTAATTATTTTATTTTATTTATTTATTTATTTATTTACTTTTACAACTTAAAAAAAATACTCGCACCATGTCTGTCTAAGTCGGAAATATGTTTACAGATTCATTTCTAATAATCTTGTTAAAGGATTTTAAAGATAGCGAGGCCCTTGAAAAATGACTATTTATTGGATGAGTAAAAGTTATTCTTTTTAGATACTATACAATGAAAATGCATTTAATTTGAACGTTCTCATTGAAATTGCATTGTATGTCTGTCTAAATTTTCGCAAATTCATTTCTAATAATCTTGAAAAGGGATTTTAAAAGTAGCGAGGTCCTTGAAAAAATGACTATTTATGGGATGAATAAAAGTTATCCTTTTTAAATACTATACAATTAAAATGCATTTAATTTGAACGTTTTCATTTAAATTGCATTGTATGTCTGTCTAAATTTTGTAACAATTTTTGCCGTTTTCCCGATTTCCAATTGAGCTTAAATTCTGCATAATAATCCAGTTGATATCAACACATTAAATCAAGCTTAAGATTACATCATTATTGATAAGTTAATTTATTTTAATAAACATCGATTTATAACCTTTTTTAATCTTATTCTGTTACATCTATTGAGTATCCGTTGCTAGCTTAGTGTTGAAAGCTCAGTTTTTGGGTTCGATTCTATATCGGAGCATTTTTTTTCCCGATTTTAAATGCATCTAGCCTCAGTTTTCGAAAACCAGTGTCAAATGTAGCATCATTCTTTAAACGTAACATAAATGTATAATTTTATATATGTATCACATTTATTTTAAGCTTAACATAAATGAATCCTTTAAATATAGATCCAAAACCATGCATCAAAATTATAATTCCTACCCCTTTATTTTACAATTCATAAATGTTATTTTTTCATAAAGGACTATAGAACTCAATTTAAATAACCGCTATGATAATAAGGTAGCAATTTAGATGTTGCTATCTTACTTTCTACTCGTAATTTTAATGTAGCATTGTTAAGTCTGGCAAATGTAGTACTCAAGTTTGTGTGTTTGCATTGTAGCAGACGAGTTTGTATTCCCTTTTAACACCATAAGAAAGAAAAATAATGAATACGTTTCGCTTGTCTTCATTTTTGAATTTTGTCTTGTCATATGCGTTTGACCTAAAACTAGTTTAGTGAGTGACTCTCTGCCGTAGTACAAGAAATATGTAGATTACATGCAGATCAGCCGTCATTTACTCAGGTAAAACTTAAACAATGTAATTTAACGAGGAAAGCATTCTGTTTATTTATTTAGTTTAATAATGTTTTCTATAAGCCAATTCTAATGCTCTTTTGTTAGAAAATTTCAAATTCTTTAATTTGAGACATATTTTAATTAAATTTTAGGATAGATAATATTTATTTTTTTAACACATTGACTGCCAACTACGGGATAACTCGTAGATTGCATTCTTTTCTAGGACGTTAACTACGAGTTATCTCGTACTGTGCTTACTTGCTATTTTCGTGCAGCTACGAATAAACTCGTATATCAGTGCTATTATCGATAGATGGCCTTTGGGTAAAGAATAAAAAATCAATGCTCTTTAATAATAAATAATTCAAGACTTTTAATTTTTAGCCCAAATTAGATTTTAATCATATAATATGATTAAATCAAATTGTCATTTTAGACCAGATTTTTGAAAACTGACGTGGCATTCAACGTCTTAACCCTTTCATGGGCCTTGGGAAGATTATTTCCCATCTCCTGGATCTTATAAAATACACCTGTGGGAAGCGCCAAACCCATTATAATAAATTGGTCTTGCTATTACAACGATCGGAAGACTGATTCCCGATTCAGTTTTTCGCTGTCATCTGTTGTTTCAACTAGTGAATATAATAAGCACTTATGTTTTCAAAGTTTGTAAACGTTGTGTGTGAAATAAATAGCCCACGAAAGGGTTAAAGAGCCTATATTGACACAAAATATTATAAACTTTGGGGTTGCTAAAACTTTTATTTGCTGTTATGTTTTTATTTCCAACAGCAGAACGTTAAAAGTTCTTACCCTTTTATGGTGACATATACGTAAATGCTGCCTTCCTCTGCAGTGTACTGATAACTAATTTATTAGACGAGGTTTCTTTATCTTTGAAAAATGCCAGTAAACATACAAGGTGAAAAGTGCATTGAAGTTAAATCTGAAGCGAAATCTTCCTGGGTTTGGAAGAACCTTAAAAGGGTAATTTACTATGATACTACTTAAGAGAAATATTCATGTATAAACTAAAAAATAAAATATAAT
The DNA here is from genome assembly GCA_032207245.1 of Pardosa pseudoannulata. Classification (NCBI taxonomy): domain Eukaryota; kingdom Metazoa; phylum Arthropoda; class Arachnida; order Araneae; family Lycosidae; genus Pardosa; species Pardosa pseudoannulata. The sequence continues at coordinate 124,611,841 of CM063511.1, forward strand.
CTGTAAAATTGAGAACACTGAATATATTTGATCTGTATTGCGATGATTAACATTTTGCTACCAGGTTTAAATTAGATCGTAAATTACTGTTTAAAGTCGATTCTAAATAATATCAAACATCCAAGCCATATGTGAAATTTGAATTTGAGGATTCCTAATTAAAAATACTAATGAGTGTAGCATTAAATACAAAGCTAAGTAAGTAAATCACAAAGAGTAAAATGTTGTACGCAGACAGCTGTCTAGCTGCTTAGACTACTTTTACAAACCAGCGAGTTCTTTCACATTGAGAATTCTGTTCTCTCGAAGCAGTGAAATAACTGTCTGCCTACTTTATCTCACTGTACATGCCTTAGTTACATTAACTTTGCATTTTATGCTATGATATGGTACATAAATTGTACCCTCTCGTATTTTATTGATTGATTTTATGCTTTGGTGATTTTGGCTATTGTGTTCTACATAGATTAGCTTTTAACCTTTTTATTCTTTATTTTTCTATTCATTTGTATCACTCATGCTTGTAATCTGTAGTAAGCAATATACGTTGCATTGCACACATAATGTATAATTTTATATATACTAGAATGGTGTTTTTCAGTTACCCCATGTAAGTCAAAAACAATTAACTAGCGAATTTCAACCCATCTTTTCTTTTTAAAGAAAAACAGAAATTAAGCCTGCACCTCCTTTTATACTCTCATTCGCTACCAGGTGTTAAAAGGCCATTATGATAAATAGAAGTTAATTCATTCACGGAAAATAAAAAAAAATATATTTAAGCATTCATTACTTTAAATTATCTTAAAATACTTTTTATCACGACGAGAAGATTTAAGTACGATATGCTAATGCTTGTAATTATCAAGTTATCCTGTCCAATGCACAAAAATTATCAGAACACCGGGATATCATTTAGTGTAATTTGTGGTTTTGTGTTATAAGATCAAAGTTTTACTAGAATATTTTGTTTGCTTAGGATTTTATAATTCCGAGAGGAATTTATATTTGGTATTAAAATGATACATAAAAGCATGTATTAAACTAAACTCCTCGGTGCTATATCCCAACACAGCATTTATTGCTTATGATATATTTAAATAAATTACGAATAATATGTTAGCATTATTACTAATTATGTGCTAATTATTTAGAGTTCATAACAATAAAATGCATATTTTCGTTCAAGTAGCAGGTAATTTTTACATAATATAAGTTCATTCAGTTTTTACTATATTTCCTTTAATATTTTTTAATGATGTAAAGGAAATAGGACAGTAAAAACTAGGAGACTATATTATCACATTTTATGTGGGACACGTACTAGTACGTTTTCTGACGATTGATACTTGAGCGCAGGTCACGTACTAGTACGGGTTAGTGTAACAACATAGTTTGTTTGTGGGTACAAAAATAACGATATATACTGGAAAACGAAGCCGTATGTTCTTGTCTACTACATTGATTATTTAAAAATTTAGACAAATAAAAACTAGTTTTTACATCAGTCGATGAGGAACCACAGAACGGGAAGGTTGATTTAAAAAATCAATTTAGTTTGGTTTGGTTTGGTTTGGTTTGGAGAGCTACGGTCTACTGCTCACGGAGCTTAGCTCACGGAGGCTAATGAGACCAAAAATCAATTTAGATTTAAAATTAACCTTTTATTTATCCTTGCTAAAATGATATTATATACATGTATATTTATATATTATATATACATTTGTATTTATATATATATTTGTTTATTTGTCTATTTATATATTTGTTTAGATATTTCAATATAAAGTAGGAAAAGTTGGTTAAATAATTAAATAATTTTCCATCTATAGAGATTTAACTGAATAACTAAATTTACGCGCAAAATGGCCGCTCCCGGTACAATTCCTCTGCGAAATGTACCTGCACACAATGTACTAGTATAAAAGACTTTAGACATATCTTGCTTCTACATGATTAAATATCAATCTATCTTGTAATAAGCCGAACGCTGGTCGATTGGTTAGGGCGCTGATCGTCGGTACCGGAGTTCGTGGGTTCGAATCCCACTATGGCATGGATGTTCGTAGCCGTTCGGAATCGGCTTTAAACAGTAGGTCCCGGTCTCATTAACCCTCGTGTGTAAAACAGTAGACCGTAGTGCTCCAAACCAAACCAAAACTATCTTGTAATAAACATTTAAAATTAGTGGCAAATACATTTGATACTCCTTTTGAAGTTTGGCGATAATTTAGTAATTAGTTTTTTGAACAATTGCTTTTTTATTAGCTATAAGTAGTAATGTTGTATAAAATTACTCCTAAAGCCCAAAACATTTTAAAAGTGATAAAGAATGACAGATTAATGACTTTAAAGTATGGAACGATATTTGGCTTTAATAAGTATAGAATAGAATAAGGAAAAATGCAGATGTCATTAAAAAAAAAAGAAGCATTTAAAAATATCGATTTTGTTTCATAACTTCTAAATCGAAAGATAATCATATATAGGGCGTCGCCTTTCGGTACTGTACTCCTGATTTTGAATCTCACTGCTAGTACAGATATTCGTAGCCTCTTAAAATCTGCTTCAAACAGTAAATCCTGACTTAATTATCCCTCGTGTTGTAAGCGATTAACCGTAGCGCTCCTCTCTCAAGCCAAATTCGTGACTTAAATATGTTTTGGGGTTCTTCAGATGTCCGATATGTTAAAAGAAAAAAGTGTTTTTCTGTTTCAAATATAGAAGGATGAAACGGTATAAAAAAGATTTTTTAATCTAGTAAAAAATATAGGCATGTTCTACGAAATTATCGTTGGGTAGTTAACTTCTTTCCCTGAATTGTCGGGTGATTGCCAAATAGAGGGCGCAATCGGAACTAGTGTCTGAAGGTGGAAGCCTAATTCGGTGAAAGAATATCATCTTTGGTCCTACAAAATTCATTACTTACTCAATGCAGAGTTAGTAACTGTGTTATTAATATTTACTTTCTGAAAGATTTAAATACAGTTATATTAGTCATCTAAATGCATCCCAAGAAATTATATGAACACTGAGTACCACATACACTGGATGCTCTACAGTCAGACTGTCTATTATGATAATGTGACTAAAAAAACATTTTCCTGGGTCCTTGCGGTATCGTTATAGACAAGTTTTACTGTTTTACTATGTGGGTTTGTAGGTGGTTTAAATCGGGGAAAATAGGTCACTTTCATTTTACCTGCCGAGTAACAAAACATATTGACTAACATTTCCAACCAATCCACCTTTCCATAAGAAGTTTCAAATAAATAATGTAGTTTTAGTATAGCAAAAAAAATAATCGTATTTCTTTCAGAAGAACAAATATGAATAATTAATACGTGAATACATTGATGACCAAATGTTGAAATTTGCTAAAATAGAAATTATCGAAACTTTATTATATATTGACTAACATTTCTTACCAACCCACCTTTCCATAAGAAGTTTCAAATAAATATTGTAGTTTTAGTATAGCAAAAAATAAATAAATAAAATAAAATAAATAAAAAAAATAGAATAATCATATTTCTTTCAAAATAATAGAAACAAATATGAATAATTAGTGCATGAATGCATTGATGACCAAATGTTGAAATTTACTAAAATAGAAATTATCAAAGCTTCATTATATATTGACTAACATTTCTTACCAACCTACTTTTACATAAGAAGTTTCAAATAAATATTTTAGTTTTAGTACAGCAAAAAAATAATCGTATTTCTTTCAACATAATAGAAACAAATATGAATAATTAATGCATGAATGCATTGAGGAGCAAATGTTGAAATTTACTAAAATACCAATTATCGACACTTTATTGTATATTGACTAACATTTCTTACCAACCCACCTTTCCACAAGAAATGTCAAATAAATATAGTTTAAGTATAGCAAAAAAATAATCATATTTATTTCAACATAAACAAATATGAATAATTAATGCATTGATGAGCAAATGGTGAAATTTACTAAAATAGCAATTATCAAAATTTATTATGCACATTAAAAAATACTTTTTTAAAATAACAATAAAATGTAGTTTTAATAAGCTAATTTTTTTAATAGAATATGAATTTTATGAATATTATGGAAATGTTAACTAAAATGAATTATCAAAATATTTTGATTTCTAAATCTAAGTAGTAATTTTGTACTACAAAAGAAAAAAAATAATCTATTTATTTACTACTGTTTTTTTCTAAGAAATGTTTACTAAAATAGAAGTAGTTTTTACAAACTAAAAATAGTAAAAAACAAAATTTCGACAACATATTGTAGAATTTATGATGGGTAATGATTTTTTGAAGGTTAGGAACAAAATAGACTCGAATAGATTAATTTACTACGAAATGTTTCGTCTAGGGAACGGACACTAGTAAAAAACTATCGAACAACATATTGCATGAATGATGGTTGGTTTTTAGTTTTATACTATAGATTTTGTAAAAACGAGACCACTACACTAGCCGAACAAAAACGAAATCCATGTTATATATAAACATTTACTAAAAGCACACAACCAATATTATGAATTGACGGTTCTTATTATACGTTGCCCAGCAAAAACACACGTCACTCGAACAAAACAATCCACAATTAATATTTTAAAGCATTTTAATTAAGCACAAATTTATAAACTTGCATTGGTTCATCATAGAATGGAGCAACGACTATTTAACACCAAACTCATCAATCAGAAAGACATTCTACACCAGAAGTAATAGTTTTTTTTTTTTTTTTTTTTTTTTTTTTTTTTTTGGTCTTGTAGAAACAGTTAGTCTAAGGGAAGTAGTAGCTCTTTACAATATCAAACAAAATTGTTAGGCCTCACTATATTAGGAACTGAGTATGAACTAAATCACAATTCAGGTGTTTATGAATTTAATTAGAGAATTTTCTGAACTAATAGTTTATAAAAACTTATTCTGAATTATATTTTTTCTAATTGTTGTTGAAATGAGGTATGTAAGTGAAAAGGTATTATGAATATTAGTGCACATTACTGAGCTATATTGTTATGTTTTGGAGGTCAACTAAAATATGTAAAAAAGTAGACCAATCTTTTAAAGAATTTTTATTCTAGCTTACGTTACTTAGAGGTAAATTTTTGCTCTTTCACGGAGTGGTTCAAAGTCTAATATCAATACAAATAACTTTACAAATTTGCCAAGTGGGAAAAAATGCATTTTGCGTTGCACATACGTATGAATGCAGTTTATATGGCTTGTTGTGAATGAAATTTATATTGCTTGCATTATATTATTTGTGTTTATTCATGACTGAAAATTTGATCCATAAGAAGGGTTCTTATTAGGTAAGAGAACTGTACATTTTTAACACATTATATGCAGGACACGCACTAGTACGTTTTCTGACGATTGATACTTGAGCGCAGGTCACGTACTAGTACGCGTTAGTGTAACAACATGGTTTGTTTGTGGGTAGAAAAATAGCGGTATATACAGGAAAAGGAAGCCGAATGTTCTTGTCTACTACATAGATTCTGGAAAAATTTAGACACATAAAAACTAGTTTTTACATCAGTCGATGTTGAACCATAGAATGAGAAGGTTTATTAGAAAAAATAAATTTAGATTTAAAATGAACATTTTATTTATCCTTGCAAAAAGGAGTGAATTTAACCTAAGATAATTATGATGAAATCTTCGCTGACGCATTATCAGATGTTTCGTGTAATAGTAATTATATATTTGTTTATATAATTCAATATAAAATACGAAAAGTTGGTTAAAAAATTAAATAATTTTCGATCTATTGAAATTTATCTGAATAACTAAAATTACGCGCAAAACGCCGGCTCCCGGTACAATTCCGCTGCGAAATGTAACGGCGCACAATGTGTTAAAAGGAAAGTTTTTTTTTCATTTTTACATCTCTTGAAATTTCTAGAACTTGCATAAATAAATAATTTGCACAAATATTCCCTTACTAAACATTAAACTATATCTATATTTTCTGTATCTCTGTAACTTCTAAAGATGTATAAATACACAATTATTGTAATACATTACATACAGTTTTACTATATTACAATATAACTTTATTACAATACAATATTGCAATTTAAGATTTACAATTAAATACAATTCTACAACATAACCATTATAATAACGATTATGTTATAAAATTCGTGTGTAAGAGTGTTGCATTTTATGTAATCGACGATTACAGCCGTCGTAGAGCATCGAGGTGGCGTTAACTAACATACACTACCTACTTTTCTAACATGTATTATAATTCTGATGTGGGATTATTCATAAATACAAATGCAATTTTGCTATATTTTTAAAATAAAACAAAGAACAGCTTCTATCAAACCGCTGATACAAATAATTTTAAATCGTCTTTTTGAAAAGCAAAAAAGTAAAAATAAAAACATAAAATTCTTTTCAGAAAATGGAATTCGTTAAAAAATAGGCAAATTACTTGAACTCGCCGAGACCAAAAACTACAGTTATTTCTTCCGTTCTCCAAACTACATTTCTTTAAATATACGAATGTCTGAGCAACAATGTTTTCAAACTCGAACAAAAAGAATATTAAGACCAACAAGGCTGGAAAAAAAGCATCAGGTACCAGACTACAGAGGAAGTGCTAAGAACTGTAAGATTTTTGAGCACGGTAAAAAGCAATTAATATTCATTGCACTTAATCACGCGAAATCACGTGATTAGTGTCATTTTCGGAACCGCAGAGGCAACAAGAACTGCTTTAGTTTGAGTTAATTCAATTTATTCGTTTCTCCCAATTTTTTTTATTAGAATACTTTTGCAAACATCACGAGCTGCCAATGAAAATTTACAATAGCTCAGGTTGTAAAAATGCCGAATATTGCGTAATCTAGTCTAACTTTCGTCTTAGGGAGTGGACCTGAGTTTGTCTTGTATCGTCTCGATATGTGTAAGGTTTGAAACAGTTAAAGAAGTTTGAAAAGTCTGGACCATATTAACGCAGATTAGGCCTACTTTTTGGGGAAAATAGGATAAAAATTAGTATTCCTGTGTTAAGTACAATCAGTACCGGCTATATGGTTCCCCGCTTATAAGGGCACCCCGCTTATATGGTCAGTTTTCTAAGTCCCGTCTAACTTAATAGAGAACATGTCACAGGATCACAGGATGCAGTTGTTACAGAACTGCCTGGGCCGGACCCTCTAGTTCTGTAATTCATGGGAGTTTGGCAAAACAACACTACGGAATTTGTTTGGCTCTAACATGGCAAAAATAGGGAACATGTGAGAAAGCGCACCGCTTATACAGTCATTTTCTTTTTCTTGTTACCGGTTTTATGGTCAGTTTCATATTTTCAACAAGTTTCAGTTTTTTTTTTATTTTTATTTTTATTTTTTTTTTATTTTTTATTTTTTATTTTTTTAAAGTCAATACGAAATTGTAGAGGACTTAAATTCAAGCCTTTATTTTCCTCTCTTTCCTCCCTTACCCCCTTTCTTTCTTGTATAGACTCATCGGAGTTTTCCACCTCTTTCAATTCTCGTCCTTCACTGATAATAAGTGGACATCTGTCTGTTTATTGGTTGAAATTATTTCTCTCATACATGATCTCAGGTGTTATTTTACGAATTCCGAAGGGTAATTATTTAAAAGCTATTAGGGACTTAGAAAAAGTTGTGTTAACAGCCAACAAAAGGAAGCAAACTTATATATCTGATTAGTTTTAAATACATTGAGCATGAATGTATGTATATACGTGTACTGTACTTTGATTAGTAAGGTAAGTTATAAATTTCAACCCCCCAAAAATATTGCATATTTTTAATGTAGTTTTTACTTCTCAAATTAATTTTTAAAATGTTCATAAAAGTATAATTATTTGTTTATAAGTAGTACATTCTGATAGGTGAATAAAATCCTGCCACAATTCAATAGGGTTGTATTGTTCCGCATATATGGTCACCCCACTTTTATGGTCTGATTTTTCTGGACCGCTGAGTTGATCATATAACTGATACAGACTGTACTTCTTTTTTTTAAGACAGTACAGTTCGTTTCAGGTCATGGCAGTCCCTAATAGCTGTTTCAATCTGGTCCTATCCATATCAAGGCTCCTCTAGTTTCCTTTATTTACAAGATTTAAGTCCCTCTCCACCGATTCAAGCGACCAATTGGTTGTCTCCCTCGTCTTCTGTTTCCCATGGGATTAAAAATGTTAGCTTTTAAGCTGGGTTTATATTGACAAATCGGAATAAATGTCCGAGCTATCGTAGTCTTTATTCATTTTATAACTTTAACAATATCATGTTGCTTAAAACTTTGATAAACTTCTATGACAAATAAGAATCTCCAGCTATTAATCTCATATACTGCACCAAAAATATTGTTAAAAAGAGTTTCCATTAGCGAGAGTAAGAATCCTTCTGAAAATGCCCTTGAAATATAAATTAAAATGTGTGACATAAGAGAAGGTTAAACTACAGGCATCATTTACACGATTCACTGAAAATTAGACAATACTATTGGAGGTCAGATAATATCTTTCTTTTAACAAGTGAAAAGTTTAGTGTAGATTTTGAAATTGATTGTACTGGCTCAAAATCAAATATCTGTTGCTCTAACAAGTAATTTTGAAATTTTTTTCTCACATTCGACATTTCTATCTCTGCTTTCATTCAACGATTAAATTCAACGATCAGCACAAAAAAGTCATCAGAATCAAAATCAGCTTCTTAGAAAATGTCAGAAATAAAGGTTTGGACAGCTTTTGTGAGTATCCAGGCCATCTTGTGGATATAGACAAAGTGCAGTTTTCTTTAAACTTCTACTGTTTAAATGCTTTTATATGCTTTTTATAGGTATGTAGATTGATTAAACGGAAACAAGCAACTACTATTTTGCTAATATCTTAGTTCCTTATATTTTTCTATTTTATCAGTTTATCTAAATTTTATTTTAAAACCATAACGGTATGTGAATTCCTTTTATTTCGAAAATATAAATTCTATACTCTCTAATGATCAGTTATATTTCACAGGGTAGGCATTAATACCATTTTTATGTATGTTCCAAAATTTTAAATTTATGTTTTCAGTAAATAAATTTTTCTACCGAGATTGCAAAGTTTTCCAGAACTTCAAGTATTTTATTATGCACACAATATGTATGCATCAACTAAAATAAATTGAGAATTTTATTTAAACTTTTTAAAAGCGATACTACTTCTTTTCATGCAGATCAAATCCATCTATTATTTTCTTACTTATATATAAAACTTTTCTTCGTGACTGATCTTTCTAAGGACTGAGCCAAAATATATTTATAGATCCATGCTAAGATAGAGATGCTCTGAAACTATATAAGTTATGTGATTAAAATGTTTTTCTTTCGTTTATTTAAACAGTTTACACGTCGAACCAATCAACAAATAATATTAATAATTAATTTTTTAAATGAAATATTTTATAGCTTTTACCCATTAAAGCATTGAAAATGTTCAACTTTTTATTTTTATTTTTTATTTATTTATTTATTTATTTATTTTAATGTTTTCAAGTATATTTTGGTTTTAGAAAATTTCGAAGTATTTTTTAAAGTTATTTTTAAGCTAAACAATTTTCTCGTGTAACTCGTGTTTATATGGTGCCTTCTTCCAGTTTAGGACGTATATTAACATATTTTCTAAAATAAAATTGATGTGAATTTTATTATAAAAAGTCTAACCCCCTCCTTCCTCAGAAAAATAAATTAAATTAAATTTTACAAAATTATTTTACAGAAAGTTATAAGCATAACAACCGTCTTGCAAAAAAAAAAAAAAAAAAAAAAAAAAAAAAAAAAAAAAAAAAAAAAAAAACCTTTTAAATTATCATTAATACGCAATGTTAAATACTAAGTATAACTTTGCTTAGTAACTTTATTTCTTGAAAAAGCCCTAGGTCACTACTTAATGAAATATCATGTTCTGATTTTAGAACAGTGTCGAGTAAACGGTTAAAATAGTTCCCAAACTGAAATGTACAAATCATATTTCAGAGTGTTACATTAGTTGATTTCATAAGTGACTAAAATTATGCAAATTTGGCAAACGTTTGCATAAAATAAATTCTCGCATTAATCATTCTTTTAAAAGTGGACACAAGAGAATGGTATTCCCTCCCCTTTGCCCAAAAATTCCCGTCAAGGGAAACCCTCATCCTCGAGAAAATTTAAGCCCCGAAACGCGACCTTTGCTGACCCTCCTGCATAAATCTTCTTATCCGAACAGATATATTCCCGCAATATACATACCGAAAGCCGCACGGGAGCTCAGCTAGTGACATGTTACTGCTTGTAGCCGCTAAAAATATGAGTCTAGAGTTACCTCCGCGCAAAGTGTCCTCCTAATTTAAGTCTTTACCACCCTTGTCGTTGCAGTACCGTGCTGTTTCAACAATCACTACGTACTCGAGAATGGGATACCTGTATTCATTTTAAGAAAGGACCATCTGTCACCGTGGTACGTAGAAAAGGATCTCGATTCTATCTGCTGATAAAATAAATTACGTCTTTTATATCGAATTAATTTTGACTGCCATTTTATTGTCACACAAGGATGCAGATATTGAAATTATCCAATTTTTATTTATTGGCTTTTTTTGATTTTAAGCATTTAGATTGTTCATATGTATTATCCATTATATACACGCACACAAGCATATATATATATATATATATATATATATATATATATATATATATATATATATATATATATATATATATATATATATATATATATATATATATACATATATATATATATACATATATATATATATATATATATATATACATATATATACATCTATATATATCTATATATATATATATATATATATATATATATATATATATATATACATATATATATAAATATATATATATATATATATATATATATATATATATATATATATGCATATCGGCCATTCCATAGAAACGGGTTTGACACATTGCACTACTTTTTTATAACTTTTTCTATAAAAATTATAATATTGCAAATATATATTTTGTGAAACAATTATAACATCTAAGGAAGATTTTTGCCACAAATAAAGAATTTCTATTTCATCTATACGTGTTTAAAAAATTATAAATATGCTGCTACAGGTGGGACAGTTATAACTGTCACACCCGTAACAGTACATTTATATAGTTTTTTAAACATGTAAAGAAACAGAAATTCCTTATTTTTTGCAAAAATTCTTCCTTGTGTGTTATAATTGCTACACATAAAATATATATTTGAAATATTATATTTATTAGAGAAAAAGTGTTAAAAAGTAGTTGAACGTGTCACACCCGTTCATATATATATATATATATATATATATATATATATATAAATATATATATATATATATATATATATATATATATATATATATATATATATATATATATATATATGTGTGTGTGTGTGTGTGTGTGTGTGTGTACATGCGTATGTAAAATACTTTTATTCCATTGTTTTCCTCTGAAAGATGTCATAGGTTCTCGGAAAAGAGGATAACAAATATTTTGGGAAACTATTAAGGTTTATGTTGCAAGATAAGTTGGGACGGTTTGCCACAAAACGTCACAAAATTATATATTAAAGTCTTCAGGGAAGAGTTGAGTTGCGAATTAAAAAGGGTTGAGGTTAAAAATTCAATTAACTCCTTTATTTTACTTTCCTATTCCTGGTTCTTCAATTCATTGCGCTTAAACTTCCTAACTGTAGAAACTTCCAGCCAAATGAGGGAGCTACAGTAGATCTACCATAAATGATTGCCTTTATCGTTGCTTGGAATACATTGAAAATGTTTATTTATGGCTTATTTCCTCTTCATTCTGTGTAAATTCCATGTAACCCATGTATATATTTTGTTATAATATACTTAAGTCAAATTACCCCTTTGACTACTTATTTAATTTGTGGATTTATTAAAAAGTTATGTTTTTACCCGAAAATCGAATTCGGGGAAACTAACAAAGCGGCTAGCTTACCTGACAAACTGCTAAAAAGAACTAGCTTCTGACATGGAATCTGTTTACTACGGCTTTCCAAGGGCATCTGCCTAGAATTATGTAGCATCGTGCTAATCAAGGTTATTTTACTGCAATTCTGTTTTTGTGTGAAATAATATTAAGGCATACACTACGAGTTATCTCCAACACAATGCAATGCTTTAAATTTAAGTTTTTTTAATTTCACATACACACACACACACACACACACATATATATATATATATATATGTGTGTGTCATATATATATATATATATATATATATATATATATATATATATATATATAAAGCTATGCAAATACGTGTATGGAAAAAAAATATTTAACTTTTGTTTAGAAATCCAACTTTATATCTCCTCTCTTCTTTCATATTGAATCAATATACTCTTTTAAGCTCTGATTGGTAGTTTAAATAAAGAGTGCAAATATAAAATATGTAAATTCAGACAGAAATATTTCTTACGAAAAACGAGTTAAGGAAATATTTTAGCAAGTGAAAGTAATCACAGTGAGTTTCAAGATGTATTTGTGTGTGCATACAGAAAGAAAGAACAGGTAGAAGGCTATAGGTTACAATATTGTTAGTTACTATGCGTATTTTTGGAAACTTCTTTTCGCTGTTGACATAAAGAAAGATGATTTTGGCAAAGTTGTTGAGAGCAGTTTTGGAAAGTTTCTTTTAATATGAAAAGTAATTTTATTTTAAGGCGAAAATGTTGGGATGAAATTAAAATGTGATTGATTTGCACTTTGTTAAACTTCGTTTAATTGTTGACTTCCTGGTATAATTTTCTGAAAAACAGTTCACAAACTCATCCAAAAGTTATGTTATATACTTAATATATACAAATTGCATTCATAAGGATAGATAAAACTACAAAAACCGTTCATTTTTACAACAGTTATATTATAGGGGAGTGAAGCGTTAGCCAATCCAGAATTTCAGTCTAAAGGGGGTAAGTTTATAAGTTATACTTTTAAATGAGAATACCTTAAGTTGAGGGAAGATAGAAAAGAAGGAAAAAACAGCAAGAATATGAAAACTAATATTTCATCTAACCATTGTCGATTTCTAAGCTGCTTTTGGAGAAAATTGTTCCACTTACATACATTTGTGTGAAAGTACTCTATTTATGAAGTTATTATATTTAATCTATGATCTCAAATTAAAAAATATATAAAATTCATATATATGTATATATATATATATATATATATATATATGTAATCCATTTTTTATAAAACTCCTTCACAAGGAGAAAGTTCAACAGCTAGCATTCATAAAGTACAAAGATGCAGTCGGGTCTCATATTCAAGAGAACTCAGAAGTCTAATTTAAAACTTTATTTCAGAGCGGCAACACGGCACATCTGTCCTTCTGGACAATATACAATCAAAAGCCACAGAGTTCACTCTGCTCTCACACAAGTACACCCAAGAGCGCTGACAACAAGAATTTTCCCACAACAAAAACAGCTTAATAAGCGAATTGACTGCAATATCAGCAAAACGCGAAAACATGTTCCGCCAACACCTGGAAAACTGCTGTATAGACAGAAAGTTTACAGTTTTATGACAGAAAGGAATGTTAAGTGGAAAATACTCCGTTGAACACACCATGTTGAGACTGGTAAAGATATTTAGATGAATTAAAATGGAAGAGAGGAGTTTTTTGAAGAAATATTAAAGTTAAATAATTTTGATATATTACATATATATATATATATATATATATATATATATATATATATATATATATATATATATATATATATATATATATATGTATATATATATATATACATATATATATATATATATATATATATATATATATATATATATATATATATATATATATATATATACATATATATATATATATACATATATATATATATATATATATGTGTGTGTGTGTGTGTGTGTGTGTGTGTGTGAAATCTATTGTTGAGAATATTCGAGAGTTAACTAAATTATGTAATATAGTCTCTAATAAGGGAATACGTTCGGAATCAGTTCGAGTAATAGCATTTAACTTTCTATAGTCAATACACAGTCTAGTTCGGGAATTTTCATCTTTTTTGTAGTCTAACGTTATGGGAGCTGCGTATGGTGAGTGGAAACATTTTATTAAACCTGCTGCCAAGAGCTCATTAATTTGCTTTTTAATTTCTGCGTTATCTCTGGGAGATGCTTTATAAGGTCACAAAGATATTGGAAGCTTAGAATTTAAAATTACTTTTTGTGGCTCTAAACGAATGCAACCAACATCATATTTATTTTTTTGAAAATATTTTTCCATACTCATTTAATAAATTATGTAACTCAAAATTGTCGTGATTAATCAAAAGATCATCACATTTAAAATTAGTTTTAGAATTAGTACAAGAATTACCAATATTAGCATCATGACAATACACAATATCATTTTCATCATCTTCGTAAGTTAAAAATATGTAACCACTATAAATATTTTCTGCGAGAAAAGTTTTACTAATATTTGTATTATTAAAACTGAATAGTAGACACAGCTAAAATGTTCATTAATTTTATGATCATTACTTTTATGAGAAAATACCTAACGTAACTAAAGGTAACGTGTGTCTATCCTATTGCCAACAAGGCAGTTATAGTAAAAAAAGTTTAACAAATTTTTAACTTCTGTTTCTTTTTATTATTTTGTATCACAGTTACTCTACATTTAAAGTTTTCAAATATTTTCTCTTTTGGGAGGGGTTTGAACCTCTTTAACTCCCCTGTGGCTACAGTAGAGGAGTGTAGTATCATTTCATCGTAACACTTGTGAAATATGACTTCTTTCGTAAAGTGAAAACAGTGGCTAAAGTTTTGCTTTATCCGTTAACCTTCTAGCTGGATATGCAGGTGAACAGTTAATTACATATTTACCGAAAGAAAATGTTTATTAAGTGCATCGCTAATAATTTAGTCCTTGATGAATGTCTTTCGCCGCTGCATCAAATTGGTGCTAACCTATTCTAAAAAGCCCCTTATGGAAAGTTTCATTGTTTGAATTTAACAATGATCAAACATGAGCACAAGGCATCGGAGGGAAAGAAAATTGCCAATGATAAGCCGCCTCTTGAAAAAGAAGATCCATTCTTCACAGCATAATGGTTGCCGCTAAGGTGTTTACAATGGACTCCCATCAACAATAATTTTAAGCAAACAAACTTTCCTGTTTACGTTCGCCGAACGAATAAGCGCGTCTGGCACCACGAACAAAAATCCGGAAGAACATTTCGCTGTTTAACTTTCCGATTAAAAGCAAGAAGAAGTATATCTCACCGGTAAATACTGACTTCGCATAAATTGTGAAATCTTGCATATTCCTCCACTCTGTGTGTGAGTCGGGGGTTGCGAAAGGTCTATTCATCGGATGGCACTGCGCACCGTGTTTGTTTTAAAGATCCGAAATTATTTTTTAACGAACAAAACCTGCAGCATAACCGGATATTTGTTAATGGTTGTTTAACTTACACTTAACAAGGACAATCTTTCCCATTTAGAAAATTTTTTTTTACGACACTGCTGCGGGCTCGTCTATTCTTGAACATCTATTAAAGTAATTGTCAGGTATACTTGAAGCTCAAGGGGGAAAAAATGAAAAATGATGAGTTAAACGACGAAAGTTGATCCTTGAGGAAAGTTTATTGTTTTCGTCGGTAGTGTGTACTCTTTATTCCCCCCGCATTGTTTAGACTATAATACTCAGAGAGATGCGGACAGACTCGTACACTGCTTTTAAAACTTTTGCATTCAGTATGTTTCTTAGCAGGGTTGGAAAAAAATCATGATTTTTTCTAAAAGAATAAAAAAAATCAGATTTATTTGATTTAAATCAGATTTTTAAAATTTTTTTCTGAATACTAATTTTAATTGTTGTTTTTATATTTTTTTGCAATATACATAGAATAGTTTGTTATAAGAAGTAACATCTATCTAGTATATTCTACACACTGATAACGTAAAATTAAATATATACACTTTAATCTAAATACATTCCATTATTTAGAAAATGGATAGTGCAAACTAAATTTAAAGAACAAATTAAATATTATTTTAATGCAAACTATTTATTTAAAAAAACTAATCACAATTATTTCAATATTTTTAAGCACTTAATTATGGATTTATTTGTTTCAATAAAAACACTAGCTTTGATGCTTTATCCACTCCTAATTGGTTATGAAGGCTAGAATGAACAATACCAAAAGAAGAAAATTGTCTTTCCATTCTAGCAGATGAAGCCAGGGGTGTTGTTATTTGGTAGACAAACTGGATTTCAAGTTCTGTAATACTCTCTTTACCTCCCATTTCATAAAACGAATTCCACCAGTCATAATCATTGTACTACCCTACTACGTACTTTCTGATAACAACTCCCAAATTCTTGGAAAGCACATGCTATCTATTTACACTTATTTACTTATTGGTATTACTGTGCCGACTGATTCCCAATTCTCCTGTCTTTGGAATATAGGTTTTAAAATAAGTGAAACAAAAAATGATTTAAATCAATAATTTTTTCAAAAAAAAAATCAACTGATTTAAATCAAGATTTAAATCATGATTTAAATCAACTGATTTAAATCATGCCAACCTTGTTTCTTAGTATACGAGTATAATAATAAATGCTTTTTGAATCTAAATAAAATTGCTTTTTTTATCTTCTCATATATGAAATGAATTCTTGTAACTTTAAAAATATTCTACCTCGAATTTGTGACGACTATTGGCGTTTTAGACCCCTTTAAATACGAAAAGAATCATTTTTGAGATTTATGTTAGAGTTACTACCAGCTAAAAGATTGTGGCAGCACCATCAAATGACGTTAGCATGTACAAAGTACATAGAAAACAAATTTAACCTGAATAAACCCAAAACTAATAATTCTTCATCGTAATGTCATGAAGGAATAGAACTTAAAACAGCTTAGCTTTTACGTCTGTCAAAAATCATGATCTGTTTTAAAATATACTTCAGGACATATATTACATTTTATAAAATAATAGGTCGTTTTAATAATCATTTACCTTAATCACTCTTCTTTTCTTTCAATAATTACAATTAAGACAGTTTAGCATACTTTCAGTCGTAAAAAAGAGTAGCAATAGGATAAGGCATTTGTGCTATATTATGCTCAAAGTGAATAAAGACACAAATAAAGTAAAAATTAAAGAGTTTATAACTAATAGCCTTGTACTCGGTTAAATTTTTAATTCTGATCCAGTCACTAAGCTTTTATCGTTTTTCCATTAACGATATAGTTTGAATACCACTCCTGTAGCGGCTGTTTAATTTTAATTTTTACTTTATGTCTTTATTCACGTTTGCTGTACTTTTGCCAAAAACGAATAGTATTTCATTTTTAATTTTAGCATAACCTATTTATTTGTAAAGGTTAATGGTTTTATACATGGCAAATAATTAATATAAAAAAGCCTTTTACTTTCTGTTGTCGTAAACTAAAATTTCAGAAGCATTTAAAAGCGTATAATTGAATGGTGCACAGCCATAGTGAATCATGTTGATTTTTTCTTTTACAAAATAAAACTGTCTGCCAGGGTTAAAATCGTGTAATTTCACACACACACACACACACACACACACACACACACACACACACACACACACACACATATATATATATATATATATATATATATATATATATATATATATATATATATGCCTAAGAACATATTTTAGAAAATATCTAGTTATTGAGTATATTCTGAATTTAATTTAAATTTCTAGGAATTAATTATAATTCAGACACTACAAGACTAAATTCTGAAAACTATTCCATACGGTCTTGGTTCACTTTGGTTGATTGTCCCTCAACTGATTTGCTACAATTTTATATATTTGAATTTTTTTGGTTCAAAAGTGCATTATATCAGTGCCAAAAGAACATTATACGGTAGGGTTTCTCAAAGTGTGCCCCGCGAAACAATAGGGTTCTTTGATAATCCTCCAAGGGCTCTTTGAGAAATGTTTAAACACCATTGATATTTTAAAGAAAATCCGTAAATTCATTCTCTAATATATAGAGTTATTAATAGAAACTAAAAAGCTAGAAGTACAACAATTGGGAACAGAAAAGCGATGTGATAACAGGTCATTCAAACCACACGGGACAGTTATACATTCCTCAAAGTTCTATTTTACTTTGGTCATTTCACTAAAAAATTCTTGCTTCCAAGTCGCCTTTTGTGAGTACTATTTTCCTTTTTATACTGCTTTATATTGTTTACTTAAGTTTATGTTTAATGAGTGATAATAACAGACCCTTAGTTTCTCTTTGAGTAATATTTATTCAGTCCTTGCTACGTAAGTGACGTTGCTATGTAAACGATAAGAATGTTCCGTGGGATAAAAAGTTGGAGCACTACTGTTATAGGGTAAAAAATATCAAATAAACAATGAAGCCTCCACCGGAAGTTTCCAAAACAATTTTTTATTTTCATTTTCTTGTCGTGCATTGTGTTAAGGACAACTAAACATCATTCACTTTCAGGGATGTCGTATTTATTCCGCTGTTGACGAGCCACAAACTTTTCACATCCCCCTTTCGCGTTGTACAAGTGCGAGTGATCCGAGGCACGTGTACCGTTTCATTCATAATTTTTCCACTTCCCAACTTTCACTTGTATTGAGTCTTCCGGAGCCCCATTAATGAACTCCGTACCCTCTCCAAAGGACGTGTCACTTGTTGTCGACAGTCAGTCAAAACTTTTCAGGTTCTCCAGATGACGCCACTTAAAGACATGTGGGCGTGTCGGGCCGCCCCTCCTCCCACTCTGTGACATCGCAGATGGTGTGCTCTCTAAGCCGTCCAGCAACACGTGAGACGCCACTCTCCCGTCACCTTTTGTCATCACGTGTGTTTGCTGACGGGGAGAATGGAAGAGAGACTCAAGTTTGACCAGGCAATGTTAGCAATGTAAACAGGATTCCTCTTGAGGATATGTAATGCCACGTGACTCCCGTAAAAATGGAAAAGCAGTATGTACTAGATTTGCTCCCCCCTATCACTGAAGAACTGCCGGTATTTACGACTGACGCTCAAACTGGATGAGATTATAATAGAAGTTTGGGCTTTTTAAGATCCATTTTACCTCTTGTAAAGATTCCATGGATAATTGCTGATCAGTATTTATCTATTCGCAGTTTTAATAAAATGTAAAGCATGAAAAAAGCATACAGTTAATAGCAACTGAAAACAAAAATATTTTCCCTGGAGGCAATGACCCAAAAGCTATATAGAAAAATCATCCTCACTCACAATATGGATGGAGAAAACAATCATTCTCTTAGTTGAACCAACAAGAGATGATGAAAAGATACGTTTGAGACATACTTGAATTGTGGTTTACGTGGTCCAAGATTTTGGTTAAACCTGCAGCTACATGGGTTGTTTCATGATTTTAGTGGTTTTACATGCAGGGTTATTAAATGCTCTTCTCTTAAGTTGTATATGCCAACAGATAATACGATGAATAACATACGATAGCAATTGGATACGATAAATAGCATTCTAAATGCTCTTTATCGAAACTTAAGGTAAATTATATGAGAAACCCATAACTTTTTATTACCTGAATTTTATATTTCTAAAAACATTCAAAAGCTCTATGCTTATATTGAAGAAGTCAATTTCATTAATTGTTGTCCTTCACATATACTTTTAGTATTTTAATGTCAGGTTTTACTCATTAAAACATGTTAAACTATCTGAGTATTTGTTTTGATTTAAAAAGGTACAACCTCTATTGCAGTAATAATTCATACGAGGATAGATTCCAGTGATTAAATTATTGATTGTATCGTATCTCAATGATTAAAACTATAATATGATAATTAAATAAATATATGATAAATTTGTTGGTCTTTTATGTTTAGGATAAAATGATTATTTTTATTTATGGTTACATTAGTTATTGTAAAATGCATATCTGTAAGATTTCCTCAGTTTAAAATAAATATCATTATTCAGATGGTTTCTCAAGCATATTTTGAAACAAATTAGAAACAATTTCTTTTTTTTTTTTAATATTATTATAACTTTATTTTTTTTTATTTCTCTTTTCCACAAAATACTAATAAAATGCCAAAAATAGATGACTACGTTTTATATATATATTTTTTAAGTGCTGTACCTATACCTCCAATTTATTACAAAATCTTTTACACTTCTTTCTATGATGGTGCACCACCTTGCGAGATATTAGATATACAGATTCCCGCAACAAAAATTTTCTCCATAAATAAAATATTCAATAGACCTTCAAAACAAAACTGTAAATAACAAAAAGCCAGGTTAACAGAAACATTCTTTTTCGTGGTCTTACGCTTTATTTAGATTACTTCAGATAATAAAATACTGCATCGACATTTTAGACGAGGGATTATGATAAACTTCAAATTCTTGACACTTTGGAGCCAAGAAGTGAGCCGATAGCGAGGTCGGAGGGCATTCATAACTGTAACCCCTCACTTCCTCTGCTGTTCAAAGTCATTTCACAAGAAAGTCATTGATAAATTGTCTTGCAACGGCAAAGAAAAAGAAACTTGTGAATGAGCGTAAAAGCAGACAGTCGAGTGTGATGCAATGCAAAATACAATCTTCCCTGACATGCACAAAACCTGCATGACAAATGAATACGAGGCTAATAAAAGACCCTTCCCCAAACGAAACTGGTATTCACGTTCCTTCTTTGATATATCTTTTCCTTTTTTTTTTTCGTCGTTTTATTATTTGTTTTCGCTGATCAATCAACATACGAATGGTCTGTAAAAAGAAGTCAGAACGGCTTTGTTTCATAGACTTTAAATCATCATTAATTTTGCATTTCAGCAAGCTCCGGTATTTTGCACCAGTGGTCCCAAACCCGCGGGCCTTAGACCAATACTGGTCCGTTTATCAAATGATACCAGGCATTCCAAGGAACATTAAGTTATTTTCATTTTATTTACTGTTGTGTATTTATCTCGGGTTTGTGCTAATTAATACCTTTCCAACAGAAGAAGTCTTGTAACTATTTTAAATTAGTTTATTGTTTATTAAACATTTCAAAGTTAAAATTACTACCACAAAATGATTATTAATGAGATTTCCTAAAATAAAACAAAATTATCAAACAAATAAATATAGTGGCCACCAAATGTAGTGAGATAATATGTAAACATGTTTTTTATGTCATATATTAAGAATGGATTCAAAATATTTTTTTATTTCTTAAAATGTTCCTAGTATATTAATTTTTAATTTTTCTTTTATTTTTACCTTATTAATACTGAAAGATATTTTTGAACATTTTAGGAATATTATTTTGCTGATAAACTAAATAGTTTATTTGAGGGGAATATTTTTTATTTAAACGTTGAATTTTCATAAAAAATTTGGCAAATTTCTAATTAAATTTAGAATTAGTTAAATTAGTTAAATTAGTTAATTTAGTTGTAATAACTTCAATAAATTCAAAATTTAAAACGAATACCCAGATTTATACTAAAGCATATTAGTGGTGTGTGGTAAACATTTTGTAAGAATCTATAACAAGTTTAGTCTTTGGGAGTTTAGTATATAACAAATTAAGTCTTAGAAACATTTTAAAAAGTAAGAAAATTCATAAAAAAGTAATTTTAATACATATTCCAGTACATTGGATTTTAAAATTTAAAAAAAATTATTTTTCAAAATTTCCTTATTTCTACTCTGATCGAATCGCCCTCTTTCAGATTCTATTTTCCTTACGGTGCGGCGCTCTAACATAGATACGAAAGTGGCAAATGCCACCTTTGCCTCGCCCTAGTTACTGCCCTGTTGATTTGATTGTATATTATTCAACTACAGCACTAATTCCGTAGTTTGCTTTAGTAGAATTAATACAATACAATTTTTTTCATGGGTTTACTCATATAATCAGCCGTAATAAATTTCTAGTTTAATACAAGAAACCTCAAAAAATAAATGACTAGTGTATTTAATTTTAGCATATATCCTTTATTATTTTAATATAATATAATATTATCCAGTACCTATGTAATCATATAATAAATATGATTACTAAGACCGATGGAAGGCTATATATATATATATATATATATATATATATATATATATATATATATATATATATATATATTATATATATATATATATATATATATATATATATATATATATATATATATATATATATATATATATATATATATATATGTATATATATATATATATGTATATATATATGTATATATATATGTATATATATGTATATATATATATATGTATATATATATGTATATATATATATATGTATATATATATATATATATATATATATATATATGTATATATATATGTATATATATATATATATATATATATATATATATATATATATATATATATTCATTATGACCTTGACCTCAAATTAATTTCTCCTGGTAGGGTTTACCTCCACCATCATGCAAAATTTCATATCTATTTGATCCAACTATTTAGGAATGCATAGTAATCATGCATGCATACAAAACATTTCATGTATATTTCAGTATATATAGAGGCATTTATAGGTATGCATATATAGATGATTAAGAAGCATATATTTCGGTATAATATTAAATCCCCATTTTAATGCGTGCAGTGATATTGCATTGAAGACAAAATGACGTTATTGCACTCATTGCGGAAAAGATTATAAAATCTGACTGCAGATAAAAAGATGATGAATGATGCCTAGAATAAAGATAGATCTCTCTACTCTCAGATCATCATTCGATCTTTTCTCGTTCGTTTTCTCTCTAATTTATTGCTTTTCCTTCCTCACTTTTTTTCCCTTTAATGTTTCTCTAGCTTCTTTTTTTTTCTTTCTTCCGGCAGACAGATCTCCACAGATATGGATTGGACACGTGTAAGAGTGTCATGGTATGTGCACATTGTGTGTGTATATGTCTGTACGAATATCTCGAAAACCAGCGAAAATGAAAGAAAAGTTCAGTAAAGCCGCAAGAGGCTTTGTATGTACGGGATTTTTTTTTTTAAATATATATAATACGGATTTTTCTTTACAGATTTTCCTTCGAAGTCAAAGCGTATACTCTGATTTCGTTTTTTTTTCTCTGTTGAACATAGATTTGGTTTTTCGGGAAAAAACTAAAAAAAAAAAAAAACTCAGCCGGAAGGATAAAAAAATATCAGGCAGACAGTTACTAAGTAAACATGAAATTTTTTAAAAAGGACTTTTCGAGGGGAAAATATTTTTTATCCCTTTGCCACTCCTGAAGTACAAACATCTAAGCTGTTCTTAGTGGGTGGAAATTTTTTAAACTTTTGAAAAAAAAAATAAAAAGTAATGGATACTTTGTTTGGGAAAAGATGAATGTGGAATGGAATATGATTTTGGTGCTGTAGGTTCTGTGCATGTCTTTCTGAAAGTAAGCAGAGGTGTTAATTTTTGACTAAACTTTCCCAAAGACAAATATTTTGCAATGTTTTAGAGTTGTGAAATAAAATTAATAAATGTTTCTGTTTCAAAACTTCTCGTGTTATTCCAAGAGTTTCTTGCTTGATTTTAATTGAGTGTTTTGTATAAAGTGACCTGTATTTCAACGAGAATTTTGGGAAATGAAATAAAATAAATTAAAGTATGTTAGAAACTTTTGCTCTGAATCCCCATTTATAGTCTAAACTAATAAAAACTTGGAAATAAATTGTTAAATATACTTCAGAGTTTTTCTTTCCTGAAATTTTTATAAAAAAATATTGCAAATTAAATATTTCGTGATATTAAAATATTTTTATTTTAGAAATTATGAATAATTTTACACCAGAAAATATTAGGAAATATATCATCAAAACTTAATATTATCTAGAATTCTAAGAGTTTCTTGCTTGATTTTAATTGAATGTTTTTGTATAATTTTTTTCCTATATTTTTCAAGAATATTTCACAAATTTTTAATATTTTTATTTCAAAACTCCTCATGTTATTCCAAGAGTTTCTTGCTTGATTTTAATTGAGTGTTTTGTATAATTTTTTCCTATAAAGTGACCTGTATTTCAAAGAGAATTTTGGGAAATGAAATAAAGTATGTTAGAAACTTTTACTGTGAATCCCCATTTATAAATCTAAACTAATAAAAAAATTTTGAGATAAAGTGTTAAATATACTTTAGAATTTCTTTTCCTGGAATTTTTATAACAGATATTGCAAATTAAATGTTTTGTGATATTAAAATATTTTTATTTTAGAAATTATGAATATATTTTTTAATTGAGTGTTTTGTATAATTTTTTTATAAAGTGACCTATATTTTAACGAAAATTTTGCAAAATGAAATTAAATAAATTTAGAAACTTTTACTATGAATCCCCATTTATAATCTAAACTAATAAAAACTTGGAGATAAATTGTTAAATATACTTCAAAGTTTCTTTTTTCCTGGAATTTTTATAACAAATATTACAAATTAAATGTTTCGTGATATTAAAATATTTTTATTTTAGAAATTATGAATAATTTTACACCAGAAAATGTTAGGAAATATATCATCAGAACTTAACATAATCTAGAATTCCAAGAGTTTCTTATTCGATTTTAATTGAGTGTTTTGTATAATTTTTTCCTATAAAGTGACCTGTATTTCTACGAAAATTTTGCGAAATAAAATAAAGTATATTAGAAACATTTTACTGTGAATCCCCATTTATAATATAAACTAATAAAAAATTTGAGATAAATTGTTAAATATACTTCAGAGTTTCTTTTTTCCTGGAAATTTTATAACAAATATTACAAATTAAATGTTTCGTGATGTTAAAATAATTTTATTTTAGAAATTATGAATAATTTTACATCAGAAAATATTAGGAAATATATCCTCAAAACTTAACATAATCTAGAATTTATTTTATTTTTTATGAATTATTTTTTGACTTAGCTTTATACCAAATTTCTAGAAAAAATAAAAGGGGTGAAGTGTAAAATTCCTAGAAACAAATAATATTTCTATTTGTTATGTTTTTATAACTATTTTATTTGTTTAATTGAAACACTACAATGTTTTTTTAACTAAATGATGTAACTGCATATTTCTATATACATACATATGTAAAACTTAAAAACTACTCATTAAATTATTATTATTATTATTCGTAAATTCATAATTGTTGAAAAATATTAAATGGGAATACATATTTATAATTATAATATAAAAATAGATCTTGTAGTATTATATCTACTAAAATATCTATTTATGTTATAAATTTCCCAAATTTTACCGCAAGTCGCAATATTTTACTGACTGGTTACCATTGTCCCACCTCAATATAACACAGTTTCTATCTGAGTTATAGACAATTTGTCTTTCAGATAGTTTCTCCAAATTTTAGTTACACGAGTCAAATTTTGTTTAAATTAAATGCCTAAAATTTTGAAACTTTTTAACCCCCTTAAAAAAGGCCTCTTAAAAATGGGATTTCTTTTTATTTTAGCAACTATTAACAAATTTGCTGGAAGTAATTTAGAAAACCTTTCTTACAAATTAATGTAATGTCTCTTACTCAAATGTGTGTAAAAAATTGAAAATTGTTATTAGTTCGACGGTTATGTTAAGACTGAAATATACTTAAGGTTTGGTTTAGAGTGCTACGGTCTACTCTTTTGCAACACAAGGGCTAATGAGACCGGGACCTCCAGCTTAAAGCCGATTCTGAAAGGCTTTAGAAAGGCTGCTTGGGTTTGAATGCCACAGCGGGATTCGAACCCACGCAATCTGGTACCAAAGGCCAGCACTCTAACCAATCAGCCATCGTTCGACCGAAAGATACATAAGCTATCAAACTTTAAATTTTTATAAATAGAATTTCAAAAATTTTATAAGTTGTTCTCATGTAAAGAAGTAACCTGTATATGCGTATATCCGAAAAAAAAAAACTTTACATATTAAAATTCAAATAAATAAAATAAGAACTAAATAAGATTCAAACTCTTAAATAATTAATTATAAATGTCACTGTTTGTGCTATGATGATGGGTTACAACTATTTTTCTTCCAAAATCATTTAGTCTTGGCATAGGCTGTACATGTCACGCAGGATTGTTTTTAAGAGTTTAATAACTGTAATTAATCAGCTGCTACTTTCCCTTCGTTTAACATCCTATAACTAGCATTACGAATAAAAAATTAAGTCATACTTACTTGTATCACAGGTTGGTTATAATGACTTATTGTTAAAACATAATTATATAGTTTTATATGCTTGTCACAGCTGTTCTCCAGTCCATTTAATGGTTCGCTCATAAAGTGTTATCCATTTTTCTTTAATAAATTGAAAGACGTAACTCATTGTATAAACTTCCAAACTTAGTAATTCCCCTTATAGGGAGAGACATAGATTTTTTTTAACATAATTTTGAAATATTATAATTTTTTTAAATTGAATACCTAAAAAATTCTCATAAATTATGGTCATCTTATATAATTTAAAGGAAGATTAATGCCCCAACTTTTCCAAAGAGTAGATCTAGTTTATATCTAAGATAAGGTGACTGTTTAGGGGACTGGGCCTTTTTTGACCAATTTTTTTTTATTTATTGTGATAGAAATTTTAAATTTTAAATTTAAATGAAATTCACGCTTTAAAAAATCATTTTTGCAACAATTTTTAATATTTTGTTATCAAAACTACTTGTTATACACAAAATAATGTTAATGACAGCTTTTGGAATCAGTTTTGCAATTAATTGAATAAAATCTAGAAAGTAGACATCTATATAAAAACTCGTACAATAGACAAATTTCTATTACATTTTCATTTTTAACACCGTTCTTAAAAGATACTTCAAAAGGTTTGGTTTGGAGCGCTACGGTCTACTTTTTGCAACACCAGGGCTAATGAGACGGGGACCTACTGCTTAAAGCCGATTCCAAATGGCTACGAAAATCCATGCCTCTGTGCCGATACTGCAAAATCATCTCTAATTCTATTAAGTACTTCAAAATAATCTCAAGTTTTTTTAACTTCATTAATAAATAGTTTATAAATCTTTTGAATTTTAAAGATCCTTTCGTGAAAAAATCACATGAGAAAAACACAGTTTAAAAATTTTCAAATCTGTGAAAAAATATGGGAAACTTTTTTCAATTTTTAATACTATCTGAATTAGTTGCTAAGGTATATATATATATATATATATATATATATATATATATATATATATATATATATATATATATATATATATATATATATATATATATATATATATACATATATATATATATATATATATATATATATATATATATATATATATATATATATATATATATATATATAATATATATATAATATATATATATATATATATATATATATATATATATATATATATATATATATATATATATATATATATATATATATATATATATATATATATATATATATATATATATATATATATATATATATATATATATATATATATATATATATATATATATATATATATATTAAATTCTACCAAATGCAGTTCAGTTTGAAGACATAAAATAAATTATATATTTTTCAAACCTACTTCAGTGAACACTTTTTATATAAAATGAGATGTTGTCTTAGCAGATATTGCATTTTTTATTAACATCAATCAGATTGTTTCAAAATTTCTAAGGACGAATATAAAGTTAGAACATTTTTAGTTAAAAATTGAAAAAAAAATGGAAATATCTATAGATTTTCTTTATTTAGAAGGTGTGTGTTCGTTTGATATCAGTGTTCTATTTTAATAAATGCTCTTTTAACTGTTTCATCTTATAAAAACGTAAACAGCAATATCCTATCTGTTAGGCACGAATATAACGTTAGACCATTAATCTTTTCTTTATGAGAGAAATAATTGTCAAATAGAAAGCATGAAATATTATAAAGTGCAGAAAAAGTTAAGGTGCTTAGTCTATTAAAAACAACGTAAGATATAGAACAAGTCCTTCATCAAAATTTATTGCTTAATTTGAGATCCAGTTATATGCACTAAGCGGGCAACGGGGTTTTGAAACCAACGCAACAGAAGCCATTTGCTACCAAGTGAGCAGATGCAAATTTTCGATTCGGCAGCGAAGAAAAAGGGCAAAAGAGCTTCATCATCGGCGGGCGTTGAGGAAAGAGCAAATGAAAGGCTCTGTCATTGTAGGGGGGCACATTAAAATACAATTACCATCATCGGTTCATAAAGTGAGTGGAAGGTGGCAACGTCAAGGAGTACTAGATAATTAGCGTTAGTCGAAAAGGTGGGCCCCCTCCACCACTGTAAATGATGGCGATTTAAACACACATTAGCCGCAATATGGGGGAAGCCATTGTTCTTTCGAGGATTATTGTTTCCCCGAAAAAGGCGCAGTCTTTAAGCGATCATTTTTGAGCGATGGCGATTTTGTGAGCTCTCTCCTGCTCCTTGTCAGATGAACTGGAGGATTTAGTGATAAATGGCACGCGCTTTATACAAGGAATCCGGCCAGGAATTCGTTTAAAAACCTCAACTCCGGTTCTCCTTTTCTTATCCCACACCCCCCTCGAACGATTGATTTTTCCTCGGAAATTGGCGTAGTCATCGGAAATATTTTTCTTCACAGATCAAAAAAGGAAAATAACAGAGAGTACTACTGCTAATAATAAAAGAAAGAAACCATCTTCTTG
Source organism: Pardosa pseudoannulata (assembly GCA_032207245.1). Lineage (NCBI taxonomy): Eukaryota > Metazoa > Arthropoda > Arachnida > Araneae > Lycosidae > Pardosa > Pardosa pseudoannulata. The sequence continues at coordinate 124,640,605 of CM063511.1, forward strand.
GACCAGGTTGGCACGTGGGCGACAGAGGAGATTTTTCGAAATGCTCGACCGCACATACTTCTTTTTTTTCTTTCTTTCTTTTCATTCTCTATTTTTTTTTCTTTACTCGCAATCTTAAACTCACCCCCTAGATGGCTAAACAAGAAAGTGAATAACGAGATGGGAGCTGGGCGAAGGTTTCAGTCGATTAGTCGCGACTTAGGACTCAAAAGACTTTGGAAGATCAAGTAAGCGTAAAGATTTCAGAGACAATATTTAAAGCTTAATGCTAACCTATGTAAGTCAGATTGAAATTTCTGTCTTATTTTTGTACATATGGATTTTTTATAGTAGTTCAATTTAATAATAATTTATATATTTGTCTATCTCAAGCATGATATATTAAATAAATAAATCGTGGCAAAATCTAACTTCCTCTTATTTCTACGACAAGTTTTTCAACTCTCCTAGCAAATAAGGCGCTGTGTTTTGGAACCAGATTTCTTGAGTTCGAATCCTACTGCTGATATGGCATACTCGTAGCCGTACAGAAACATACATAAGCAGTAGACCAAAGTCTAATTGAATACCGATTTGGAGAAAATGGATTTATTTTAAATTTCTCAAAATTATTTGGAGTTTTTGTTTCTCACATCACCAACAATGCTGCAAACAAGATGTTCCACTAAAATCTCCTCGAAGCAGTCCTATGAAATAAACGAGACCAGGGAATACTGTCCGATACTGCCTATAACGATATTTTAACTGTCCATCGAAAATTTTTATTTACCTAATATATTCTTTTTTTACTGAATGTAAGATTACCAAGAAATTATATAGCATATTACTGTTTATTAATTAGCAGTTATATTATTAATACTCACATTTTAAGTTATTTAAATAAAGGCAAATTAGGTCTCCAAGTACAACCAGATATTGCGTAACACGTAGACACAAATTCTCAAATTACCCATAGCAACTACCTAATTAAAACAATATTTTCAGGTTCTAGCAATATCGCTGTAGACAGGTTTTACTGTAGACGAAAAGCAGTCCCATTAAGCACTGTACACAAGTATCTTAATCAAAATAAGGTTATTTACGTAAAAGCCAGACGTGAAACGGAGACAGTTTTTACTGTGAAATGAAAGCAGTCCCGTTAAGCATTTTACAAGTATCTTATAAGTAATCAAAACAAGGTGATTTACGTAGAAGCCAAACATAAAAGGGAGACAGCTGGAACAATGTAATTAAAACAAATGTGAGATGAAACGTCAGTCCTCTATAAATTCGGGTATAAAACCGATCCAAAATCGTCGTTTTCCGATATAAGAAGAGAATTAATCATCGGAATTTCACTCTGCACGTAAATATGACTGTATTTTAAACCGAATATAGGAGTAAAGCTGCAAGTCTTTTTTTGTACGCATTTTTTACAAGTTTCTTATAAGTAATCTAAAAAAAGTGATTTAAGTAGAAGCCAGACATGAAAGGGAGACAGGGAGACAAATGTGAGATGAAACGTCGGTTCTCTGTAAATCCGGGTATAAAACGGGTCCAAAATCGCCACTTTCCTATATAAGAAGAGAATTAATCATCGGAATTTCACCCTGCACGTTTTAATCCGCCCAGATATTTAGATTGTGTCCGGATTAATTGTTAATCGTCCGAAACAAACAGTATTGTAATGAAGATTTAATTAGTTGGAAATTCAAAGGGATTTGTAACTTGAACTGTTTGTTGTTGGAAAGCTGCCTTCAGATGCATTTTCCTTAAGTTTTTTAAGAGCAATCAAACCAATGTGTTTTACTTAGACCAACAATGAAATGGAAATAACAGAAACTATGTAATAAGACTTAAAATTAGATTGTAAATAACGAGTAACAGCTAATACCCCGAAACAGACAGTGGTGTATTGAAAGTTTAATTGATTATTACAAAGTTGAAATATGACTGTATTTTAAACTGAATATAGGAGTAAAGCTGCACGCATTTTTGAACGCATTTTTTTACAAGTTTCTTATAAGTAATCAAAACAAGGTGATTTACGTAGAAGCCAGACATGAAAAGGAGACAGGGAGACAAATGGGAGATGAAACGTCGGTCCTCTATAAATTCGGGCATAAAACCGTTCCGAAATCGTCACTTTCCGGATATAAGAAGAGAATTAATCATCGGAATTTCACCATGCACGTTTTAATCCGCCCAGATATTTAGATTGTGTCCGGATTAATTGTTAATCGTCCGACACAAACAGTATTGTAATGAAGATTTAATTAGTGGAAATTCAAAGGGATTTGTAACTTGAACTGTTTGTACTTGGAAAGCTGCCTTCAGATGCATTTTCCTTAAGTTTTTTAAAAGCAATCAAACCAATGTATTTTACTTAGAGACCAACAATGAAATGGAAATAACAGGAACTATGTAGTAAGACCTAAAAGTAGATCGTAAATAACGAGTAACAGCTAGTACCAAGGAACAGACAGTGGTGTATTGAAGGTTTAATTGATTATTACAAAGGTGAAATATGACTGTATTTTAAACTGAGTATAGGAGTAAAACTACAAGCATTTTCGTACGCATTTTATACAAGTTTCTTATAAGTAATCAAAACAATGTGTTTTACTAAGAGACCATCAATGAAATGGGAAAAACAGAAACTATGTAATAAGACGTAAAATTATATTGTAAATAACGAGTAACAGATAATACCCCGAAACAGACAGTGGTGTATTGAAAGTTTAATTGATTATTATAAAGTTGAAGAAATATGACTGTATTTTAAACTGGGTAAAGGAATAAAGCTGCACGCATTTTTATACGCATTTTATACAAGTTTCTTATAAGTAATCAAAACAAGGTGTTTTACATCGAAGCCAACAATGAAAGAAGGGTAAGCGGGAGAGAAAACATTGTTCCTCCGTAAATTCGGGAGTAAAACCGATCCGAACTCTTCTGTTTCCGGATAAAAGAGGAGGACCACCCATCGGAACCTCGCTCTTCACGTTCTAATCCGCCCACCTGGTACTTCCACGAGCTCTGGCATTCCCTTCGGTTTTTCTATAAATAATAGGCATCCGCGGCCGAAGGGGTGGGACCTGGGAAGCAAAAAGCCGCAATTATGTTGACAGCGTAATCACGGAGTGCTAGTGCCAATGAGTGTTCTGCTTTTGCTACCGATTCAAGGCCCGGAACTTTTAACGCCGACCCCAGAGTTTATCCACCTTTTGCGGAGGACGTTGTTCCGTTCTGATAGAAGGTAGTCATTAAAAAGGTGCCTGTCTCTGACCCCAAAGGAAAATGGAAAATATTTAAATGGAAATCGCTTCTGAATATAGTTTAATTTTACCACTTAATGGCGTGTGATATCTGTAGTAATACGTGCACATCGGGTATAGAAATAAGCGGTTCATAACGCGAACTTAAGAGATATTGAGTAAATTAGTTTCACTGCTCCCAGTATTACGTAACTCAATGTCATGGTTTCTGGAATTTCACTGTTTAAATGTAAACTAATTTGACAAAATAGACCCTAAAAAAATCTCATTTTTATAGATATTTTTAATATTCTTAAAATATACAATTGAATCATAAACCAGTGGTAATATTTTCCTTTAAATTGAACATTTTTTAAAAGGATGTGTATAAAATTTTTCTTAACTGTCGTCAGTATGTACGTCATTAAACTAGAAATTAAACGGCTTTAGAATAAAAGTGAAGCAGACCCGACAAAATGAGCCAGAATAGGCTACAAGTATGAGACAAACAATGAAACTATTATTAAGAGGTTAAATACTCTTAATCCTAGCTGAGAATTAATATGTATATTCATTAATAAGAATATATATATGTATTTATGTATATATATATATATATATATATATATATATATGTGTGTGTGTGTGTGTGTGTGTGTGTGTGTTGAACATAGCGTGGCCTTCTATGCTTCGAGAATGCAACAGAGTCGAAGGGATGTAGTCGTCACAGAAAAAGAATACGATTTTTCAGGAGAAGTTTTGTAGCATCTTTATTAAGCAACGTACAGAGCAAAAATCCCACAAAGGATGGTCGCACAGCCTTATATAACCTTGGAGACGCTACCAGCGTGAGAAAGGAATTTGTTTTAGTCAGCAATTTAGAAGTGTTCTTAAGCATCAAAATAGGTTGGCGAGTTAAGCTCGCCAACAGGAAGGAAACTAAAGAGTTTAAAGCCGAAAGGCCAGTAAAAAGATGATGAAATTGCGGATTTGGTGGTTTTTTTAATAGAGGAGTTAGTAATTTTAGTTTATGATTAAAGTATTAAATTTTTACATTACATACATGCATATATATATATACATTGTCAAATACTACACCATAAATTGTAAAACTAACGTTCATTTTCCCTCTTGATTTAGTATGGAAATTAATTTCTTCATAATCGAAATCAGATAACGCACGAAAAATTAAGAATATTCGCCTGAGAGTTTCCCCGTGCGTTAGTGTACAGGAAAAAGTAGTGATATCAACAGTTTTACTATATAAAGTCTGGATACGTGACATGCTTATATATGCTTGCAGTGTAAACACAACTTTCCCGCGATATATGTCGTATTTTAAAATGGCAAAGGAATCCTGCTTGTATTCTAAGGGATATGATGTTCTATATTTCGGAAGACAGAGTGTTTCTCAGATATAGATAAAGTATTTCAGATTCATAAAGTGTTTAGTGTACAATCAGCAACATGTTATACACATCCTGCAATAAAAAAGCAGAAAGAAATACATGAAAAACATCTTGCGGAAGTATATGAAAACGGAACTGCAAAAACCATGCTACACTTCTAGAGCAATAAACTTCTTATTTTTCAACCAAGTATAACATAAAACGAAGATAAAGTATCACTAGTATACTCCTTAATATTCGCATAATAAAGACACTCAAAAGAATCAAAAAGTGTTTGGGTGAATGCCCTGGGGAAAAGTGACTATCATTAGAAAGAAAAGTTCTCAGGCACGCATATTTAATACAAGCCCCAAAAAATAAAACCTTACGTACTGTCAAATAGTTAATAGATGAATTTAAACACCATTTGTTACTGTATATCATAGTTAAATAATCTGAATATACTAACTGAAATTATTATTTCCTTCCGTGAGAACTTCTCACGAACGCTATTCAAAGTTGAATAACGAAGAAAAAATTGATTGCTTTCAAAACGCGAAAATATGTGCTTACAGAAATATACTCTTTATTAGAGTCGCATTTCAAATCTTAATAATATATTTCTTGTCCTTATAATTCATAGATAATTAATATTGATAGTCTGTTCCATGAAGGAAGAGAGTGGATAGATTCAGTGTTGAAATCGCCGGATTTCTGACCGGTCCAGTTTTTCACGGTGTTCTGCACTTCCTTGTCACACGTGATATTAGGGACGGAATAAATGTGATATCTGGGCTGCAAGAAAAATGTCGCAAGCCCTTTAATGGACATTTTTCAAAGAGCTAGAGGGTCTTATTGGCCACCTATGGCCTAAAGTTGTCTTGGGGTAGATCTATCTCAGTCGATAATACCCATGCGTCTGTTCTTGGTGGTTTGTTTTATCCTCAGTCCCATATTTCAACCCATAAATTTGTTAAACATGTTCTATCTCTATACGAAGAAAGTGGATTACATTTGACTGATCTGGAAGAATTCACCCTGCAACGAAATGGGGAAACAAATCTTTACAAATGAGGATATTGATGTAAAACAGGTAGCATTGCATGTGCAACTGGAAATACCACCAAGGTATCAATAGCCTAGTATATTAACTGATCGGGATAAGATACACTGCCTCTACAACTAAATTATTCTTTTAAGTTGGGCACAACTAATATATATATATATATATACATATATATATGTATATATATGTGTATATATATGCATATATATATAAATATATATGTATATATATATATGTATATATATACATATATGTATATATATATATATATATATATATATATATATATATATATATGTATATATACATATATATATATGTATATATACATATATGTATATATATATATATATATATATATATTTACATATATACATATACATATATATATATATATATATATATATATATATATATATATATATTTAATATATATATAAAAAAGTATTGCCCCTAAAGTTCCCTAAAATTCTTCAATGCATGTTCTTTTTTTATCCTTACTTTCTTTGCCATCTAAATTAAATCAAGAATGCGATTCGTTGAAATTGGTTTCCTTCCGAGATTTAGAAGGACTATATTTACTACGCGTTGTTTTCTTACACTTTTTCTTAACCACATGTCAATTCTCCCAGAAAAATCTACATGCTCTTGCGACTTTGATGTGCATGTTTGCCTTTTGATGCACAAGCATGATTTTTTAACAGCCACAGCAAAAACATTATTCTTTAGCTCTCTTCCCCGAGAAGAATAATCATTGATTACCCACTTTTGAAGGAGACTTTATAGCACAATGCAGATGCAGAGTGATTTTTGTATATGTAGGACATGTTCAGATTTATGTAAAATAATTTTTATAAAGTCATCGTCTAGTCACCAATTTTCCAACTTCAAGCAGGCATTGAAATAATTTTCAAAACTCAAGAAGACAGTGGTAGTCATAGCCTTAAAATTCCATTTTATTCAGTCATTTCTGAAATCAGAACGGCATTTCGACACGACCGTACACCACAAAATCTGCTAAAGGAATGCCACGAGACACTGTCACTCAAAAGTAGAATCGCATAACTCTCTTGGGAAAGTAGCTTAACGTAGCGTCCTTGGGCAATAAAATGCTAGCTTGTAAGAGAGAAGTAGCCGCAAAATCCGAAAACTACTATGAGCCACCAAAATGTCGTGATAACCACTCTAAGACTATGAAAAGAAATGCAAGTTAATCACTTCGTCCTTGGAAAGCGGAAATTATTGCGCCATGTTAGCTGATGCTTTTTTCATCAAATGAAAATTAAAATTGAGGAAAATAATTTTATCACCTATTAGGATGATTTTTAATATGTTACACACTCGTAAATACACACTATATATATGTGAAAATTGTGGTGTATATTTTAAAATTGTGGAAAATAATTCTATCACCTATTAGGATGATTTTTAATATGTTACATACTCCTCCTCCGATATAAACGGACAGTTATGGGGCTCCTTAGCCAGACGGCTTTATCCCCGATTCTAAAGGTAAACAGTAAGCAGGGTAAAAACTGTAAGGTACTATTAAGTTTAAAAATTTAGAAAAAGAGTAATTTAGAGGTGCCGGTCATTAGAAGGTGGGTAAGGAGAAATCAGTGAGAGCTGTGACTTATGTTACCTGTAAAGATACAAAATATCTGATTAACACCCTGAAAAGAAAGTTGTGGTTAGTATACACGGTTCGAAACACTAGATGGAGTCTTACGGTCAAATATTAAACATCAAACACAGTTAGGTACACTATCCTGCTCCATAATAATAAAAATACACGTAATATTTTTTTATTTTATTTTTTATTATTTATTTTTTTTTCAATACAACACATCACTTTACGGCACAACATATAACAAGAGGGACTGGGGATGAAGTAATAAGAGCTAATAGGGTAATTAATGTAGACAATCTATTGCCAGTAAAGCATTGTAGCACGTGGCCACTTAGAGTTACTCGGGTTATTATAATCATAATCTGGGAGTTCTGCAATTATTTCATTAGGTAGACTAGTTATTTTATTATAAAAATTATTAGATGATTTTACACAATATTGTTTGAAAGTTAATATATTAAAGTCGCGTCTTATTACTTCGTTGGACAAGTATCGATGTGCGCCTCTAATACGCCTCAAGAATTTATTCTGTATTGTTTCTATTAATTTCAAATTAGATTTCGCGGCAAACGACCAGACCGGGACTGCGTAAAGAGCTGTTGGTATAACTATTGTTTTATATGAGAGAATTTTGTTTCTTAAATTGTTACACACTCGTAAACACACACTATATATATGTGAGAGTGTGTATAAAAGGATTTTGGCCCACGGCATATATAGGATTTTTATGTAAGCAAATAAGATAGTGCTATAAAACTGAAATAGAATTTCATATGCATACTGAATATAAAAAAGGCATTTCGGTGGTAATGAACGAAATGACACATGGTTCTCTTTCTTCCAGTGAAGCGTTAACTCCCCTCTAACACCCTGAATATATTTTTTTCTTGATTCATAAAAACTGTGTGCATGTGTCTCCAGCAAGCAAACCGAGCACAAACCTAAAACTCAATAAGCCGCGCTGAACATCGAACTGTTGATAAAAATAGGAGCAGCAGCCGCTGCACCAACAAACAAAAGAAAATAAAATCTCCAATAACCCAATCAATGGGAGCAGAGACCACAAAACGGATGCAGTGCTTTGCGCGCGGTCACCAGATTTTGTCAAAAACTTGTCACAAAAGCTTCTCTCCAAAATCCAATTCCCTCTTCCCATTTCGTTTACTTCCTAATTTTATTTTCGACTACGCGCTTCGTTCGTTCTAAAAGACCGCGTGAATCTCTTCCTCCCGTAGTTTTTATTTATGTTATTTTACTTGATTTTTTTAGTCGCGGTGGGGGGAGGAAAATGAGTTTGAAAATTCTTGTAATATGGTTTTGGGCACCCGAAATAAAGCAGTAGCTTTTTGGTGGCTGAGGGGCTCTTCACAAAACCTGGTCGTGTGTTTCTCTTTGTTCTTATTGTTGTTTATTTATTTGTCTCTAGCATGACATTCGGATGGTGAATACATCATGATGGCAGGTGTGTCATTGTCTTGATTGGATATTAGTCTCTCCTAATGTTGATACAAATAAAATTGGCATTTGAAACTGATTTTATTTTAGCTTTCATCTTCTGTTTTAGATAGACTGGATTTGTCGTTATTGATTTGATTGCCTTAGTTATCAGCAAAGATACTGAAAATTTATTGAGGATTAGATTTTGATACATATACTTGTGAGAGAAGAATTAAAATATATACGAGAATCGTGTAGTCCGGTCAGGTAAAATACAATTATTTGATGTACTATCAACGTACTTAGCAGCAAACAGATTTCATTGGGTATCGAGCAAACTACCGCACTGTTTCGTAGACATCCATTTGACGTTGTGGATGTCAAATGGATGCTCTGTGAAGTTTGTGTACTGTTAGGAAATATCTATGAAACACCTTATGTCCTCAGAATATTTTTGCCTTTGTATCCAGATTAATTAATGTCTTAAAAATATGCTTTAAATATTCAAATCTAGATACAATAATATTATTTCTGTAAGTATAGATTCATTCTGCAGATCTTCTATAAAAGGAAACTTGAAGAATTAGGTGTCAATATATATATATATATATATGTATGTATGTATATATATATATGTATATATATGCGTATATATGTATATATATGTATATATATGTATATATATATATATATATATATATATATATATATATATATATATATATATATATATATATATGTATGTATGTATATATATATATGTATATATATGCGTATATATGTATATATATGTATATATATGTATATATATAGAAATAAGTAGGGTTTGCATGTGGCAATTCTGGCACTAGTATGCTAGTAAATACTCGTTACTGGTAGGTGTGTACAATCAAAAAGTTTTTGTGCTTTGGTATCATGGTATCAACTGTTTATTCAAAAGCAGAAATTTCGTAAAGTTTGATTTTGTGGAATTTATAACTGTTAAAAATTTGATCAAGAGTTTACGAATTTCCATACCGTTTAAAATTTATCATATTTAGCGACATATTTGTGGTATCTTAATATCTATTGAATAAAAAATGAAATTTAAAATAGCCGAAGGAGTTTCTCATAATGAACTCTCGCACTTTCAGACAGTAAAATATGATAGTTTATGACAGAAAAACTAAATTGGATATTAATTTAGATACGCCGCAGACATAAAATTTAAACTTTTAAATCCGTATAAGCCGCAACTTATCTAGATATGCGAGATAAAGTGCAAATAAAGATGCAAATAAATAAATAAATAATTTTGATCACGAAGAACTTTTACCAATCATACTCATGCGGGAGAAATGAGTAGGTTTTCTTCGTGTGGCAATTCTCGCCCTAGTATGCTAGTAAATACTCTTTATTGGTAGTTGTGTACAATCAAGAAGTTTTTGTACTTTGGTATTATGGTATCAACTGTTTATTCAAAAGCAGAAGTTTCGTAAGATTTGATTTTGAGAAATTAATCACTTAAATTTGATCAAAAGTTTACGAATTTCCATACCGTTTAAACCTTATCATATATAGCGACATATTTGTGGCATGTTAATAACTATTGAATAAAAAATGAAATTTAAAATAGCCGAAGGAGTTTCTCATAATGAACTCTGGCACTTTCCTGCCCTGAATAATGGAACACATTATATAGACGATCTATTATTGTTATTAACTGGAGCCTCTATTTAGAGGGTACACAAAATAAAGCCCTCCCCCCTACTCCTTTCTAGGAAGTATCTCAATCTAAGCCGAAGTTAAAACTAGTTTTTTTTAAGCGTTATGACAAAAACTGTTTTAAAAGAAAAGTGATAAAAACTTTATAATACGCGGAAAAAATGAAAATAACAATAAAAAACAGACCCCTCTTTTTTTTTAAAAAAAAGGATGAACAATGAAAGGATGATATGAAAAAAAGTTTTTAAAAAATGTTTAAAGGACGCGAGCTTGATTTTTTGATTTTTTTCCCCTTGTTTTTATCCCTAGGGGAATAAAATTCCGGAAACAAAAGCAAACTTTTGCAAACGCCTCTTAGATCTTTAAACAAAGCACACGGGAGCGACAAGGAATTTTTTTAAAAAAAATATATATAAGGCATAAATTGCACCCGAACAAAACAACTGAAACAACCAGCTATCGTTGCATTGAAAAGCGCCCGCCTATTTCGGTGATTCAAAGAAAATTTTCATGCACCTTTCCCCCATTAAAAAAAAAGAAGAAAAAAAGAAAAAAATGGAACTGAAACATTATCAACAACTCCGGAGTTTTTTTTTTTTCTCTTCCACCTCCCGTTCTTCTAAACAAAAGGCGATTAAAAAGCTGGCGTTGTAGTTTCAAACAAAGAAGGGTCTGAATCGAAACCTGAAGAAAAGGAAACGTATTTCGTGGTGGTTGTAGGGGGAAAACTTTTATTTTCGCGCCAACTGTTATCTTTTGAAGAGGAAGATGGAAGCCTGCTTGGCAGCTAAGTCAGAGAGTGTTATTTAATGTTATCTCTGGGTTTTCTGTAACGGTCGGGTCTTTTTTCTTCCCTTCCCTATTATTATTAAATGGAATTATTATTTACATATCTCGGGCAGGATAATTTTCATTCACGTTCTTTTCTGTTTGTAGAGACAACCACTTCAGACTTCCGCATCTCTGGCATCCGTGTTTGGGGCTTGAACATTTTAAAATGTTATTGTTTAAAATGGGGGAATCAAAAGAAAAAAATTCTGATAGGTTTCAAAGTAAAAGGATCCTTAAGTTGATATATTAATTTTTATTCATAGAATTTAAATTTTTGCATGATCAGCCGTTAATCAGGCCACCTAACCTGACGAATGTAAGGCATTTGTGATGCCGCTCTGGACAATGTCCTCAATTTTGACTATCCGCAGGGGGGAGGGGGTGTTCCTCATTCTGCACCTCTCTTTCAGGCACCAACTTCCCTTCGAGCTACAGAAAAGTCTAAAGTATCACATTCTCTGAGTATATAGAAAGATCTTTTATAAGCCTGCTAGATTCGAATTTTGCACCTCGGAATTTTAACGCTTCACCTGGAATTTTGTCTTCGTATGAAAAAATCATTAAAAGTTTTATATTTGTTTTTATCTACAAACATTTAAATTACTTAAAATTCAATGAAATGTGTAAATATTCAAAGGAATATTTTGATTTCTTATTATTAAAAATATCCGAAAAATATCTTTTATTAGACCCAAAAATGTCACTTATCAACTTTAAAATCAGTAAAATCTTACAATTGTTAACACAATTTTACTTCTTACTTATTTTCTTGATTAAAATAATTGAAGTATATTTTCTGGTTGTCTTTACATTTGAGATTCTAATTCAGGAGCATCGAACGTTCTCAAAATTTGAGACTTTTGGGAGTGTATATTATTGAGCAACGATTTTTTTTATGTCGATATCTATATTTATTGTTGTGAATCGAATTGAATTTTCAAAAGTATTAACTTTGAGTTTTTGTACTTGTATTTGATATATTTCATGTTGGAGAATGTACACTCGCAGATGTACGTTGTTTCAAACCTTGAATTAATTTAAAACCAAAAATCTTATAAGAAGACAGATATAGTTTTTATCCAAAGTTTTGAAGACTTTTATTTCTGATGCTCTACTGTATATAGTAAATGTGTCGCGTGATTCCATTTCATAGCTTCTACCAAATTAGTTTCAGTATTTAATGAATTATTAAGTAAATTTAAATTATGTTTAAGAACATTAAGTTTAGAAAATCTTATGTTTAAATTTTCAATTGAAATATACAATTTAGGCACAAATTTCTTGAACCTACAGACTTTTTAGAACCTTTCCTTTCTACGTAGAACTCACTATATGTTTCAAAATACATTTATTTCAATGATGCTAAGGGAAAGCTACCATTATTTAAGAACAATATGACTTTCTTTGAAAACCGGAAAAATCAGAGGGCCACATGCGGCCTGCAGTTAGACATCTTAGACATCTATAGTCATTCATAAAAGGCACTGAAAACCAGATCAACAGTACATTTTATAAATATTTTTATGAAGCAAATTTAAAAAATGAGAAATTCTTGCAGATTCATTGAAATAAAAATTCATTAAAACTTTTATATTTGTTTTTCTCTACAAACATTTAAATTGCTTAAAATTGGATGAAATAAGCAAGTATTCAAAGGAATATTTTGATTTCTTATTATTAAAAAATATCTGAAAAATATATTTTATTAAAAACAAGCAATTTTGTTCACTGGGAAATATACTATAGAATGATCCTGTAAGGTGTTTTTATAAACTGAAATAGGTAAAACCCTCAAAGAGCTTTTATCACTTTTCATTTATAAGTTGATGCAAGATTAATTTTATCCAATGAGATTTTAAGTCTGAATTTATTTAATTTCCTTACTGGAGAAATGCATAAACCTTATAACATATTTTAACAGATCATAGTTAAATTAGAAAAATATTAACTGATTTTTGTTTCTTCAGTTTCGTTTTTATGATTAAATTTACACGGTAAATTAAATCTGCACTGTCTAAAACATGCTACATGTAAATCTCTTAAAGGATATTTCACAATTAATATTCAGAACTAACTTGAAACAATACTTGGTTAAAATCCAATATATTTCCTTAATATCAGTACTCATGTACCGAGATTATACTTGAAAAGGAAGAACGTACTACCAGAGATTGAATTCATTGTTGTCTTTTTCTAATTATTAGGGATTATTAGAGCTTATTAGAGTTTATCCATTTCCTGAAATGTGTCTAAAAAGTGGACCATTTTGTTGCCTTAATACAAATATTAAGTAGATTTTTAAATATCACTTTACATCCTCTAATATACGACCAAATCAGTAAGCTACCAACCATTTTACGATCGTTAAATACATAATAATATAAAATAATGTCATTATTTTTAGAGTTGTTATCCTTGATATTAGCCATCCAATAAACTAAGAAATTGTCCCGTAAATTACTATAGACATCTATTCTAAAACCAATGAACGAAGACTAATTGCAAAGCAAGGAAGCATTTTGCTTAATAAGGGATAAGAATGGCGGTGATTAATTTAATGGGAAGAACAAGATGCTGTATATATCCTCAAGCCATGCGTCATTCCAAATTAATTTGCCAACTAAACACTTGTGTGTATGTGTTTATGTGTGCGTATATATGTTCCTTCGCACGTCCCCTAAACATCCCATTCGGCCAAACAAAGCCATACATTATTCCCAAAAATTTCTATTCAATGTCTATCGAAAGCCCTCGCGTCCCAGCCATAAAGTGCCTGAAATCAAGATAGGGACTTTTCAGTGGCGTCCCCGCTATAAACTGAACAAGGAATATGACACGCATTGAAGACACAAACAGGCGAAGCCCCGGCGATAAAGGAGCGGGGCCTCAACATTATGCCCTGCAATACGGCGGGCCAAGACCGGCGATTACTGCCGGCGATAACGTCTCGCTACGCTGGGAAATGAAGCATAAAATCCTGTGGATAAGCCGCACTGACGTAGCCGGTTGAAACAGAGTTGCCTTTAATGTTTTCTTGGGATATACACGACACGCAACGCTCTAATGTATGCAGCCGGGGTTGGGACTTTAAAGGCGGGAATAGACCATATTTCTTGATATTCCGCCGAAAACGTGCAACTTAATTTTTTATTTATTTGTCTAGTACCTCGCGATAATTCCTGGCATGTTTCATAGCTTGTGGATGCCCCAAAAGGAAAGGTGTCGCACAGATTGCCATGGAACTGAAATTTTTGAATAATTTTCGACTACATATTCATAGTTCCTTTAGGCACTGGAATACTGAAATTTTAAGAGGAAGTCTAGAGAAAATGCCACAAAGACCTCACGACATGGGGAAATT
>CM063511.1:124660257-124672757 GCA_032207245.1 Pardosa pseudoannulata
AGTATATAGTTTATAGACTCTATCAATTGTATTTTGAAAGTGCACCCTCGTATATGAATACACACACACACACACACACACACACATATATATATATATATATATATATAGATATAGATATATATATAGATATTTATATATATATATATATATATGTATATATATATATGTATATATATATATATATATGTATATATACATATATATATACATATATATGTATATATATGTATATATATACATATATATACATATATATGTACACACACACACACACATATATATACACATATATATATATATATATATATATATATATATATATATATATATATATATATATATATATATATATATATATTAAATATAACTTTTCCCAACTTTCACTGTCTATTCTTAATATCTTTTATAAAACTGTTTAATTTTCTGCATTTAAATTTTAATTTGATGTTTATCTTTGTAATAAAGTTAAACGGTGTAAACAAAGTAATTACTTAGGAACCCAAATTCCTAAGCAAAAGTAAAACTACTATGGCAAGGCAAAGGCTTTTATTTAAGGGTTTCAAATTTCACTATCGAAACTAAAAATTCTTTCTTAAAATTTTTTTTTGAAAAAAAAAAAAATATAGTGTTATAATTTATAAATTTATTCTATCAAAAAATTTTAATTTTTTCTTAACTTCTTTTGAAGAATCATAATCCAATAGTATTATAATTCTTCTATAGTGTTATAATAATGGAACGTTATATATATATATATATATATATATATATATATATATATATATATATATATATATATATATATATATATATATATATCTTATATATTTCACTTTCTATTTCTAGTAATTATAAAACTGTCTAATTTACAGT
The DNA here is from genome assembly GCA_032207245.1 of Pardosa pseudoannulata. NCBI lineage: Eukaryota > Metazoa > Arthropoda > Arachnida > Araneae > Lycosidae > Pardosa > Pardosa pseudoannulata. Next base: position 124,661,134 of record CM063511.1, read on the forward strand.
CTTTAAATTTTATTTTTAATATTTATTGTTGTAAATGTTGTAAATAATAATGCAAAAATCCCAATTCCTTGGCAAAAATAAAATTCCGTGCTACTGTACGATAGAGTTTTAAAATAGATGAAATAAAATTATTTTGGAAACAAGAAATTGTTTCCTTTAGAGGCTTAAATTTCTTTAATCAAACGTAAGAATTCTTTTTAAAATATTTTAATTTAAAAAAAAAAAGAAAAAAAAAACTGAAATTTTTCTTGAATCGGAAGGAAAATTTATGAATAAAGTTTTAATGTAGTGTTAAAATTTATAGATTTACTCTATTGAAAATATTTTAGTTTTTACCTTAATTGTCTTTGAAGAACTATAATCCAACAGTATATGGCATAAAATTATTTTGGAAACCAGAAATTGTTTCCTTTAGGGGTTTAAATTTCTTTTATCAAATGTAAAAATTCTTTTTAAAATATTTTAAAAAGAATATTATAAAAAATATTATAAAAAAGAATATTTTAAAAAGAATATTTAAAATATTATACAAAGAAACAAAAACCTGACATTTTTCTTTAATCTTTTCTATTTCAATCGGAAGGAAAATTTATGAATAAAGTTTTAATTTAGTGTTAAAATTTATAGTTTTACTCTATTAAAACATTTTAGTTTTCACCTTAAATGCCTTTGAAGAACTATAATCCAATAGTATATGACATAAAATTTTTTTGGCAACCAAAAATAGTTTTCTTTAGGGGATTAAATTTCTTTTATCGAAAGTAAAAATTCTTTTTAAAATATTTTAAAAAGAATATTATAAGAAAGAATATTTTGTAAAAAATATTTAAAATATTGTAAAAAGAAAAAAAAAACCTGGAATTTTTCTTTAATCTTTTCTACTTCAATCGGAAGGAAAATTTATGAATAAAGTTTTAAGTAATGTTAACATTTATAGTTTTATTCTGTTGAAAACATTTTAGTTTTCACCTTAATTGCCTTTGGAGAACTATAATCCAATAGTATATGACATAAAATTATTTTGGCAACCAAAAATGGTTTCCTTTAGAGGTTTAAATTTCTTTTATCAAATGTAAAAATTCTTTTTAAAATATTTTAAAAAGAATATTATAAGAAAAAATATTTTTAAAAAAATATTTAAAATAATGTAAAAAGAAAAAAAAACTCTGAAATTTTTTTTAAATCTTTTCTACTTCAACCGGAAGGAAAATTTATGAATAAAGTTTTAAGTAGTGTTAAAATTTATAGTTTTACTCTATTGAAAACAATTTAGTTTTCACCTTAATTGCCTTTGAAGGACTATAATCCAATAGTATAAGCAAAGCGAAGTCCTCTGAAACTTTATGCAACCCCGCAAGGTAACATCATTTTAGAAAAACTTCTTATTGTACTTTCAGTTTTATAACTGTTCCTGGGAAACATTCAATCTGTTCGATAGGTACTTCTAACACTTATTGTGCATTGTCGCGCAGATTTTTTTTTTTCTCCCCCGTAAAAATCTTTTGAAATTCACCCTTATGTTTGCAGAAAGGATCATAGCCCGTTGTTATTCTACTACGGTTCTATGCTGGTTTGAAAGCGTCGTGCAGGGATTAATTGGCCATGATCTATGTTTGCGATCTGGGGGAAGGACTTATGATGGTTCTCTCTCTGTGTGTGTATTCCTTTTCTGATACCTTATATAAATTTCTTTTGTTGTCGTTCGTTCCGATCGATTCCAAGGCTCTAAAAGATTTTTAAATTCTTCATAAGTAAAGAGGGGGGAAATGGCTATATTGTTTTATGTGTCCTTAGCAGAGACGGTTTCGAAACTAACAAACTTTTCACTGCTTATAAAATTTAATTTTATTTATTTATTTTTTTTACTTTTCAGTTTTGACTAATTTTACCTAAACATAATTAAACACCTCACTATATTTTATTAGTATTTCTGCTACGATTTGTTATTTTTAGCAACTTGAATATATATAACTACGATATAGTAAGGATATTGTTCACTATTAGCGTCATAATTCAGGTTCAATATAATTATAGTCCCATATGATATTCATTATTTTTCTGGTAAGAAATAGAAAAAATAAGTAGTTTTGAACCTAAATATGACAGAGTAATTATTTTTTATACTATTTTTCTGATAGAACATGTATATTACTCAGTTAGAACGAATATATAACTATGACATAATAAGGATAGTGTTAAATACTAAAGTCGTAATATAGGTTCTGTATTATAATCTTATATGAAACTCGTCATTTTTCTTGTAAGAAATAGAAGATATAAAAGTAGTTTTGAGTCCTAAATGTAATAGCGTAAATATTCTTGATACTATTTCTCTGATAGAACATGTATATTACTCAGTCCGAACGTATATATAACTATGATATAATAAAGATATTGTTAAATAATAAAGTCATAATTAAGGCTCTGTATTATGGTCTTATATGAAACTCGTCATCTTTCTTGTAAGAAATAGAAGAAATAAAAGTAATTTTAGACTTAAATGTAATAACATAAATATTCTTGATACTATTTCTCTGATAGAACATGTATATTGCTCAGTCAGAACGTATATATAACTATGATGTAATTAGGATATTGTTAAGTATTAAAGTCGAAATTTAGGTTCTGCATTTCAGTCTTATATGAAACTCGTCATTTTTCTTGCAAGAAATAGAAGAAATAAAAGAAGTTTTAGATCTAAATGTAATAGTATAAATATTCTTGATAGTATTTCTTTTATAGAACGTGTATATTACTCAGTCAGAACATATATATAACTATGATGTAATAAGGATATTGTTATATACTAAAGTCGTAATTTAAGTTCTGTATTATGGTCCTATATGAAACTCGTCATTTTTCTTGTAAGAAATAGAAGAAATCAAACTAGTATTAGACCTAAATATGATAGAGTAAATATTCTTGATACTATTTCTCTGATAGAACATGTATATTACTCTGTCAGAACCAGTATATAACTATGATGTAATAAGGATATTGTTAAATATTAAAATCGTAATTTAAGTTCTGTATTATAGTCCTATATGAAACTCGTCATTTTCTTGTAAGAAATAGAATATATTAAAGTAGTTTTGAGCTTAAATATAATAGCTTAAATATACTTGATAATATTTCTCTGATAAAACATTTTTCTAGATTTATCTCTAAATGAATATTTGATTAGTTTTTTTTTAAGAATTATTACATGAGAATTTAAAAGATTTCTTGATGATTGCATAAGTTAATTCCTTTTTAACAAGAGTGTTCATTTCTAAATTAAACACTATGTTTTGCGTAAAAATCGGTTACTTTTAAACTCAATTTATTAATAGAATTCTTTATTTCTCTCCACTTTTTTATCTTCGCTAATACCATTACGGCATATTTAGGAGATCTCAAATGTTCTTCACAATAGTTTGGGTATTATATTTTAGTAGAATTTTAAACGCTTCGGGATTTTTCTCAGCCATTACTTATATATTTTAACCCCATTTGATTTGTCCTGAATCAAATTTTTAAGATGAAATATGCATTTAATTGTAATAAGTAAAACTCAAATAGGGAAATTGATTTGAATTGCTTCTATAAACATAAATTATTTTTTACAGAATCTTTATAAAATATGAATAAAAGTTTCAGATTCCTATTGAAATTTGGAAAATTTTTTTTTTTTTTACTTCTGCAATCTTTCTAATGCAGTGTGAAAATTACTTCAATAACCGTCACTACTTCTTAATATTTAGTGTGATATACAAGTACATTGTAACATAGTAATATGAATCGATTTTCAGGCGAACTCCTTTATCTTCACCTTGACAACTTTTTAAGAATTTCTCAAAAATGCTTTTCTATTTATTTAATTAAATGTTAAGTTACATGGAAAACATATTTCTCTTAATTCACAAATAAGTAAATTAGAAAAATAATGTAACCTTATTTATTATGTAGTTTTTTTACATAAATCATAAGTTTTAACTTTCTTTTGCAAAAATTTTACTTAATTTTTTTTATTTTGTTTAACCCTTTAATTCCCGAGTCATTTCTGCCAATCGCATATCGATCACATATCTAAGTTATTATGGATGCACAGACTAAAATATATATAAAGTTTAAACAACTTTGAATACTACAGCACGTGACGTTAGTGACCAGCAATCGTTTAAACATTATAGGATGCCATTTAAGAAAAGGAAAAAAATTTGAAAAAAAAATTATTTAATATTATATGTAAAACAAGTACTGTAAAATGGTATTTCATAATAGATAAAGCAATTTGTAAAACTTAATGTTTTATTGGTTAATATCACACACACACACACACACACACACACACACACACATATATATATATATATATATATATATATATATATATATATATAAGACATATATATATATATATATATATATATATATATATATATATATATATATATATATATATATATATATATATATATATATATATAAGGATTTTATATATATGAGACTCATAGCCTGCGAAGAAAAAAGAGAAAGACATCCATACCAGGCATTAAAAATTTATTTAAACAGCTTATTCCCTTTTTGCCATTTACTTTTTGATAAGATACTCAATCCAACAAGAGGTTACCATCCCACAAGATTTACCTTTTCTTTATCGTAGAATTTGGTACGTTTTGCAATTATATACAGTTGTTTTACCTCCACATTCTTCCGGTATATAAAGACTCAGTTCTATTTTTATCAATTAATATTTTAATCTCTGACTTTAAAATTCCACACCTGAAAATTATATAGATTAATCAGTAAATATCAAAATATGTATATGGTTATTAAATATGATAAAATTATATGATGTTACTATTAATCATATACGTATATGTAATGTACCAAAATTATTATATTTAAAACATCTCTTAAAATTCTCTTTTTTTTACATTCTTATTCCTTCAATTCCTTTTCCTAGCCACAAAATATCTTATTAAAAGGAGTGTCTGCGACATGAATTCTTCCAATCCATTTCCCAAAGCTTTCTTTGACAATTAATGCAAATTTTCTGCCCAGTCACCACATTTTCCAGTCCCCGTCTCCCTTTTTCCTTTCATCTAAGTTCCTTTTTACAGGTAATATAGCTGACTAAGCTACTTTCTCCGGGAAAGAATTTGTCCCTACGTCTTGCTTGGGGTCCAACCCTATAATCCACTTGTTTCATGTATCATTTTATCTTCTGCCCTTGACAGAGTAACATGACATTTTCTTATTTCTTTTTCGAAAGTTCTTTTGCGAACTCTCCGTTCTTTTCAATGTGCCACGACAGTTGACTTCAATAGTCTAGTTGCTTAGACTTTTTCTTGCAAAGTATCCAAGGCATGTAAATACAATAGGGGGTAAATTTTTATCGTAATCGGTGGAAATACTTTACACAGTGTTACATATTTATATCATTAATAAATAAATATCAAAATATTTATGATTATTAAATATGATAAAATAATAAAATATGATTATTAATCATTAAATATCACCCCAAGGCTCTTCTCTAATATCTTGGAAATTATTAAGTCTTGCAAAATACTGCCACACCAGACCAGGCTAATTCCTTTTGTTAGATTCTCATAATCTTGATTCTACGAAATACCCGTGCCGCGCGTAGCACTGCTACATGTATTAAAGCCCGTTTCTTTATGTTTCTTTCTTTCCTTTTTATTACGAGTCTCGTGGAGAGGGATGGGTGAGAGAGGAGAGCACACTCCACTCGCTGTGTTTGCACAGGGGATTATGGCCCGTGTTACGTTATGCCACACAATATTTCCGCTGCTTGTTTTCAAGTGTAGGGCAGGATTAATTGGTCGTTGTCTATGTTTGCCGTCTCGGAGAGCACCGTTTGCAGGAATTTTCCTCTTCTTTTTTTTTTTCTCACAGGGCAACCATTAATTCCATCTATCGTTGTCTCACGTTCTTTGCGAGAAAATTATGTTCAGAAGTGCGAAGAAAGATATAAAAGCAGATATGGGTAACGTGAAGTATTTACTTGAAATTTTTGTTGAAGCATAAAAGCCTAAAATATTAGAGTTTTAACAATGTGGACATATCCATGCAATTCACTTTTACTTGCCATGTGAAACTATGACCTAGAGTAATTTGAACTCAGAATAGTTCTCTAGGATAGATAGCTATTTACGGGATGATTGGAAACTATTCGTTTCCAGATTTTATAAAATTGCAATGAATTATTCTCCACCTGATATAACAACTGATCTCAAAATGTAGATTTAGAATTGTAAAATCATCGTAAAATGCAGATAGGTTGAAAGTATTTGACCTAAGACTTTGTAGTCACACTTGACAGTGATGTCTTCTGTTGTTATTGTAGTTATTCCTTCCCATGGTGTATATAAAGACTACACCAGGTCCAATAAACTCCATCCCAATATGCAAGTAGTCTATGGCTAAGACTCATATGTCGATCCACTTTGATTGAGTTATTACGAGGTCTGAAGACTGACTTAACCTCGAGAATGGAGCCTCGTAATTTAGAAACATGGATCAGACAGAAGATGTTCAGGCTTAGCCTGCCACCTCCAGAGCTATCGTTTAAGAACTGGAGAGCGTTGCGTCTTCGAACCTATTTTACGTGACCCAGCCGCCATTAAAGAACAAAGCAGATATTTGTACCGCTCGTGTCTCGATCCTTCTACCTTCCGGTTACGAGATCGCTGTCTTTAACAACTTAATTGGATATTCCATCATCATAGAAGCTAAATTATATTGATTGATAATACAATATCAAGTGTCAGAGAAATGTAGTCTGACACATGACACTCCTTAAAATATCAAGTGTCACACAAATGTAGATCTAACGAAAAGAATCAAACCAAAGATTACATAGTTACGCTTTCAATATGCTATTTAAATTATGATATTCTTCTCAAACTTTTTTACTACGATATTGGCTATGCTGTAAGTTAATCGGGTATGGCATCACAATAATAACGTTAAGATTTCTCTAGGTTGGGAGCGTTACGGTCTACTGTTTTGCTATACGAGGACTAATTAGACCACGACATACTGCTTAAGGTCAATTCTGAAAGGCTACGAATATCCATGCCAGCAGTTAGGTTAACATCCCCGAACTCCAATACTGAAGAGCAGCACCCTTCCCATCCAGCCATCAAGAACCTTTTTAAAAATATTTGTTTGTTCCAGTTTGTTCCAGTTGTCAAATATTTCTCAAACAATTGCATGCAACCAAGTTAATTGTTTATTTGACACGCGATAGCTGAGTTGGTAAAACAGCCGAACAGTTAGGGCTTTGATAGTCGGTACCAAAGTTAGTGGGTTCGAATCCAACTGTGGCATGGAAGTTCGCAGCTCTTCGGAATCGGCTTTAACCAGTATGTTTTGGTCTTATTAGCCCTCGTGTTGAAAAAAAAAGTAGACCATAGTACTCCAAATGAAACCAGTGGATAAAAGAAACGATCTCGCAACTGAACGATTGCAAATTCAGGGATTGAGATTGCCTAAGATCTGCCGTGTTCGTTAATGGTGACTGGGATGTAAAATATGTACATGGTCACAATGTTCTCCAAATTCTCAAACAGTACCTTTGGGGGAGGCAGGACAAGTCCGGGGTTCTTCAGCTTGGTTACGACTTTTAAATTATGAGGAACCACTTAAGCTAAGACTTTCTTTTATCTTAGCGGTGCTCGTCAACCGACGCATCCTTTCGACTTATTTGGTGTAGCCTTTGGCTCACGGGATTGGCTCGTCCAAGTGACATTGGCAACAACACCATTGTTTATTTATTCCTTTAACCCTCCAAGTGGAACAAACACATCGAGGAAAAATGTCTCCAAGGTTTACTGTGTCAGTGGCCAAAGTGTTCTATGATTTTTTACTTCACCCTTAGTCGATTAGAATGGAATACGGGAAACCCACCCTCGTTATTGTCCATTTATTTACGGTTATAAATAGATATATAAATAGGTATTATAAATTGTTAATTTTTAATACATATAAAGCTCTTCAAGTCTCGAAGACCATCCCATAAGAAATAATGGATTCGAAAAGTACAAATAAAAATATTCTTTGAGAGACTTATTTATATTTTTTACGAAAGTCATCCAAGATATTTAAGTGGTACAATTAGAGATACATCTGTTACCGCAAACGAAATACTTGGAAATAAAGATTTACAAATCCATGAAAAGCTATCAGCATCTTTGTGCATCAGGAAATAGGTGCATCCCTCAGTAAATGTCAGTCAAAGAGGGTTGCAGTTCCTAAACAATCGACCTGACCCTCCTACCGCAAAATTGCATGGGGAAAAGCACTGTCAGAAATGTATATTACATCCATTTTCGGAACATTTTTAGAGGTCGAAAATGGTACGCGACAACGGCTTTGAAGACATCATCGATTTGGCGGAATTGTACGTGCAAACCGCTTAGAGGTTTAAGATTTTCTTTTCTAGAACATACGGGAAATCCAAGTATAATTATAAAGCTGAATTCCAAACATTAATACGTATAATTCTATACTAGAACTAAAATTAGAACTGATAGAAAAGAAGACATAAAATAACTTCTTTACACAATTGATATTCTACTATGACATAAATTTCTTATTCAATTCTTCGGCGTGAAGAGATGTTTACACACTTCAGAACGGATATCCTTAAAATTACCAGTACTCGACATAAAGATTCACCTTGCTTTCTCCCGCGGGTTGAAATCGTAATTCCATTGCATGGGAACACACCCAGACTGTTTGTTTGCAAGGCACACATCACGTAATATCGTGTCTCACAACAGCGTGTCTTTTTTTTTCTCAAATTTCTCCTTCTCAGTACCATCATTCCCGTATCACTTCGATGTTTCCGAAAAGGATTATGGCCCGCAATGGGGTTATACCGCGGCGCTCCCGTCTTGTTGTGAGTTTTAAATATATTGCCAGAATTAATTGGTCGCGCGTTGTGTTCTGTTTGCTCACTTGCGTTGCAAGGTGGGCGCCCGCCGAAGGAAGACATCTTTTTTTTTTCGCCTTTTCCTTCTATACTTTGTGTGCCGCGATTCCTTTATCGCTCTTTATTGAATTCGCGTGTAGTGTGAGCAAATGCGAAAGTTTCTTGGTAGTTCTGGTTAGCATGCGGATTGGAGATTATGCGAGGAGGTTGGGGTGGTTCGCATGGAACAATGTGCGGCAGGAGGAGATATTTGGAATATAAAATTTATAGTTTAAAAAGGGTTAGCAATTTACTTTGGCAATTATGTATTCCGAACACATACGGTTACACAGTTTTACAGCAAGTCTACCGGAGATTAGCAAAAAGGAAATGAAGAGAAAATAATTTCGCTAATAAACTAGGTGGTTGCTGTGACGGGATATTTTTTTTCTTTTCATATTTCTCCGCATACAATATTAAAATTACATAAAACAAATATCCTTATTATTTGGTTCATTACATTAATTTTTTTTATGCACACCTAATGAAGTAAATAGGTAAAATTTATTTATGTATTTGTATATATATATATATATATATATATATTTATTTATATATATATATATATGTATATATATATATATGTGTATGAATATTTGTATATGTACATATATATATATATATATATATATATATATATATATATATATATATATATATATATGTATATATATATAATGTATATGTATATATATGTATATATATACATGTATATATATATGTATGTATGTATATATACATATATTTACATGTATACATATTATACACACACACACACACACACACACACACACACATATATATATATAATGTATATGCATATATACATGTATGTATATATATATGTCAGGTTTAAAAATGGTGGCTAAGAATTAAGCGAGTTATAATTAAAAATAATTAGAACTCATTAACTATAACGTAATAGGAGAAAGACACACCCTGGAGCGGAACTCTACAGAGTAAAAAAGCTGACGCGGAGGTAGACATATGAATTTGCCTAAGTAGCAACGCCAAAAGAGACGGTTCTGAGAGGAAACTTGGGCTGATAACATCCTCCACGCTTGTCGTGGCAAAGTATAAGAACAAAGGATATCTAAATGGTATAGCCATGGAGAGAAGGATTGCAATAAAGAAATTTTTATATATGAAATCAAATGTGTCTTAAATGCCTTAACCAGTCATGCGTGTCATGTATGTATATATGTATATTTATGTATATGCATATGTATATACATATATATATACATATATATATGCTTTATATATATATATATATATATATATATATATATATATATATTATGTGCGCATGTTTATATAATATAATGCTCATTACATATATTTTTCATGCAGAAAGAAATCACAAGCACATGATTGCACACACGCACATACCACATATACATTTGGTTTGCTTTGAATGGCTACAGTCTATTGCTTTGTTACGTGTGAACTAAAGATTCCAGGACTTACTTTCAAATGGCCTCGAGCATCCACGCTGACTGTGGGATTCGAACCCGCTTACTCCAGCAACGAATAGCGGCCCCCTACCACATATGCACAAACATATATACATATATGTATAAGGGTGTGTATATACGTTAATGACATTAAAAGATATATAAAATAAATATGGTATGAAATATATGCATGTAGGGGATATTAAAAAGGAATGTTTAAGAGGAAATAGCAAATGGATTTTCAAAATGTGAGCAAGTACTGAATATTTAAAACTTCAAATTTTCAAATATGCTATTTATGAAGGGAACTAATATGAAATATATATCGTCATTAGAAAGTCACATCAGTTTATTTGAACCATGTAATTTCATCTTCTATGAAACTTAGCTGTAAAATATCATTAATCTTAAATCTAATCATCGTCATCATCTTAATCTGTGAAGTGAAACAAATAGCAATGACTGAAAAAAATTCTTTACTAATAATTTTTTCTCTTATACTTTACAGTTTTTTACTTATCTTAACAGCACTCAATATGCTAAAGTAATTATTTTCTATTTGATAAATAATAACAAAACTCTTCATTTTAAAAATGTACTTTATATAAACCACTTGAATTATTAATAAAGTGGATTTTGAGGAGGGAGAGATGATTTCTTAATAAAATAAATTATAAATATAAAAGTATTTTTAAACCACTTTTATTTAATATGAAAAAAGATGTAAAATGTTCTAAAAAGAAAAACTTTTATTTGAGTCTTTAGTTATAACGCTTGCATGTAGATGGCGGTACTAGTTTTAAATATCTGCAATTGAAATTCCATTTAAGGTGAAAAGTTTTTTCCATTTACCAAACTGTTTTTTTTTCATTAATCGATTTTTTTATAATTGAATATTGTATTTTCACTATATTTTGACCTATATGCAAAATCTCAGATATCTAGCTAGTCAGGGAGGTAATTAAAAATTGATTTCAAAAATCAAGTGATATATGATAGTTTTTTAAGGTATCTGTTAAAAGAATGGGATAACATTAGCTTCAGTTAAACTGTCCTTCATTAACTAAACAAAGTTATTCTCTCTCATAGACAGGGATTATAAATGAAAAGAGCAAACAAAGACTGAAGTCCAAATTCCATTTTTTGAAAGTATGTACTAAATATGTATGCTAAATAGTCTA
>CM063511.1:124677757-124685257 GCA_032207245.1 Pardosa pseudoannulata
TGGAAGATTTCTTTCTAATATTTCATATAGTATAGTTATATTCCAAGGTGACGGACTTTGCGAGTGTTTAGTCTGTTTTGCAGAAGTAGTTAGATGTTTAGGAGCCTAAGAAATAACGGGGATTTAGAAAATGTCTGTAAATCCTTTAGTTGTAACGAACGAAAGCGGTATATCTTCTAAATCTTCATCCGGAAGTTAGGGTATAAATATATATATATATATATATATATATATATATATATATATATATATATATATATATATATATATATATATATATATATATATATATATATATATATATATATATATATATATATATATATATATATATATATATATATATATATATATATATATATATAGATATAGATATATCTTCCTCGAGAATGAAACTCATCTTGGAATACTCCACAAATACGAATACACCGATTTTTATCTTGAGCATTCATTTTACTCTGCACGACTCCCTCCCCTCCCCTTAAACCTCGCTTAAAAAAATAAAAAAAAATATATCCTCCTCGCACTCTTTAAAATGCTTGGAAAAAACTGCAAACTATTTTCTTGCGTGTGGAGCTGCCTATCGATAGGGGGTGGCAGAATAATCGATCGCGGGTGGGTGGCGAAGGAGGGGCTCTTGAGTTGCTGCAGGTGTGGTGGGAGGGATGAAAGAAGTCCATGATACTGGGAAGGGGGAGGAAAACCAATGGGAGGAGGCCATTGATTAGACTCCCAGGAAACAAAGAAGAAATTGCTTCTCTTTTCCTTCGACCGTCCCCTCTTTTTGTTTTGGTTGGGGATTACGGGATATTTTCTGATTTTATTTCTCGCGAGATTTATGAATTTGATGAAACTTTTCAATAGCTCTGAGATGTTCAAACTGGTAATTGACACGCGAGTTTCGGTTAGAGAACCTACCTGCTTCCTCCTTGTTTCTTCCTCCTCCTTTGACGACAACGTTTTCGGCCGAGTAAAGATCAAACCAATTAAAAGGCGTAATTTTTCTACATTAGTTATGAGTGAAAAGTTGTTTTTTTAGACGATGACGACGGCAAACACAAGACAAACCTCTCGAACAGAAGACATCGCATTCTTCGGTTGATGACTTTTGCTCTCTTTTTTTGGAAAGGTTTTAAGAGGTTTAATACCATATAAAGAACATCGATGCGTGCTTGATAAAAGTGTGTCTGTTGTACTTGTATCTAAATATTTAATAAAGTTATTTAAAATTTTCAGAGATATGCAAGACTTGCTTTTATGAAATTTTGAAATTATTCTTCTTAATATTTTAACAACATCATTTTTTTCCAAAATTCGATCAAAATATGTCAACATGTCAAATTTTTTATTGCATTTTTTATTTACAGTTTTAAATAATAAAATTGACATTTTTAATATTTTTAAGCATTCAGGGTATTTTTTTTACTTTAATATATAAAATGGCAATTTCCCTGTAAGTTGTCTTTTTTTTTCTACATGGTTGCCTAACAAAGAAGCTACATGTACAGGGATTATTACAATTATTATTATTTTTTTAATCTGTAGTGACTGAATGAAGCCATCTGTACTACTATCAGATTGATTAGTATCGAAATCAACCAGTGAAGTTTCACTGCTATTAGATTCCTTTACAGATATTTCAGACTAACATAATGCCCTTCATATGACGGGATCAGTAAAATTTTTAACTTTCCACAATCGTTAGGTACCCTATGAGGCAGGAAAATAAATGGTTTGTTTTTTGGCAGAGAATTATGTTGCAATAAAAAACAATCGATGATTAAATTTAAAATTATCACATATGTACCTAATCTATTATTTAAGCCAAATATGAAAGAAAATTATTTACGTTATATCTAAGTATAGTGATAAAACGTATGAAAATAATGCAGACGATATTTAAATAATTTAAAATAATAAGTGATTAAATGAGATGGTTAAAGGAATGACGTTATGATGCTAGAAAATAATTTATTTTTGACTATTTATTATGTGGTAAATTTATAAATTTAATCACCTGCTCTTAACCGGGGAAAATAGGGCTTGAAATAATGGTATTAAAGGCTCAAAAAAAGGGGATGGGTGGATTTCGAACGTTTTAAAGACCACAGTATTTTTCGCTGTGATATAAAGCATATTTATATCAAATTATTTTAGAATCGGATGGATAGTTTAGGAGAAGAGAAACTTTACTCGCTTTGAATTTTGCTAACCCTAACTCTTCAAGATTCCAATATAGATGCCTCTATCCGTTCCAAGTCCAACCACTTCATAAATTCGAGAACATACAGACAAATAACTTAGGCTATTATTATATACTAGATTCTGATTACGAGTCGCATTTCAAATCACAAATTAGCTGAATACTCTCTAAATCAGCCATTATCCTAAAGTACAAATAGATTCCATCAATATAACTATTGAATAATTAATAAAATGCAATCAAAATGCTAGGCACTGAAAGATAAAATTCGTCTCATGATACAAAGCACGTAAAAAAAAGAGTGCCCATCAGAGGAGAAAACACATCCATATAACTAGTGATTACTAAAATGCGATCAAAATGCTAAGTACTGAAAGATGAAAATTCATCTCATGATACAAAACACTTTTAAAAAAATAGTGCCAATCAGAGAAGAAAATACAGTAGGAAGCAAACTATCCTTTAGAATACATTTAATGGCTAAATTGGTATTAAATATAAAAAATATACGGGGGAAACAGTACAAGCAAGTGAAAAACAAGATTGCTGGTCTTACATTATTAACAAACCATCGTAACGCCCAAAACAATTATTAATGGAAGACTGTTTTGAACTGTTCACCATAGTTCTTCATTAAGAAAAAATTGGATTTTATTATGTTTAAATTACACCAAATATGTTAGTACCCAGTTATGCTATTACGCATAATAATAAATTACATCTCCTGTACTGTTTCCCTTATTCAGTTTCGATAACATCTTTAATTAAAAGCTTTAAACATGAATACTGAACTACGTTGATTAGTGAAAAACAATCTTATATTATTAATTATTAATAAACATTTGTATGTGCATAATGTTTTACCTGTAAAATAAATCTCTAATGCATCTTCAGTTATTAATTTGAACTCGGGGTTTTATTGGGGATAACGAATTATCAGTTTTAAGTTTCAAACCTATCCCCCTCGAAATGTCAAAATGCTTAACTGAACTTTGATTAAATGTCTACAAAGTGCACTTGTGATCTGACCTATTCCCAGATGAGATATATGACACCATGAATTCCTAATGACCGCGAAAACAAGAATGTATCCCTGAAACCATATTTCACTACACTCTGTGACCACCAATGATTAGTTAAAAACAATCTGATATTATTAATTATTAATAAACCTTTGTATGTGCATAATTTTTTTACATGCAAAATAAATCTCTAATGCATTTTTAGTTATTCATTGGAATTCGAGATGTTTTTTGGGGATAACGAATTATCAGTTTTAAGTTTCAAACCTATCCCCCTCGAAATGTCAAAATGCTTAACTGAACTTTGATTAAATGTCTACAAAGTGCACTTGTGATCTGACCTATTCCCAGATGAGATATATGACACCATGAATTCCTAATGACCGCGAAAACAAGAATGTATCCCGAAAACCATATTTCACTACAGTCTGTGACCACCAATGATTAGTTAAAACACAATCTGATATTATTAATTATTAAATAAACCTTTGTATGTGCATAATTTTTTTTACCTGTAAAATAAATCTCTAATGCATCTTCAGTTATTAATTTGAACTCGGGGTTTTATTGGGGATAACGAATTATCAGTTTTAAGTTTCAAACCTATCCCCCTCGAAATGTCAAAATGCTTAACTGAACTTTGATTAAATGTCTACAAAGTGCACTTGTGATCTGACCTATTCCCAGATGAGATATATGACACCATGAATTCCTAATGACCGCGAAAACAAGAATGTATCCCTGAAACCATATTTCACTACACTCTGTGACCACCAACTCGAAAAAGAATCTCTCGCTCTATGACCCTTTGCATCCATATTTAATAAATCTACTTTTATGCTTGCCTTAGCGTGACAAATCGAAGCATGGTACCAAAAAAAAAAGTGTATCAGATCAAAAAAGAAATAAAAAAAATATAGCGGAACAGAAAGTCCAATATAGCATGTACTGAATTATGTTCTTTTCTCCCCCTTCTGCCCTCATAGGCGTATAAAAACCGCTGTCCACCAAAGCGTTAATCCGGTATGCATTTCAGTTTAATTTGTTTCCACTCTGGCCCCTGTTACATGACTTGTTCTCACTTGTGCTTTTAACGAGTGGAATTTCGGATCATTCTTGCGGCACGTTCTTATTAATACTTTGCCCGTAAAGTAACTTCAACTTTTTTTTTTAGTATGGGAGGTTAGTGTGATACTTAAATCCGGATGATAAGCTGTTGTTTAAGATGAGAAAACATAAAAACTAACTCATTTCATTCGTTAATACGATGCATTAAATTACTTGACTATGAAATTTGCTTAAAAGTTTTTAAGTTTATTGGTTAATGCAGATTCACCCACCTGCCACTATATATATATATATATATATGTGCATGTTTGTATATATATATATTTGTGTATTATATATATATATATATATATATATATATATATATATATTGTATATGTATATATATATATGTATATATATATATGTATGTATATATATATATATATATATATATATATATATATATATATATATATATATATATATATATATATATATATATATATATATATATATATATACATATGAGATCTTTTTACCTCATTTGGAAGGAATTTCCATACTGATATTACAGATCTGCAGTCGTGGAACTTGCGACGAAATTGACACGAAATAAAGAGAAATGGAATCTCAAACTATCGTAGTTATTCACTTTTTTTTATGACGAACGAAACCGCGACTCTTTTTGACAAAAACCATAACTCAACTCCGTGCATCTTCTTTTATAGTTGTTTATACCAGCCAGTTAGTGATCCCCACAAGTTACGTGGATGACTTAATTTAAGGGTCAGAAATCTATTTTTAGCAATACATCTGGAAGGAATCAACCGAGGAACATTCGAGAACATTCGCTAGGGTTGCTAGAAAGGAATTATCGGAAAAACAGAATCTGAACCGAAAGTGATAAAAATATCATTACATATCTCTCTCTCTCTCTCTCTGTATATATAATGTTTGTGTATACATATCTCTTTTTTTATATGCATATATATATATATATATATATATATATATATATGTGTGTGTGTGTGTGTGTGTGTGTGTGTGTGTGTGTGTGTCAGGTTTTAAAATGGGGGTTAAGAATTAAGCGAGTTATAATTAAAAATAGTTAGAACTCATTAACGATAACGTAATAGGAGAAAGACACACCCTCGAGAGGAACTATACAGAGTAAAAAAGCTGACGCGAAAGTGTACATAGGAATTTTGATTAGGTAGCAACGCCAAAAGAGACAGTTTTGAGCGGGAACTCGGGCTGATAACATCCTCCACGTTTGTCGTGGCAAATTATGAGAACAAAGGATTTCTAAATGGAATAGCCATGGACAGAAGGATTACAACAAAGAAGTTTTTATATATGAAATGAAATGTGTCTTCCATGCCTTTACCACTTTATATATATATATATATATATATATATATAATTGTGTGTGTGTGTGTGTATGTGAGGATTTAAAGATGAAAATACAGGGCCTGCAAACCTGGGGTCACCACCAAGTTCAAATGCTTGTGAAAGAATGTTTTAATTTTTAAAAAAGTCAGGTGTTATTTGATTACCTATTAGGGAAAATAAACTTCATAATTCATATATCTTACACGATATTTATATGGTGGCATGATACAATTCAGGGCCATCGATCTTATATTTTCTTATTTGATATATTTTCTGTAATAGGCCACCGTTTAATCCGAAGCTAAGTGTCTTAAAGTAAGCTAAAAAGGACACAAAACATTCAATCTTCAGTAATTTTTTATTGTGCATGACATACCTGAAAACTGGCAGAAAAGAAAATAGAGATATTTATAACAAGAAACTCCGAGTTAAACATAAATCTACTTCACAATTATTCCTGCCTGTGAAAGTCAGTAAAAATACATTTATTAGCCGAAAAATTCGTCATCTCATGCATTCGTTAGTCCACCTATCACTTTACTTAAGTTACTCTCGTACCTGAACACACTTCTATGGTGCGTAACCAAACTACATTTATCGCCAAGCGATCGCATAAATATGACGCACACGTTCCACCGATCTCCGTCAATATCTTTTATCGCCCGCTATTCCAACCCCCCCCCCCTGCTCTATACACACACTCAGTCCGAGGTTCATGCATTATTCACGTCCCCCTCCTCCGAAAGATCCCTTGTCCAGATGGCATTTAAACACCCACCCCGATCCTTTTTTATGGGTCCTCTATAGACCCGAGAATTACATCATTTAGTTCTTTTTCACCCCCTCTGTCGGGTAGGTACGTGCGAGTGACACATGGATAGCGGTAGTCGCAGCAGCGCACGCGACACGTTTTTATTTCCTGCCGACCTCTGACTTAAACAGTGTCCTAATCGCCGCCCTAGGGAGATAGGCTGTTGATGATAAGTGGCAAAGATGACGGAGGGTGTAAATGGGATTAGACGCGGACGGCGGTGAGGACGGAACGCGCTTTTTCTCCAGCAGAATAAGTCCCGAAGTCGAAAGCATTCTCGGGACTATCAACTTTACCACTCCAAAAGACTTAAATCCGGAATAAATCTTAACGAGTTAATGATAGATAGATAGATAAATAATATTTTTTACGTATATGTATCTACATATATACACACACATACAAACATATATATATATACATATATATATATATATATATATATATATATATATATATATATATATATATATATATGCATACATATATATATACATATATGTGTGTAGGTGTATGTATTTTTATACATATACGTGAAAAAATATTATTTATCTATCTATGATTAACTCGTTAAGATTTTAAGGCTTTTAGAGTGGTAAAGTTGATAGTTCCGAGAATGATTTCGACTTCGGTATATATATATATATATATATATATATATATATATATATATATATATATATATATATATATATATATATATATATATATATATATATATAACTTTATATCTGCTTCTTCACATATAAGTTTTAATAGAATTATTTATAATGTAATTGGTAAGCTCAATGCATTTTTTTAATTTCCTTAAAAGTTAAATGTTTACCTTGTTCCACTTTATAATGACATCTGAGATGCATACATTTTTCCATCTATCTCCCTCACTTTCTCTATCTCTCTATATATTTATATAATGATATTTTTGTCACTTTCAGTTCCGATTCTATCTTTCTGTTAATTCTTTTTTAGTAAACCTAGCGATTGTTCTCGAATGTTCTCTAGTAGATTCCTTCCGGTTGTAC
>CM063511.1:124695257-124707757 GCA_032207245.1 Pardosa pseudoannulata
AAAACGTTTGCTTTAAAAATTGTTTAAAATAGATATTAGTAAAAACTGAATTTTCTTTTTCGGTAATTAATTTATAAGGTGATGAACATTAAAATAACCTCTTTGATTCTTATAGTTAGTTATATTTCACAAATAAATTAGACAGAAATATGAAATTTATACGCAAATTTCACCCAGCTTGAATATCTACTATAGCCTTATCGAAGTTACAGGCTATAACTCTTCTACAAGAGTTATGAAATGCCTGTCCATTCTTCGTCTCGAAGATTTCTGTGTAAAACGAAAGCTGATTCATCCTTTTCGTGTTGACATTTTCCGGAGACCACGTGGATGTTTCGTGTTAACTTTCTATTTCCGTTTTTTCGTGGTCTGCTGTAGTTACGTCTCTGTGTTACATTTCGATGATACACGACAAACGATAGCCACGAATCATAAATTGGGAATTAAATATTTCTTTAGATTATCCTTTAAAGGGAATTAACCCTTTATACCATCACATAATTTTTGGCAATATTTGTACAAAAATCATAGTATTTTTGTAGACTATTTCATAAAATTATATACAAATTCACTTAAAAGGGTAGAATTTTCTTTAATTGGACGCTTTATTTTAATATACGAATTTCTTTCTCATAAGCCGAACGATGGCCGAATGGTAGAGCGCTGCTCTTCGGAACCGGAGTTCGCGGGTTCGAATCCCGCTGCTGGCATGGATGTTCGTAGCCGTTCGGAATCGGCTTTAAACCGTAGGTCCCGGTCTCATTAGCCCTCGTGTGCAAAACAGTAGACCGTAGAGCTCCAAACCAAACCAAAATTTCCTCATAAATTTTTTATCGATAAAAGCATAGACAACCTTAACCGACCACATTCAAATAGCGATTTTCGTGAAAATTATCGAAAAAAAATTTATTTGTTTATTTTAAAGATCAGTTCTTTAGATTTCGAAAAAAGTTTTCAGCTTATTTTTAGAGTCATTAGAAGTAGTGATAAAGCTGTTTAATCATCGCGGAAGTGACGAAAAGGTACCGGAAGTGAGCAGTTAAACGACTTCAACAGTCATAACTACTAAAATAATTTTTAGAATTTAATTACAACTTAACTGTAAGTTTTTAATGATGTTATGTATGCATTGAACTCTATTATAAATATATTCATTTTGAGATGAGTTATGGGCATTTATGTTAGAAATTTCATTATTTTTTTCTTGAATTTTTGGCTCTAAATTACTTGATTGGTTATAACTCATTTATACTTTAGAATATTTTCATTCTAGAGGTTCAATGCATACATAATTGATATATGTCTACATTTATCCAAGTAAAAGGGGAAAATCCAAAAAAAAAAGGGGAACATTTATCCAAGTAAAGTTGCGTATTTGTTTAGTCAGGAGTTTTGGCGTAATAATAATATATATGTAATTATGTTTATTTTCATATTTTTCTATGTTTTATAACCTGTTACTGTAATAACTACAAAAATATTTCCATAAAAACCTTATTTAAAAATTTTGACTCCGAAAGTGGTCCGTTACCTTAATAGGGTCACGACTATTAAATATTAGAGACACATAGTACCTCTCAAGACAGAAAATCTTAATTACAACAGCTTTTTTTTAAATTCATCATAAAGCGTTATGCTCCTTTTAGAATAAAGCTTTTACAAGTCCCTAACTTTACAATAATTATTTAGTTTTGTCATTAAAAGTAATATATTTTTTATAATCCCATGTAAAATATTGTGCATTATATGCGTAATTTGGCATGCATTTTTTATATAAGCCAAAAAAATAAATGAAAGTCACTTACCCGAAAGACATCTTTTGAAACATGTATAGCAAACTAAACATTTATATCAAGTTAAAGTAACATATATGTTTTATTCTGTAAAAATATTTTAGCATTATCTGCCATTGTAAAATTTAAAATAAAATAACTGTTAAGAAAATGAAAATTTTAATAAGTTAATCTTTATTGTGAAAAATATATATATTTCTTTTATCAATATAATACAACTAAGGTTCAGAGAATAAAAATTATTATTAACTTAGATTTTGTGTTAAAAATCTGCTTATAATTTACAAATTTAAGAAGTAATTTAGCAGATATATGATGTCTTTTTTTTCAATTCATGTAAATATGTTGTCTTTTAAGCATTACTTCAGATAACAAAATAATGTAATACTATGCAATAACAAAACTAAAATTTTTTTATTTAGGTACTCCTTAATGAAGTTAGAAAAATTTAACTCACAATATTTATAGTTTTTATTCCAGTTCCCAATAAATTGGCTGACCCAAAAGTAAGATAATACCATTTAATAATGTTTTTTTTTCTGCATTGTGTAAAGGGTTCAACTGAAAATAAATTCGTGGAGCATAAATAAATATTACATCAAAATACGAAAGTTTTTGTGAAATTTATAAACTGTTCTTTACAGAAAAAAAAAAAGATAATCTTCTTGATTACTACGTATTACATAAAAGGTCTATATAATATTGAAACGATATAATATTGAAAAGTAAATACCTTAAACATAAATATTTATTTTATAGCACTCGGCGGAACGATGGATTAATGGGTAGGGTGCTGTTCTTCAGTACCATAGTTGAGGGTTCTCTTCCCACTGCTGGAATTAGTTTTTTTCATTCAGACATTCAGAATCGGCTTTAAACAGTAGGTCCCACTCTCAATAGCCTTCGTATATCAAGAAAGTAGACTATAACACTTCAAATTATATAGCCTAAACCAATCAACTATCAATACCCAAATGTGTTTGTAAAATTCCAATTTCGAATAGAGTGGCTGATGAAAAAATAAGTTAATACCACTTAAAAACAGGGTGTTAACCCTGCACCCTGGAATAGTTCAGATAAAATATAAATAAATAAATAAATAAAAGCAGGCGGGCTTTTAGGTATTGCAGTTGAAGGTTCGATTCCCACTGCCGGAATTAGTTTCTGTAGACATTCGTAATCGGCTTTAAATAGTAGGTCCCCTTCTTAATAGTCTTCGTACATCAAAAAAAGTAGACTGTAACACTTCAAACCATCTAGCCTAAATCAATAAACTATCAGCACCCGAAAGTTCTTGTAAAAGTCCAGTTTCGAATAGAGTGCCTGAATCAAAAATAAGATAATACTACTTAGCCCTGCACCTTGGAATAGTTCAGATAAAAAATAAATAAATAAATAAAAACTTGCGGGCTTTTAGGAATTGCAGTTGAGTTCCTTCCCACTGCTGGAATTAGTTTCTGTAGACATTCGTAATTGGCTTTAAACAGTAGATTTCCGTCTCAATAGTCTTCGTATATCAAAAAAGTAAACAGTAGCACTTCAAACCATATAGCCTAAATGAATAAACTATCAGCACCCGAAAGTTCTTGTAAAAGTCCAGTTTCGAATAGAGTGCCTGAATCAAAAATAAGATAATACTACTTAGCCCTGCACCTTGGAATAGTTCAGATAAAAAATAAATAAATAAATAAAAACTTGCGGGCTTTTAGGAATTGCAGTTGAGTTCCTTCCCACTGCTGGAATTAGTTTCTGTAGACATTCGTAATTGGCTTTAAACAGTAGGCCCCATTCTCAACAGCCTTCGTATATCAAGAAAGTAGACTATAGCACTTCAAATTGTAGCCTAAACCAAACAACTATCAGTACCTGAAAGTTTTTGTAAAATTCCAATTTCGAATAGAGTGGCTGATGAAAAAATAAGATAATAAAACATAAAAACTGAGTGTTAGCCCTGCACCTTCGAATGGTTCAGATAAAAAACTTGGAAAACGTGAATATATATTCTATTAGTAATTGAATGTTTTTTCTAAATTACACATCCCTGTATATAACCCTTTACAAAAGTGAGATAATACCCCTTAATCACGCCGTGTTCCCAAAATGGTCTATACACTTCCGAAATGATTCAAATAAAAATAAAAACCTCAAACGTAAATATATATTCTATCATCACCCAAAAGTTTTTGTGAAACTCCAGTTCCCAATAGATTGTCTGACACAAAAGTAAGATAATACCACTTAATAACGGCGTGTTTTTAGCCTACCGCTGTATCCAATTTCCGAATGAAGTACGGAAATGAATTCGAAACGCAGATTACCTATAGCGGAATGAGGCCTCCTCTAAATACTAAAGCTCAACAAACAGCCACGTGTTCGCGAGTACACGCGGCACAGCCTAACATGGCTCTCTCGCGTCTATATACATCACGGAGCCATATAAACGCGGGCATGCAGTGGATTATTTGACAGGTTACAGAGTTAACGTTTCGCAGAGCGCCGGGGTATTGTCGTTTCCATAGCATTCGGATATTCAATTCAATGATGTTTCGAGAGTCATTTCATGTTACCCCATCGGATGGTATATACCATTATGGATTGCTTTAAATCTGAGGATGAGTGATATGGATTACGCTATAAAGGCACGGCGTGACAGGAAAAAACAATTCTAATGCTCATTGGATAGCACTCTCTATTGTGTGCATCAAAAAACATTTTGAGCAATATATATGAACAAACCTATTAAGTCTAACAATAATAAATCTAACAATTTATAATAGTGGAGAGCATGTTAAAAGAGATTTATAGGAATAGTTATCCGTTTACATATTCAAAATACAAATGTATTTATGAATATACATATATATATATATATATATATATATATATATATATATATATATATATATATATGACACGGAGGAGTGGTTAAGGCATGAAAGACACATTTGATTTCATATATAAAAACTTCTTTATTGTAAACCTTCTGCCTATGGCTATGCCATTTAGATACCCTTTGTTCTCATATTTTGCCACTTCAAGCGTAGAGGATGTTATCAGCCTGTGTTCCCGCTCAGATTTGTCTTTTTTTGGCGTTGCTACCTAAGCAAATTCATATGTCTACTTCCGCGTCTACTTTTTTACTCTATATAGTTCCACTCAAAGGTGTGTCTTTTTCCTATTACGTTATCGTTAATGAGTTCCAACTATTTTTAGTTATAACTCGCGTAATTCTTAACCTCCATTTTTAAACCTCTCTCTCTCTCTCTCTCACACACACATACACACACACACACACACACACACACACACACACACACACACACACACACACACACACACATATATATATATATATATATATATATATATATATATATATATATATGTATATATATATAAATATATATATATATATATACATATGTATATATATATATATATATATATATATATATATATATATATATTTAAGTATGTGTGTGCGTGTGAGTGCGAATACGTGTATGTGTGTGTTTGATCTGCACCTGTGTACGAGATTTGAATTATCCTATTCATACACGCAATACATATCACACTTTTACACAACTTCTTAAACATTAAAATATTGTATTGTACATAATATTACATCGAAATTAACGACACTTTACTTACATGTACATACATTCATACAAAGATATTTATATATATTTCCCTCCTCGGTTTCGCATCATCTCGCTAAGGGATCCAACTCTGTAATTGCAAAGTATTTTCATGGGTCATTCAATGCTCTACTCCTGATTGAGAACATGTCTTTTCCATAGTCTTAAATAAAGTAAAGTTGCACTATGAACTAGTTGCTTTCTGTTATGGGACCACGACTGCATCACAAGTAGACTTATTAGTTAAGCTACGCATTGCCCAGTTTAAAAATAATATCGGCTAATGTTTCTAAACTTCTTATGTAACCGCCAGATATCATTTCACCGTGTTTAAATGTAAATATATAAAAAATATATATGAATATAATTCGGTAGTTAAGAGATAGTTCTAGATAATTTTCTTTTCTTTATCGGATGTTTGTATATAAATGCATATGCAGTAACAATTCCCGTCGTCTCCAAAACCCGTCGTCAGTGTGGTAACATTATTTTTACTTGAAAAAAAAATCTTTCTTGATAAGGTATACAAAGAGCTTGAAAACATGTAATAAAGTGACCGCATTCTGTACGGTGAAAAAAAGAGAGAGAAAAAATGCTTTAATTAGAAGGTTTTGTGTACTAATTTTGTCCCGCGAGTTGAAACCCGTACTTCGTAAACACAGTCTTTACGTTGATTATTGTATCTTAAACACAGTAATTTTGTTTCGAGATTCTGTAGCCCTGTGCGACACTATTGTATTCAAATGAACAGCACAGGGGACGGTAGAGGGGGAAATAAAGTATATACCGACGTAGTAAATACAAGAAAGAAAAAGAAAAAAAAAATTCCGAACGAAATGTCGTGTCTTTGACGAGAGAAGCCTGCGATATATTTTTCGCTGTCATTCAAAAACAACTCAACTGTTGAAGAACATCCTTTTTAAAAGCTGTCTGATGCAAAAAAAAGAAATAAAAAAAATTCCGGAACGAGTGTTGGGCTTCAGAACACAAACCGCAGATTAGAAGTGACACTTGGGGCGTATCAGGGGGCGTCGGTAGCAAGTGGCAATTACCCCTCTCAGCGGCGAAAATTACAGGGGCGCGGGCGCCGGGGCGGAAAATGATACGACTCACGCGAAAAACCCCCTCGAATTAGAGGCAGATATGAAAATATTCGGGCGGACGGGGGAAAAAATATGTACGGAAGAAGATATGCATTGAATGAGATGGTGGAAATTGGAGAGGTAGATGGAAAAAAGAAAGGGAAGGCAAAAGTTGTGTATGGGGAGGTGGGGAAATTCTTAACCTGTAATGAAAGGCTCCTCAAATAGCACTTATTGGATCGTAAATACTTTCTTTTTCAAAATGATTTCATTGGTGGTGAGGAAATTTTCTTTTCCACTTTCCGTCGCGAGAGTTCCCTATTTGGAAACTACTTAACTCGAACTCGCGCAAGTTCCGTTCCTTTTTGGCTTACGGGTTGTTTTTTCGCGTTTGATTGGGACTGACAATTACGTTCTCTGAAACGGCAGAAAAGGATTCAATTTTAGAGAATTGCCGTAGGGAGATAAAAAGGGTGCTTACGGAGATGTATTGCTTATTTTCGTCTAACGCTCATTTATGACGCCCTCTATTAATAACCGCTTGATTTGAGATCTTTCTTTTTTTAGCCAATTTGTAAGGAGAAACGTATATAACTATTGGAGAATGTTTTGAATTGTGTTGTAGCTTGAAGAAATCATAATAATTTTCATCTTCGAAAAAATTTCAAAAATATAAAGACCATTAAAATTGTTGATATATATATTTATATATCATCGCTACAACTTGTATTTTTATACTATGCCTTGCTCTCAAATAAAAATGGTCGTTGCGTAATTTTAACCACTTAAAGACCTTATAACTTTTCTATAGGAGTAATTTTCCATGTTGTTATTGTTGCTTTGAAAGCAACCCTTTAATTCTACTTTAAATTTTTTTTTCAGTAATGAACAATATTTCGATAAATTTAATACAGTTATGGTGGCCTGAGTTATCTTGTAAGGGAATTCCATAGATTAAAGGAACGAATTAACCCAGTTTAGGTCATTTTTAAGAATTTTAAATTTGAAACTATTATTTTAAAAAACTATATGAAAGTCCTATAATTGTGCAATATTGTTTATATACTAACTTAATACACGTTTCTACATTTTCATGGGTTATATATAATTTATATTCTGTATCTGGGGAACAGGCATATTAGAGCCGTTAATCTGTATTACATATTTTATTACATATCTGTATTATATATATATATATATATATATATATATATAAAAGGAAAATTCTCAAGGATTTTCAAAACTTAAATCAAGGTCTAAAAATTCCCGCGTCATTTTGCATTCCCCTTTTTAACTCCTAAATTGACCATTGGGGGCTACAGTTTACTCCCTCAGAGAAAGGGCCTGGCCAATTATCACTCTACATGGCCCTAGCGGACAATTTAGTAAATATCCAAACAAAAAGGAGATTCAAGATGTCGTTTGCAGATATTTTGACCACAGATATTGACCCAGGTGTTAGGGGTCTTATACATGCTAGCTGACCCTTCAGTTTGTCCTGTCCCTATGATGAAGTGGGAACCCATCCTCCAACGTAATCCTAATAAAGGTCTTTAGTTAAAACGGTCTCAGTTTTATGGCCACCAATCGAGACCACCCATCGAGAACCACCCATCGAGAAGTCCGTCTCACTACACACACACACACACACACACACACACACACACACACACACACACACACACACACTCACTCACACACACACACACACACACACACACACACACACACACACACACACACATATATATATATATATATATATATATATATATATATATATATATATATATATATATATATATTACATATTGTATATTTTAATTGATAGCATGTACCATACATTTTACTGGCACCCAAAATTGACAGTGGGAAAAAGCTTATTCAAGTGTGACTATTAATTTTCATGTTAGAGATAGCGAAAAAAGTATTGTTTTATTTATGCTGCTTTTTTGGTTTAAAATTACTTTTTAATTATATAGATGGCGTTTCTGCTGCCAAAAACACGTGCATGCTATTTAAAATGAGGTGGGACGTAGTCAGCCAGTCATCAGAGTGTTAATATTAATCCCATGTTTATGTTTACGAAACGAAACTAAGTTATGCAACGGAGTTATATAAGAATAGTTAAGCTAAGCAGGAATCCATTTTGAAATATATGAAGTCACTGAATGTTACCACAGTCAGAAGAGAAAGAAATGTATCTTGCTAAAGGTTGTAATATTAGGGATAAAATCTCAAGAAAATTTATCTTAATACAATTATAGTTCAGTTAGTTTTGGGTTAAAATATATATATATATATATATATATATATATATATATATATATATATATATATATATATATATATATATATATATATATATATATATATATATTATATATATATATATATATATATATATATATATATATATATTCATATATATATATTTATATATACATACATATATATATATATATATATATTTTAACCCATATATTATATATCATATATAGAATACGTAAGAGGTTGTTAGAGATTGTAATCTTACCCATAGTCACATATATCCTTCAAATCACTGTAACATTTTTTTAAAAAAAGATTCTGAAGCTTATAACAAACTTATCAAATAAAATTTATCTATATTTAGTTTTTAACTATTAGTAGAATTTATGCACATATATCGGTATTCTACTGAAACTAAAAGAGACAAGCTGTTCTAAAATCTTAAAATAGGAAATGACGCCCTTGTCTTACTTTATCAGCAAAAGCTAAAGACATAATAAAATTTATTGTAATTATCATTAGAGCACAAGAGTTTTTAAAACCTTAAATTTAACATACCAAAATTTTCAACTTCTTGTTCGGGCGTCTGTTTAACAACCATATACCGCCCTGCCATAGCGTTCTGTACACATTTCTAATGGTTTCTCTTTACGCTCCATCAACTATGAACCATTTTAGAATACAATTTCCGATTACAACAGGGTGACACAGAAAATGAATGGTCTGCCAGCCAAAAAACTTTCCCTTGTAGTACAAAAACTTGCCAGAAGGAGCTTCCAAAACCAGAAATTTGTACTTCCGACAGAATCGCTCGTTATCACGGAATCCTTTTACTTTTATTAAGGCTCATTAACCTTGTTGCTACTGGAATGTGTCATACACACGCTACACACAAGCATATGTTTGCATGCTTGTAATGCTATGAAAATGCGCTTTCCTGTATTTCATATTTTGATAAGTATAAAATGAGGAATTTGCTGGGATATGAGCATACAAGTATGGTTTAATGTCCTACATTGCCTGACTTCCATTTCTTTTAAATGTCATTTCAGTACTAACTATTATATGACTCATGTATCTGTAATATATATGAATATAATTATTAAGGAAATTATTCCAATGAAATTTAATTACTTCCTTTACGACTGAAAATTATTCCTTATCAATATGTATCTCAATACTTAATTTCTTTCAAAGAATGAAATACTTTTTAAAAAAAACTTTTGATGAAAAACTTTTTTTAAAAAGTATTAAGCTACATATTGTAAACAATTAAGCAATTGTTTCGTCAAAATGATTTCAATTGACGAAATTCAATTGATCGATTCAATTGACGAAGCAATTGTTTCGTCAAAATTCACTGCACTTAATTTTTACATTTCATTTTACGGCTGAAAAAAATTCCTTATCGATATCTACCTCAATACTTAATTTCTTTCAAAGAATGAAATACTCTTTAAAAAAATTAAGTTACGTATTGTAAACAATGGAAGCAAATGTTTCGTGAAAATGATTTTCATTGGACTGACATTTCATTTTTATTCATTAATTGATAAATTTAGTCTTTTCACTGGCAGTAAAGTAACTTGCAGTATAAAATCTATATTTTATAAATAATGTCTGAAATATATGCTTTATACACATGTGCATGGGTGTACAAAGCTAAAAAAAAAGTTTAAACTAATCAGTCGAAAATTAATGGTTATATGCTAATAATGCTAATTGTACCTTGATTCTTAATGTCTTTCAAAGAATGAAATATTCTTAAAAATAACTATTATGTTACGTAAACAGAGAAAGCATTTGTTTCGTCAAAATAATATTCATTGAACTTAATTTTTACGTTTCATTTTTGTTTCTTGATATATATTTATTTTATTTTTATTAACAATAAAGTAACTTTCCAGTACAAAATCTATATTTTATAACTGAAGTATAATATAGGTGCTTTACACGAAAGGTCATACGTGTACAAAACTGAAAAAGAGATTTAAACCAATCAAATGAAGTTAATGAATTTATGCAAATAAAAGTTAATTGTACTTTAGTACTTAATTTCTTTCAAAGAATGAAATATTCTTTAAAAAATTAAGTATAAAGCCACATATTGTAGACAATGGAAACAATTGCTCTGTCAAAACGATATTTATTGAACTTAATTTTTGCATTTCGTTTTTATTTGTTGATTCATATATTTATTCTTTCGATTAACAATAAAGTAACTTGCCAGAACAATATATATATATATATATTATAAATAAGTGTGAAGTTTATATGGCTTTACACGCATGTGCATGAGTGTACAAAATTAAATAAGAAGTTTAAACTAATAAATCGAAAGTTAATGAATAAATGCAAATAAATGTTAATTGTACCTTAATACTTAATTTCTTTCAAAAAAGTAAATATTCTATTAAAAAATTAAGTATTAAGCTACATATTGTAGACAAAGAAAGCAATTATGTTTCTTCAAGATGATATTCATTGGACTTTATATTTACATTTTGTTTTGGAGTGCTACGGTTTACTGTTTTGCTACACGAGGACTAATGACTCCGTGACCCACTGCTTAAAGCTGATTCCGAACTGCTACGAACATCCATGCTTGCAGCAGGATTCGAACCTACGGACTTCGGTACCGAAGAGCAGCATTCTACCATTCAGCTCTCATCCGGCTGATATATTTACATTTCATTTTTATTTGTTGATTGATATTTTTATTATTTTTTTTTTGACTGACAATAAAGTAACTTGCCAGTACAAAGTCTGTATTTTGTAAATAAAATCTAAAGCCTATGCGTTTCACACGTGTGTATGAGTGTAAAACAATAAAAAAAGAAGTTAAAACTAATTCGTCAAAAGTTAAAGAATGTATGCGAATGCATACCAATTGTATTAGTATTCTACATAAATTTTTTTTTTTAAGTTTGTTCTGTACTTGCCAAATTGGATTCCTCTAACTCAATGTTGACCTAAAGGAAAAATAAAACTACCCTTTGGCTAGTTCGCATTTTAAGAATTCTGTAAAAAATACTGCCACGTGATAGAGCTGCAAATTCTCTAGGATGCAATCTTTCCCATTTGTAAAAAGCATTGAGAAAAATATATTTAATTTTAAACTAGTTGTGAGTTATTTTAGCGTACTTTTTTTCAATCATAAATAAGAACATTTAACAGACAAAAGAAAAGGACAGCTTCCAAGAGAATTTGCTAATCTATCCAGTGGTATAATATTTTTAAGGAATTCTTAAAATGAGAACTAGCTAGAGGGCATCCAATATGAAAGGTACAGACCTACCTAAACCTCAATCTCTCCCCCCCTCCCCCTCAAAAAAAATAACATGCCTTTAGTTTCGGAACTGAACTCTTAGTTTAATTATAACATGTGTAGTCCTGGTACAAAAAAAATTCGATTTATAATTTTTTTAAAACAAGGTATTTATTTGATTGATCGGTGTAGCAATAAATTAAATTAAATCTTTGGAGTTTAATTTATTAAGGTACTGTATATACTGTATATGAAATGCTTACAAGAGTAGGAAACATGTGATGCTTGTCTTTTTGTTTGTGCAATTTAAGATAAAATCTACCTCAGTTTACCTCAGGATGATAATGGTTTATATGGTTCAATAATAATAAATCCAAAATTTCACGAAGAATTGAGCAAAATGAGTACAAAGATCCTATTTTTTTTTCTTTTCGCATTTACTATTAAA
>CM063511.1:124712757-124735257 GCA_032207245.1 Pardosa pseudoannulata
GATTTGTACTCGAGACTTTTAATTAAAAGTAATAGGTTTCAAAATATTGCCCATCAAACAAGAAATCCTCCCCAAAGATGTAAATGTTATATTTTATGAATTATTAAAAAATTCATAATCAATGATTTAATTAGATATGTTTGTATAAATTGTTATGCTATGTAACAATTATCATACATAATGGTGCTTTACAGAGTATGAAAATTCTTGGCAAAATCAATCGTTACGTCTTAACGAAATTTAAAATTTTCATCTTGAATTAGTCATACCCATTCCGAAATTATTTTCTGGGTACGGCCCTACAGCTTCACATTTGTCCCTCTAGTTTTATATTTTAGATATTTACACTATATATATGTGAGTGTGTGTGTACATAAAAGATTGTAGCTATTGTGCACCATTACTTAACACTATTTGATATTTAATCTTAATTTATGAGAGTGAAGAGTAGAATTAAAGTTAGATTTTGAATAAATATCGCTTTGTATTTTTAACAATAGTGCACATTAGTTGTTACGCATATATATATATATATATATATATATATATATATATATATATATATATATATATATATATATATATATATATATATATATATATATATATATACGTATAGATATATGTGTATATATATGTGTATATGTATGTATATATATATCGTGATCTAGTTTTAAAGCTAATGGAAAACAGTCTTTCTTGATAATAATAAGTTTATTAAATCATAGTTCCATTTGAAAGCAACTTGCGTTATCTTCATTTTTTCGTCGAAGACACGCGTAGAGTGTGTTGACAGTACCATGCCTATGAGCTAACTGACTGTTATCTGTTTGCAAACTCATCAAATGCTTCCAAAATGCTTTCGCCTGACCGGATTATCCTAAAAGCTTACGCGAGCGGGGACTTTTTCATTTATTTTATTATTAAAAGACCTGACAAATATAAATATGTCAGGTCTTATGTAATATGTTTGTGTGCGTGTGTGTGCATGTTTATAAGTATTTATATAAATGCTTACATATATATTTACATACTAGGGATTTTTCTTTTGTAACTTTCAATAGGGGATTTACTTAATATTAGCATTTTGATACATAATTATTATAATTTGATGAAAAAGAAAGCTGTATTTTAAAGAAAAAAATATGTAACAATCCAATTCTTCCGATTTCTCGACACTTTACAAAAAACCAAATACGTTTTGAAAATCAATTTCTATGCTTTTACTACTTATTTTAAATTCATCGCTGTTTTTCTTATCTACGTTATCATAGATAATGGACATTAATCAAAAACCATCTATTAAGTCATCACACGAGAACCCCTTATTAAACTATTCATTAAATGAAGGAGAAATATTTTACCAGGTTCATAAAGATAATTATCGAAATGTGACTTACACCACCCCCTCCACTTAATATTTTTTTATTTTGAACTGGAGGAAAAAAAACGATATCCACTCAAAATCCGACTTTAATTCCACTCTCCACTCTCATAAATGAGGATTTATTATCCATAGCATTCAGACCTAATATTTACTAGATAATTAATTTGTGTTCCTTTTCTGATGTTCACCAGGGCAGGCAATTATAGTTGAATTATGTAATTTTCACTCAATTAGGAACGTAATAGATAGGGCCTTTTTTTAACACTTGGTGTTTGTTCACTAAAATAAAACACACTAATTGCCTTTTAAGAAGAAACACCTCCCCCCTCCCGTTTGCACAGTTTTCGCTTGCGTTTTTCCTCCCACCAGGCAAAGCATTTTCATTTTTTTATGTGTTATCATTAGTAGTTCACGTTTCTTTTGCGGTTTTAGTGCTTTTATCCCTTCCCCCCTTCCCTTAAAAAACGCGCCCTTTTTATCTCTTACCACCGAAAGAATAATAAAAAAAAACCAACCCTGCTGTTTTTACGTGATTATAATTATAATCATCTGTTTTATTTGGCGTTAAAAGACTGTGTTGCATTACACGGTTACTTGCTACTTTTACGATATGAGTAAAAAATTTGTTTTTATGCATATAACACATTTACACTTTTTTTTTTCTCTTTAGGAGAGACAAGAAGGGGGAAAAAAGTTTTACCTTTGGTTTTGGTGCTAATATGGGTTTGCTAAAAGCTACTGGAAGTTTTTTAATCATGTTGTTACGGTTTACGTGCAATTAGGGGTTTTTTTCTGGGTCAAAGCGAATTAAAATTAACCGCTTCTTTATTATTTTAAGGGAAGGTAGCTTTACAAAGTGACAATTCGAGTAAGAGATTAAAGCGTGTGTAGAATTATGGCTAGAGAAAAAAAATATCTTTTTGTAATTATATATGGCTTTATTTTTGTTTAGAATCGTTTCTAAATTAGGGAATTAAGTGCTTTTTAAGTGTTCCTTTTATGTGTATAATGAGGCACACTTTTTATACATTTAATGAGAGGAATTTTTTTAATTGTGAATTCTCATGCGGTAATAAATAGAATCTATGTCATTTAGTCATGTTCAATCTGAAATGGTAACTACCGGAAGATCCTCTGTGTATCCTAAGAAAGAACAAAATTGCTAGTTGTTCTGAAAAATGTAAAAAAAAAACTTTCGCATAAGAAAATATCGAGAATATTTCAACTTGACTTTCACTTATACTTCAACATAAAAAAATCGCTAATGCAGTGAGTTTTTACAGAGGTTACCTTACAAATAAAATGTCTGTGGAAATGTGGATGTATGTAAACTATGTAAACACAGTTGTGAAGGAACAAATCTTAATACATGAAATTTCATCAAATATGGAAAGAAGAAATTTGGTTTATATATTTTAGATTAAATTTGTAGATCGTCATAAAACTTTTTGGATCTGATCCCTCGTTTAAAACAGCTACTGTAAAATAGTTTGGTTGCATAAATAAAGGATAGTTGGAAATACTTGGTACTTTTTAAAAGGACACGGTAATAAAAAAACTTTCGCATAAGAAAATATCGAGAGTTTTTCAACTTGACTTTCACTTATACTGCAACATAAGAAAATCGCTAATGCAGTGATAGTTTTTACAGAGGTTATCTTATAAATAAAATGCCTATGGAAGTGTGGATGTATGTAAACTATGTAAACACAGTTGTGAAGGATCAAATCTTAATACATGAAATTTGATCAAATATGGACAGAAGAAATTTGGTTTATAGATTTTAGATCAAATTTGTAGATCTTCATAAAACTTTTTGGATCTGATCCCTCGTTTAAAACAGGTACTGTAAAATAGTTTGGTTGCATAATATAAAGGATAGTTGTAAATACTTGGTACTTTTTAAAAGGACACGGTAATAAAAAAAACTTTCGCATAAGAAAATATCGAGAGTTTTTCAACTTGACTTTCACTTATACTGCAACATAAGAAAATCGCTAATGCAGTGATAGTTTTTACAGAGATTATCTTATAAATAAAATGCCTATGGAAGTGTGGATGTATGTAAACTATATAAACACAGTTGTGTAGGAACAAATCTTAATACATGAAATTTCATCAAATATGGACAGAAAAAATTTGGTTTATAGATTTCAGATCAAAGTTGTAGATCTTCATAATACTTTTTGGATCTGATCCCTCGTTTAAAACAGGTACTGTAAAATAGTTTTTGATAATAAAGCATTTGGTATTACTTTTTAAAAGACACTATCAAGTACTTTTGTTAGATTTAAAATCTTGATTTATACATAAAATTTTTAGTGCAGATGGATGCAATTACAACTGATTAAAGGTATATGGCCAACATACATGAAATTTTGTTAAGTGATTCTTCATGACATAGTAAATTCAAAGCTTTTCAATGTTATTTTTTCATAATTTTGCGTATTTTCTGCTGATGACACTTTCCTTGTTCTTCGCTTATCGTATGTCGTTGGCATAATAAACAAGCATGATTTGATTGATTAAGGCCAATTGAATTGCCTTTGATGAGTTAATTAATTAAAGAACATTTCGCTTTCACGTATTTTAAAGCAAAGACATATTAATTGAGAATTTGACATTGCGACCATCATATTTTGTATTCATTTAAAAATATCGTTCAATTATGGTATCAAACGAGTGATTGCATGATTTCGATCGACGTGTAATTTTGAAGTTCAGAAAATTTCCTTTCACATGTTTTCCAAATTTTGTAATACATATTTTTTAATTGTTTAATTAATTTTTGCAATTACAATATTTTTAAATAAATTCATTAATAATAGTCCTTTTCGCTCTAAAAAGAGAAAATTCATTTTAAAATTGCAGCCTCGAAAAACTGTCTCTAATAGTATTTCGAAATTTATACAACCTGTAGATTGAACTATTCATTTATATATTTTAAAAAAGAATTTTTAAAAAATCCACGTTATTTTTGTAATAAATTTTTAATTGTAAAAGAATCTAGGGAATTTTTTTCAGACGCGGTTTTCCCTGCAAGTGGTAGCAGATAAAGGAGTTTAGCGACGTCGTATATTTTTTGCGTGCATCCTTTTGAAACTATTTTATTTTTAAACAAGATACACAATTGTAAAACAAGTGTAAAAAATCTGAAGTATTTACTTTATTGTTTTAGTTACTACATTCTTAATTTATCCTGTTTTTCAGGCTTTTCAACTAGCATAACAATACACTTTTGAATCATGACAAAGTAGAGCAACATAAACAACACCTCACTTGCTCCCAATGTCAAAAACTCTACAATAACGTATATCTAGTCAATCAAATTTGTTTTATACAACCTATGTATTATGCAATCAAAGGCTTCATATTATCTCTTTCGATATGGTTGTAATATGAAACGTAATCTACATCTTTGAGGAAGTGGTATGGTGTTGTTTATTGGTACTGGAATCTACGGGTTTGAATTCCGCAGCTGGCATGGTTGTTCGTAGCCGTTCGGAATCGGTTTTAATCATTATGTCCTGATCTCATTAACCCTTGTGTAGCAAAAAATGTAGACCGTAGCACTCCAAACCAAATTCATTGATAAATTTTCTTAATATAAGTTATATCATTTTTCTGTTTTCTCATTTACACTTGAATAAACAAATACGTAGACATACATAATTGAAAGCACACACCTCGCTATATAGAAAATAAAGCGACTTAGTAAAATGATTAAGAATTCATTTTAATTTCAGTATAGAGATATTTTCAAAATATTTATAATACTGATACACAAATATTTTATATTGAAATTGAAATACAAATATGGGATCAGTTATATAATCTACTACAGACTTAATTATTTTTAAAAGTTTGGATTAATAAATCAGTTAGAAACACTTTAAAAAATATGTTTTTTTTTGTTTTGTTTTTTGTAAATTTTGTATGGGTACAGAAAGGAGGTCACCGGATAATGAGTGTTTGCTTCTCGGTTCGAAATAAAAGAAACGATACTTTACTCTGTGGAAAATTTCAGAAATGAGAATGAATTTAAGACCGGTTTTCTGTTGTTTTCAGTATCATTGCACCTTCTTCTGCGATGTTAAGTACTGTTACAACAATACGTAACTTTTACTATGATAGGAAGTTTAACTAGCGAAAGAAAGTCGAACAATCTTCAAGAGAAAGGTTTTAAGAAAGATTCTGGGAGCAGTGAACATTAATGGTATATGAGCACAGATACAATAACGAGCTGTATGAGTTGTATATAGAGGCAGATATTCTCAATTATATTACATACCAACACTTAATACATACCTATTTCTACCATATCCGGTCAAATGATCGGACGTTAATTTTCTGATTATAAATTTATGAAATATGAAAATTGGAAAGAAGCAGACAAATAAACTTTATAATAATTAAACAAAATTGTATATTGTCAATTTTTATATATTGCAAACACAAAGAATAAGAATTTTTAATTCATTTCCCATCGTATTTTTTACATAAAAATTATGGGACATTTGACCGGTTGTATGGTATGTTTAGTGTTAAATTTTTGGTTTTTTGGTTTTGGAAGCCTACCGTCTACTTTTTGCAACACGAGGGCTAATGAGACCGGGACCTACTGCTTAAAGCCGATTCCGAACGGCTACAAACATCCATGCCAAAATGGGATTCGAACCCACGAACTCCGGTTTCGAAGGAAAGGTGATCATATCTACAAAATAGACATTCCTCTTTAACATCCAGAGCCTTCAATTGCTAACTAATTGGTACCCTACTTAGAGGCAATTCCAGGCTAAGGTGGGCTGATTGCATTGATGGGAACTTAAAAGCACTAAAAGGAACCAACTGGAACACTCTAGAGAAGAGTGAAACGGAAGATTCTGAAGAAGCTTGGACCTACAATGGGCTGTCGAGTCAATAAGGAGGAAATTTGAATAACGTTTTAAGTAGTGTATTATCTTCTATCATAATACTTATCTTACTATATTTACTATCTTCTTTAAAAAATTGAAACTGGTGTCAGATAAACTAGATTTTAAAAGAAATACGAATGTCTAAATAAATACAACTTACATATATATCTTTTATTTATATTAAAACCTTTATGGAATCTAGATTTATTGAATTGTCTTTGTTTTATACTTTGATCAATATTCACATACGTATTTTTCATTTATTTTTAACCACTGTGAGTTTAAACCTATTGGATCTGGCGTCCTACTATTAAAAAAACCAATTTTGATCTGACTCTATTCAGTAAATTTTACAAAACGTTCCCTGAGATACTCGTCTTCTATTAAAATCAGTTCAGTTGAAAATACATATTTTATGTTTTAAATACATGATCTTCCTAAAACGGAGCTGTACTGAAAATAATACCTGAAGATGGATTTTTCCCATGTACGATTCCAGCCTTCAACTTACTAGCCAACAACAAACTAACTTTTTTTTGCTGTTACTTTTAAAAATATTTACAATTTTAATGTTATTTAAAAACAGTGGCTTTAAGAACATTGCTTTAGACGATGTTTTACGTAGTTTTAATTTAAGAATTGAATTTTGGATTTACGGATATTTGTATATGTATCATAAAGTCAAAACGTTGTGGCTTTAGAATTATAATGAAAATCTGAAGTAACAAGGTATTGTAGACAAAAAAATATATATATATATATATATATTCTATCTGGTACAGAACTCCATACCAAAAACCACATTTTATATTTCTTGACGGAAAATGACTGAATCAGTAGGATACTACCTTTCGGTACCACAAGTTCAATTTCCATGGATATTTGGAATCATTCAAAATGAATTTTAAGCAGTATGTACAGGCCTAACTTATTCCCATGTAGCACAAAAAGATATCGTAATATTTTCAACATTTCAACATGTATTTATCAGTTATAAGTACTAATATCTCTGCTATTATAAGCCCTTTTATACCATAAAACAGTCTTTAAGTGTAAGTCATCTTCAAGTACAAGATTCTGCTTTCTTCTTTTGGAACCACATAAGTTTTTAAACGCTCCCGCATCTCTGTACAGGAAAAGAAAACAATGTCCCCATCATAACAGGACAATGTCGCTTTTATGACGAAACCCCAAGACCTCGACTCTTCACGACACCGAAGGGTAAACAAAGGTGGTGGTGGTGCTATGGGGAAAAAACGGAGAAACACCGAGGTAGGGAGGGGAAAAAGGGAAAGAGAGAGACCTCACTCAGCGCACAAATACACACATTCCGGAAAACGCCGGATGTGACAGAAGAGCGACAAAAAACTGCGAAAGCCCGAGGAAACAAAGCGGGCAGGGTGGGGGGAGGCACCAAGGGGAGACGGAAAAAAAAAGAGGAAAAATTCCCTAAAAATATTCTTCTCTGGCACTGCAAACAAACAAGGCGAGACTACACACACACATACACGTATAGGCACACTCACTCACACACACACACACGAACAGGGAAAAGAATAATAAAAAAAAGAAGAACGCATAACAACAAAAACGACAACGTGGAACTAAAAGAAGGAAGAGGTAAGGAACGAAGAAATGAACGGG
The DNA here is from genome assembly GCA_032207245.1 of Pardosa pseudoannulata. Lineage (NCBI taxonomy): Eukaryota > Metazoa > Arthropoda > Arachnida > Araneae > Lycosidae > Pardosa > Pardosa pseudoannulata. The sequence continues at coordinate 124,720,705 of CM063511.1, forward strand.
AAAAGAAAAAATACGGGAAAAAAAAAGAAGAGAAATGATTTTTCCAGAATGGGAGGTGGGTGGGGTGGAGGGAAAGACTTCCATGCTGTACGAGAGACACGTCTCGACCATTGGAGAGAGAGAGAGGAAGAGGGTTGTGTGTGTCTCTCCCCCTCCGGCACATGATGCCACCATCCTATTTCCTGGGGTAGCGATGACGGTTGGCAGCATTAAAGGGAAGGAAGAAGTTGAGGAGCAGAATCGTTTTCCAATACCCCAACCCGGGGCTCCAATCACTAGCAGACGGAGGGGCTTATCTGGTGCGGCCGCGCGTCGTTTGGGCGGCCCCCCTCCCCCATATCTGCTGACGACTCCCCCTCCCCCTGCCTTAAAGCCTTCCCTTTTCCCACACGGGTTGGGGTGATGGATAGATCTAATCCTCCCTCCACCCCCGTTCGCTCTCTTTTCTCTTTGCGATAGTCTTCTCTTCCCCCTCTCGTGTTTCCGAAAGTTTCGAGATTTTTCTTTATTCAGCCCCTCTCTCTTTTCTTTTTTTCTTCCCTTTCTATTTTGTTGTTGCCCAGCGATGGATATGTCTGTGTGTGTGAGGAGCGGAGGACTAGGTTTATGGTTTTGGAATCGTACCTTTTTCGACGGCTATTAACCGGGCGAACAGCTGAATATAATTGCCGGAGCTTGCTTTCGGGTCCTTTTCTTAAAGATCGTTTAGAAGCTTTTCGCTACTAACAGACCTATTCTTAACTTTCGGGAGATCTCTGAAGTCAATAAAAGAACAACAATTACTTTTAGGTATTTTTAAGTACTCCTGTTATACTTTTGGCTGTCGTTATAAAGCCATTACGTAACATCTTGTTGTTGACTCAAGTTTTTCTTTTAACTTACGCCACCACTGGTTATTTTAACTCATGCTGTATTAAATCCTTTGAAAGGGGGACAATCGCCTTCAAACGCTTTAGTTGGGGATTTTTAGATTTTATTCTCGAATTGATTAAAACGAGAAGTTCCGCGGTATTAAAAATTCCAGAAAGAAAACTACTTATTTAGACGAAATTAATTCTTTTAAATTTTTTAATTGAATTACACACTGAACTAATACTTGTTTTAATTTTTTAATTGAATCACACACTGAATTAATATTTAGCTGTGGAATTATATATTTTAATAGCAAATTGGTTCAAATAATAAGTTTCACTCCATTAAAGTACTAGAAAATAACGTATTTCAATGAATTCGTTGTTTTATATTAAGAATTTGTAAAAGGTTATTTTATTATTTTCTTTCTATTTACTGTAAAAAATGTAAAAAAAATATACATAGAATGCTTTTTAATTAAACAATTTAAATTTACTATGCAATATACATTGTTGGAGTTTTGAGTTTTCGCGAATTTACAAACACGAGAAGGTTCACGCTTTTAAAAAGACTTAAAGCGAAACAACATATTGCGATGGAATTTACTGTTTTGAATTAAAAGATATTATTATTTTATTAATTTTTATTTTATTTGTTATAAAAATGTAGAAAATTGTGCCCAGAATTTTTAAATCATTAACTTCAAATTTACTTTAATATTTATTTGCAATCCAATGTTTACTTTAAACGAAACCTACAAGCTTTAAGTTTGTCAAATCTTAAATATAAAAACACAGCATATACTCATAAAATATTTTAATAGCCATAATATATTTGAATCACAGCTTTAAAATGCAGTCTACGTGATAGCCATTATGAATTTCTTTGCAAAAAAATATTAGTTTGTTTACAATAAATTAAACAATAGAAAAGATTAACAAGTATGATTTTAGAAAAAACAATCAAATATTTTTAAAGATCAAATATGTACAAATAAGAGATTGAAAGAAATATTTTAGCAATATTCAATGTTTAATAATAAAACAAAAATAACGAATACAAAAGATTTTGAGCTTAAGAAAGAAATTTATTATTTATTTAATAGTGTAGTTATTGATCACATAACAATTAATGTATATTTAACTATTTATATTTATTTTATGAAGACTTACTAGCATCAAGTTAATGATCTTTAAAAACAAACGAGTATAAATAGATAAAAGTCCTCATTCTACGATGAAATTGTCTTAAATGCATTTTATTTAAAATTTCGCTTTAACATTTTATATTATTTGCAACCCAGTTTCTTACTTGCTCAAATGTTACAACTTTTAATTATTTAAATATCATATTTTTTTTGTTATTTGGTTAGCAACTATTAAGAATTATCACTAAGAAACGGGTCATAAAGCCGAAACCTACAGCTTGAAGCCAATTTGAGACAGCTAGAAATACCCCTTCTTGCAATGGAATGGAGACCCAGGACTCAAGAAATAATAGTTAACACTTCACTATTAAAAAAAAAACTTGTTGTATGTCCCATCATCCCGTTATTCTTCATAAGAAAAATATTCCATCCACATGTCTTATATATATACATATATATATATATATATATATATATATATATATATATATATATATATATATATATATATATATATATATATATATATATATATATATATATATATATATATATATATATATATATATATATATATATATATATATATATATATATATATATATATATATATATATATATATATATATATATATATATATATATATATATATATATATATATATATATATATATATATATATATATAAATTAGCATCACTGTGAGTATTATTTTAATGGCAGAATATTTTAAAATTAAGATGCTTGGTACTAAAGTATATGTGGAAATTATTAATCAATACGGAATATTTTATTTGAAATATAAAAATAAACTTTTGAGGAAAACGAGCCCAAATGTAAAAATATTACACTCAACATTTGTATACAATATACTATATCTGAATTCACAAAATCAAGGTTTAAATTTTACCTTAAAAAGGTAACTATAGACTTAATTGTCTTTTTGAGGAAAGAATGAAAATAAACCAGCTAAGACTAGTAGAAAACTAGTTGAAAAGCAATTTTATTGTACATTCATATATTTACTGATAGATAGAACATAATGGAACGTTCTAAATAAACAGTGTTCATTAAAGCATTATCCTGGAAAAAATTTTATAAAGTAGTATGAAAGACTTTCTTAGTAAACAAAAAAAAATTAATTTTGATTTAATCTTAATAACAGATACCGGTTTGTGACAGTACACTTTTCTAACAATAGCTGATCCAAACTTAAATATTACATCTCTGTCTACATTAAAAAAAATCAAGACATTTTACATTTTGTTCTACAACAAACTCCCATATTGGTTATAGCCTATTAATGGAAGAATGGTAGAGCACTGCTCTTCGATACCGGTGTTCTTAGATTCGAGACCCACATGGATGCTCGTAGCCTTTCGAAATTGACTTTAAACAGTAGGTTCCGGTCTCATTAGCCATCATGTAGAAAAATAGTTGACCGTACTTTTGCAAACCAAACCATATTGGTATATTCATAGAGTTTTGTTTCTTGCCTATAACTTTACCTATAAGACTATAAGGCATATAGAGAGGTTACATAGAGAGGCTTATAAGGCTTCCGCCTCACTTTTTAACTATGTTTCTAATTAGAACCGATATCGTTACATTTCACTCTACATTTATCTTTATTTTTGATGGACGATACTTTTTGCATAACAAATGTTATCTATGGCTTCAGAAGATAATATCCGTCACTCAAATACAGAATAATTTAAAACTTTATTCGAATTATAACTCTTGTACAAAATTTCGTGATTTATTTTTGACATTTTATTTATCTCAGAAACTAAAATAAATCTAGCTTAGCTTTAAATATGACTTAGTTTGTAGTAAGGAAAGAAAAGCTATTGGACACAAACTTTATATAAATTACATATAGTAATAGTGGTAAAACAAAACAAAAAAAATCTATAAGCTATGCAATAAATGAATAAAACTTTTGCATCTAACGTTGATTTTATATCAGCATAAGTTCATATTATTCCTTTTAAATTTTTTTACTGAAATATGGCAATAAAATTATTTTGTACCTTATCTTTTAAAAAATTTGTAAAATATATACATTTTTCTTTACGTAAATAAATTTGAATATATTTCAACCGCTATTTTTCAACTTTTTAAAAACAAATAAAGCAAACTATTAATACAGCTGGAAAAAAATTACCTGAAAGTGAGTAGACAAAACTACAAAGTTAGTAATTTAAATTGTTGCCTTTTTTTTTGATATAGTAGAGTGTTGTTTAAAATTATTTATCCCTTGAAGATCTGTAACATAGACAAAAATTGATATAATTTACACAGTGAAAGACAGTGTGAAAGACAATTTTGTTGATTGCTGATATCCTGCAACACAACTAATAGCACAATTTGCTCATTGAATCTATTCTGAATGACAATACTAAGTTTAATTTTCATAATAAAGTGCCATTTATCATTTGATCAGATTCATATGATTATTGTTGAAATAAAGCTTTATTTGTTAATTAAAAAATAGTTAAAATGTCAAGAATAGATTTTTCATTGAAATCATTTCAAGTTCTTTATGCAAATGTAATTTTTGTGCAAAATAATTTATAATATTTGTAAGAAATATTTATTTTTTGTCTGTAGAAAATACACGTTTTTAAAAATAAATTTTCATTTATAAGTTTCATTTTTTAAATCTATTTATTTATATGTTTGAAATAATACTTTCTTATATTCAAAGAAATAATTTTTTAATTTTGGATTGTTGAAATGCGAATGGTTTAATACTGAAATATTAAAACCCCCAGTTTAGTTTTCTTCTAATTATTAAAGATTTATTCCTATGATAACATATTATTTATTTATTTGCAGGCATTTTGTAAACTCTATTTAAGGACCATAAAAACATGTCTTACTTAGAAAGGTGTGAATTTTCTAGTACGGTTTGGAATGCTGCTTTGGAGTTAATGTACATTTACGTAGAAATAAACTTTTGTATTTAGATATATATTTAGACGAGAATAGTAGAATTATATTTTATTTATTTATTGCGTTTTTGTTTATTAGGCAAAACTATAAAAATGTTAAATGAAATTTTCTTAAGCACGTTGACATTTTAATCCGTAAAAATATCCAATTAGAATATTCTGTTTGAAATGCGACGTCACAATTTAAAAAGGCTTTCAATAAAAACATGCGCCAGCGATATGTAATTCTAAGTAAATAGGTTTAGAGAGAATTTGATCTCTTCTGTGACGAAATGAGTTTGCCAAGACGAAGTAAGAAAAATTTCTAATGAGATATTTCACGAAAATGCGTATTTGAAATTCACCACAATAGACGATTATGTAAACACGCTTATTTACTTTGATTTGTGTCGCCGAATGATTAATGCTCTGTTTCAACGCATCTGCTTGCGATATTTACCTATTGCGCTAAAATGTATTTAGACCGAAAATATTTTTTGAACTCCTTTTAAGAAAATAGTCACAGTTTGGTTTGTTTGCTCCCTTAGTTTTGAAATAAAATGAGTTTACCTAAAATTCTACTCTCACTATCTGTAATTTACAAAGCAATCACTGTTGTTGAATTTTTGTGTACAAATTTTAGGCTGAGAATTTTACCATCTACATTCTGATGACAATTATTAGTGTATATAGACTGTAAAAAAGTACGTTTCCGTTAACAATGGAGAGCACAGGAATGTTGACTTGGTAATCAGCGAACAGAATCACAACATCTATGGAATTATTTTGCAGAAAAAAAAATTCATTTTAAATTTTGCGTGCTTTCGACATAGCAATTTTTCATTTTTCAAAGATTTTCTCTTTTAAGTTAAATAGACTAAATTTTGTGCTACGGTTATTCAAGATTTTTACTTTTCTTGATTATAAAAGATAGAAGCTTGAAATTTCTCAGAGATATGGATTATTTAATGGTGAATTTTTAATTGTAAGATGTTTAGACCATTCACATTCCTAGCTCACTACATTATATCAATAAACGCCTCTACAGAGTGTTGAATTTATATCTCGTTTTAAATATGTGTATACTGCCTTCAACGCATTTTTCTTTTTAAAATTATTAAAATACTTCCAACTCATATATTAATATTTTATTTTCGATTATTTACTGATATTAATATTCAAAGCTTAATCTTAAAAATAGTTTGTTGACATATTACCAGAAATTATCTGTTGATAATTTCTGTAAAAGGGAGCTTATAACATAAGAAAAAATCCCCTTTAGATTTTTTCTTGTCTGATACAGTCAATCGTTATTTAAAAAGCTGTAAAATTTACATAACTATATAAGTAAAATTATTTATCAACAAAAATATCAATTATTATATATAATTTCAATAAATAATTATAATTATTATACATAATTTCAATTTTTAAGAGTTATCAAGATTATTTCAACATAAAAATGGTGTATATATTCCGATATATATTATAAAAGCAGTTGCTGTAATAAAACAGTTCAAGAATTTAGAGTAAAATCTAAAACTTTCTTCCATATTTAAAAAAGCAAAGTAACAAAAGGAGAATTATTATTTCATATAAAATATTAATCATTCAATTTTTAAGAGTTATCAAGACTATTTCAACAAAAAAGTGGTATATACATTATGAAAGCAGTTGCTTTAATAAAACAGTTCAAAAATTTAGAATAAAACATAAAACTTTCTCCCATATGTAAAAAAGTAAAGTAACAAAAGAAGAATTATTATTTCATATAAAATATTAATTTTTCAATTTTTAAGAGTTATCAAGACTATTTCAATATAAAAGTGGTGTATATATTCCGATATATATTATAAAAGCAGTTGCTTTAATAAAACAGTTCAAGAGTTTAGAATAAAATCTGAAACTTTCTCCCATATTTATAAAAGCAAAGTAGCAAAAGAATAATTATTATTTCATATAAATTATTAATTATTAAGCAGATCTTTTTAAACCTATATCAATTCAATTAATCATTAGTAATTTAATTTAAAGCATTGATTGTATTTAAAAAATTAAAAAGTATTTAAGTCTCTTTTCACTCTAAACATTCATTTTATGTCATTATTAGAGAGTACAATGTACAAGCGTATAATGTATCTAATATTACTAACAGTTAATTCCTTTTAAATTGCATGAAATTTTTTCCGAATAGGACATTTACTTGTCTTCTCCTGGCGTAACAGTTCTTAACACTATGACTTTGATAGTCCATGTCTTTTACTCATTACTCTAATTTTAACTGACTTGTTTGGACATCAATGACAAGTATAATGTATAAGGGTATAGTGTATATAATATTACTAACAGTTAATTCTTTTTAAATTGCATGGAATTTTATTCCGAAAAGGACATTTACTTGCCTTCTCCTGGCGTAGCAGTTCTTAACATTATGACTTTGATAGTCCACATTTTCTACGCATTATTCTAATTTTAAGTAACTTGTCAATAACGAGTTAATTTCTATTTTTTTTTCTATTTAATTTCTTGATCCAAAAGGAAGTTGTAAGAGGCGTTTTTTTACCGGAAGATTAACACAAACTCTATTTATGAGAGAAAATGAAACATTATGAAAAAATTTAATGGTTATAAATTAATTCAAAAGTCACAGAAAAATCTTCTTGCCCATATGTTTTCACATTTTTTTTAAATTTTTGAATTAACTTTGTTTATCCAATTTGTTTTAAGCGGACAAACTTAAATTAATGCATAGTAAGATTAATGCATTTCTTGTAAAAGCCGAACACTGGCCGATTGGTTAGGGCGCTGATCGTGGTTTCGTAGAGTTCGTGAGTTCGAATCCCACTATGGCATGAATGTTCGTAAACGTTCGGAATCGGCTTTAACACTTTGACTGCCATGGCTATCATATGTGATATCCAGTGATATTTCCGTTGAGACACTGGCTATCCGATATGATAGCCATGGTGTTTTAACACTTCAGGCCATGGCTATCAAAGATGTTATCAGTTACATGAAAATCGTATTGGAGTTTGATTGTTGGGCTCCCTACGATGTGTTAGGAATACGTGGTTTGCGCAAATTGGTATATGTGACGATTTTATGAGCTAAGTTTTATGAAAAATTAAATATTTGGAACATGCAACAAAAAAGGGAATATATATAAACAGAGAGAGTTTGTTTTAAAATATTGTTTGTTTTGAAATATTGTTTTTATATATAGTTTTATGGTGAAAAAATACAAATTACACAAAAAAAAAAAGTTTGGCCCCGTTGTGAACATTTGCAATTTTGGCTTGGCAGTCAAAGTGTTAAGCTGTAGGTCCCGATCTCATTAGCCCTCGTGTGCAAAACAGTAGACCGTAGAGCTCCAAAACTAAAACAAAAAAAAAGCATTTCGTATAAAACGAAACTTAAAAATGAAAAAATATATATGATTTTAGTGAACGCTTTCTATATATTTGTAAAATGATAAAATATTTCTGATGTTATTGTAATAATATGGGCTTAATAACATAGGACAACATAATTTATTTTATGTTGAACTATTATAAGAGGACTAAAAGAATGATCCTTGCAGATAAAATATTCAAATAATTTGCTGATTTCTTATAGTTTTCACGAAGAAATTCCCTTTCCTTGTATGCCAAAAACACGGGCTACATAGACATAAGAAATGTATGCCTTTTCTTATGTTTTTTTTCCGCCTCGCAAGCACTGGGAGTGGAGAAAAATAACTGGAAATCCTAACAGCGTTTCTATCAAAAGAAACTTGTCATCATCTCTTGTACAGATGCTTCCCCAAGAGGTGTGGGCAAAAAGTGAAGTGACAACGCGCCGGATTCTGGAAGTTGAGATTGATCGATACCTCTGTGTATATACTTCACACATTTGGAGGAACAGTGGTGCTAAGTTCTTTTAGACCTTTAAAACTGGAATTTTTATACCCTCTAACTTCAATGAAACAATAATTATTTTTCTTTCTTTCAAGACGCTACCACATATTATACGCACGTTCCAAAGAAAATGATATTGTATATAATTTTTACTTACTGTGCATGATTCTAAACGTAAAGCATAATAATATAAATAATATAAGGTGTTGAATAATTATCTTAAAATCTCAATCTAACTTAATCACACAAATTATCTCTATGACATGCAGCAAAAACAAATATTTGTAAAAGCTTTTATTTTCCATGAACCTAAAGCCGAACGATAGCCGCTTGGTTAGGGTGCTTGCCTTCGGTACCGGAGTTCGTGGGTTCGAATCCCACAGTGGCATGGATATTTGTAGCCATTCGGAATCGGCTTTAAGCTGTAGATCCCGGTCTTATTAGCCATCGCGTAGTTAAAAGTAGATCGTAGCACTCCAAACCAAACCACTCCATGAACCTAAGCTTTGTCATCTATATCAGCATTTAGTTATAGTAATTTAAGTACGTTTTACAGTGACAGAGTTCAGAATAATTATTCTTAATACAGTTAAGCGTGTAGTTATACACTTGATGCTATGTTACACACAGACACATGTGTTTATATATTCAAATAATATAATATATATATGTAATTGGGAGGAAAAAATTTTTTTTGCATGGAATTGCATAAATTATGTTTTAAATTATTAATAAAGTAAGAGGATGAACCTAAAATGTAACCGAAGTCTTTCCATTTTCTATACAGAAGTAATGGTATTATATGGTAATAAATTACTCGTTTCGTATATATTAGCATTTGGAAAGAGTTAAACATGGGTTACTTTTGAAAAAAAAAATGTTTAGATAAATATAGCAAAAATGTTTACTATTTAAAATAAGTTTAACAACCTATTTGTTTAACATACCATTTGGAGTGAAATATTGTAACTACTGAACTGTTACCTTATCTTGATTAACCACGAAATTTATAGCAAATATAAATATCCTAATACCGTCTGAGTCCTCAAATCTTATCGCATCAGATGGTTTGAACATATTTTTACAGGTGATAACTCGAGCCCTGTGAAAAAGGTAACATTTGCGAATATAGAGAGAATATCTTGCACAAGATGGATAGACTATGTAGAACTCAAGATATTAAAAATTAATTGTTCATGGACTGTAGCACATGATAGGGTCTGTTGGAAACAGGTTGTAGAGACGGCCTTTGCAAATAGATAGACTGTAGTGCAGATGAAGAAGAAGAAGCAGAACTGTTACCTCATTGATGGTATTTATAATGAACATAGAAATAGTGTCTTCAAACTTGCTTGATTGATTTTGAATTCGTTTTACATTAAGTATCATGTTTAATGATACAAAGATTATGTACATGAATTTATACTTATATAATATGCATTGTAATGTAATCAAATTCGAGTCATCAAATCTTATCACATCAGATGGCTTAGACATATTTTTACAAGTGACAACTCGAGCCCTGTGAAAAAGGTAACATTTGAGAATATAGAGAGAATTAAGAAAAAAGGCAGATCTTTCACAAGTTGGATGGACTATGTAGAGCTCAATGTATTAAAAATCAATTGTTGATGGACCGTAGCACTTGATAGGGTCAGTCGGAGCTTGTAGATACGGCCTTCGCCTGTAGATAAGCTGAAGTGCAGGTAAAGAAGAAGATGCAGAACTATTACCTTATTGATGATATTTATATTGAACATAGAAATTATGGCTTCAAATTTGCTTAGTTGATTTTGATTTCCTTTTGCATCAAGCATTACGTTTAATGATACAAAGATTATGAACGTGAATCTATACTTATGTAATAGACATTGAAATGTAATTAAGCGAAAATTATTTAGCAGAATAATGTATACTTTTAAAATCTGGTAGAAAAAAAACTTGACAAATAGTTTAAAGCATTTACTGTATACTTTTTTATTGTTTCATAAAATATATTACCCTGCGCATCTCTTTCACATTCATAAACTGCACGCCGTGCTTACACCTTTCTCATCCGTATAATATATTGCCCTGAAATTTCTTCGCCTTTTCACTTCCTGGAAAATCTCTGACAAAAACAGTAAAGATAGCTTTACAAATGAATTAAACTTGTTTTTTTTTGTAATTATAAAAGAATTCATGGAATAAAGGTTTTATATAGAAATAAGTTTCATCTAAAACTGTTACCTTTATTTTAATTAAAAATTTCTAGATTTAAATTTTGTATCGTGTTTTTGTAGTAAAGATTAATTTAGAGCTTAAGTTTTTTAAAAAAATATTTCACTTGAAATTATAATTATTTGGATCATTTTGAAGTTGTCCTAAAATATATTTTACAATAATCCTAGTCCTAAATTAATTTTATAATAAAATTAGTATTGTAAAAATAAACTTTTCAACTTTATTCCCAAAAATATTTTTAGTTGTAGATATTTTAGTATACATCTAACAATGTATAAAAATTTATATATCCTAATTCGTTGTCTTAGGAAACATTCAAAGATCAATACAATTGCAAAATAAACTGAAAGCAATTGCATAACAGCAGTATGGAGTTTAGAGACGATATAGAGTATCTTCCTTGTAAATCAATGTAAACATTTAATATCTGTAAATGTATTAACGCTGGGAGTTAATCTTTGGCATATATCAAAGTCTATAGCAAAGTGCAATACACAAGTAATGCTGTTTATAATAACATTAGAGAAGCGGAATCCGAGTAATGCATCTTATGCTGAGAGATCATAAACTGTAACAAATATGAGGCATTAAACACCATAAGTTTTTACTATGAAAATTTCCGTCCTTTGTTTTTTATCTTTAAAATCAATATTAAATGTTATAATGGTCATTAATTATAAGTAACATTTAGCTTTTATAATTATTGTTTCAACTATAGTAGAAAGAAGTTTAAAACGTATAATTTAAATTGTTTTTAATTGTTTTTATATTTAACACATATATACAGCAATATATATATATATATATATATATATATATGTGTGTGTGTGTGTGTGTGTGTGTATATATATATGTATACTATATATATATATATATATATATATATATATATATATATATATATATATATATATATATATATATATATATATGTGTGTGTGTGTGTGTGTATATATATATATATGTATATATATATATATATATATATATATATATATATATATATATATAAATATATATATATATATATATGTGTATATATATATATATATATATATATATATATATGTATATATATATGTATATATATATATATATATATATATATATATATATATATATATATATATATATATATATGTCATGTTTAAAAAAGGGGTATTTGGAAATTACGTGAGTTATATGCGATTTTAAAAAGAGAACTCTTTTATAATAATAAAATAAATGAAAAAGACCTACGCTCGCGTAAGCTTTTAATATAATCCGGTCAGGCGGAAGCATTTTCGAAGTATTTGATGAGTTTGCAAACAGATAATAGTCAGTTAGCGCGTGGACATGGAGCTGTCAACAACACTCTAAGCGTGTCTTCGACGAATAAATGAAAATGGTGCAAGTTTTGCTTAAATGAAACGATGATTTAATAAATCTATTATTATCAAGAAAGACTGTTTGCCTTAACACTGGAACATGATATGTATATTGTAATATTACTTATCCAGTTTCATTTAAAAATATTTCATTGACAACAGGTATTTTTCATATCTTAAAATTACGTTTCATCATTACCATTATAGGACTCTTTCGTAGAACAAATCTGCTAAATTCCAGAATATGGACATTCAAATATTTAAGAACTATCTTGTGAACTTTAATTTTATATAACAAAGGTTTTCATCTTGTAAGAGCTAGAGAGCAACATTGAGAGCTTATACACAATTGCGAACTGAACTTTCACAATTGACCAATTTCGAAAACTTCTGCAAGTCGGACAGAGGTATTAGTCTGAAATCATATGTATAGTGTCATTAAAAATGGCCAGCCATTTTAATTGTTTAAAACAATTTACCTCTGTATTAACTATTTTAAGCAATTATATATTTCACATTTTCAAAGACTAATGATTGTATGTATTTTTTAAATCCATTAATAAACATGAGAAAGTAGAAATAAAGATAGAAAAATAGCTTTTTTAAAGTTTAAAAGCGTTTAAAACTTTTATAACACTACTTATTTTACGATTGCACTAAATAAAGGAATTAAAAATAAACTAACAGCTATCATACTTGAAATAACTGAATTTAGATGATGAATCACTGACAATACTGTCAGTTTATTTGAATTCATATTGAAGATTAAGAATAATACAAAATAACCTAAATACAAATTGAAATCAATAATTAAAAAAAAATTAAACTCTATGTAATTTAATAATAGGGTTGTTTAGATGAAGCATTGTAAATTATTGCCTACATCATAAATAAACGGATTTCCACCACCAGCTCTGTTAACTCTAATTTCAGAAAATTAAGCAAAGATGAATCTGCAGTTGAGTGTATTATTTATTTTTAATGAATTCTATCGAAGTAAAAAACTACTAAGCTTTGAAAATGTTGCCTGAAGTTATGAAACTTTATCAGACTGCCAGCTAAAAACTCCTGCTGTATAATATTTCTTTTAAAGGTTTCGTTCGGATGTGATATTCATTTAAGTAAATTGATATATATCTATTTATTTATTAGTGCTAATTTACTTTATATTGAAAATGATTTTTCTATCTTGGGGAATTCCATGGTAGGTCTTGGGTACCTTATTTTATGTAGTATCTGGCTCTGTATCTACCTTTGTCACCCTACAATAAAGTTCCCTTCTAAAATTCCAAATGAATAGAAATTTAACAGAACCAAACCCAAATTTCATTGTCTTTACTTCCAAATTACGAAAAAATAAGAGATGTTTCGACTTACAGGAATAAAATCGTTTCCTTTATTTTCTAAGTTCACAAGTTTTCTTAACTTAAAGTTCATTTTTGTTTAATAGAAAATGTTATTTTTAGACATTAATAAACCAAACAAGTGGATTCGATTTTAATATATAACCGTACTAAATTCAAATCTTCTTTTTTACTTGTGAGGAAAACGGGTTTAGAAGCAATCATATAGTCATAAATTTTTATATATTAGTTTCTCTCACTGTATTTCCTTAATTTTTTTTTATTTCTAAGGATGGTCTTTATTAAGAGTAAATATATATTATAAAAATACCTGGTACCAAACAAGAATATTAATGATCCCTCATTGTTGACATATTATGTAATTTTTAACAAATTCCTTGAAAATTTATAAAAGTTAAATGGTGCAGAATGCATTGCGTAAATTGTACAAATACATTTCTTAAAAATTATCTAATTATTGAGAAAATAGCATACTACTATTTTGGGTATAGTAAAGGACATTAGAATCCCGAAGTCGGTACTAGAAAGGGTGTATTTGGGTACTAGAAACTATCTTTGAACCCATTTATATTTTGACTCCAGACGGATAACAGATATTTAGCACTTTAATATTTCTGTTTTTGCTAATCAAAAAAGCACTTTTTAGTTCTTTCAAGAATTACTAGCCTAGTATGTGGTAATATTTTTTGTATAATCCGTCTTCAGTCCGAAAGATGTTTTAATTTTAGAGGAATAATTTCTATGAATTGAATAAAATTCTGTGGAGGT
>CM063511.1:124740257-124750257 GCA_032207245.1 Pardosa pseudoannulata
TCTTTCTCACGCAGGGTTTTTGTGGTTTATGACTTTCACACTTTTACTGCGGTTTCATGGAACTTGTAATTATTTCGCAATAAAACTGCTGTAAGTGATCCTTTTTCTTAACAATTGCAATTTTCATTTTTCTTTCAATATTCCAAAGCAATTAAAGTAAAATGTTGGGATAAGAAAGCGCTTAAATACGTTTCAACACAATGTGAATTTTAGAAATGTCTAAAATGTTTAAAATGTTTTTGTACAAAATATGATTGTGTAGAGTGGAATATATGTGAGCAATTACATAAATATTAAACAAGTTTATGGACTATTTCAAAAGCTAACATATTTTTAGTATTAGTGGTATTGTTTAACGTTTTTATACTCTCCAATGTAATTTTATAGCATGAAACGCTTGAAAGTATGGTTTAATAAGATTATATGAGTGTTTTATAAACTTTATATGACATCCTCTACAGGTATTAGGTATAATTATTAATTACCTAGCTTTTGTGTGGATATTTTAACGATAAAATCATAATGTAAATTATAAATTTAAAGGTACATTATAACAACTTTTAATATAAATGTTTGCGATGGATTCTTATTGGACTGAAAAAAAAGTCTAGTGTTAAAAAGTCTTAAAGCAAAGAAGCAATGTTTAGAGCAGTCAATCACTACGTCTCTATGTATCACTATGTTGTACATAGAAACATAGTGATACATAGTCTCTATGTATCATTATGTTGTAGAAATTTCCACTTTTTCTATTTATCATATTTCTCATGGGAAATTATTAAGTAATTGATAAGTATGACTCACTGGTAAAAATATATAGAAATTCTTGCGATATTTGATTTGTCAAAGCAAAAACTTTTAAATATTGTTAAAAAAACTTTTGAGTATGTATATTTTTCAATATGAGCTATAAATACTCAATTTATGTAACGTGACTGTGTTTAGAAGATATTAAATTTGCAGAGAACAAACTATTTTCTGGGAGAGAGAAATGTCTTTTCCAGCACCCCTTCATCTAAATCTCTAATAAGAAAATCTTCCCCCTGACTTCCCCTAAACCCACCACGCAAAAACTCCATTTTACTCCTCCCTCCTCCCCGACAAAAACTCCCGTCCGAAGAATCAAGGCAAATACTAAATAAATGCCGTCGTACCTCATTTCCCCATGCAGTGGAAGGCACGTCGATCGCTTTCTGCACGGAAGTTTTTGCACCCAAAATTGGGATTAGCTGCCTTCACGCACCGTCGGCTTCTTTGATGATCACGTGCGCGGTAGCCTAATGACTCCTGCGCCTCCCATCTCTTCCTATCGCAGGGCCTTCGCTCGACTGTCACTCAGGAGGAGGTCTGCTCGTGTCACCCTAAAGGTGAATATTACGCAACGATTGGATTCGGCTCCCAGCTTCCTATTGATTCATCGAGACATTTGTCAAAGTTTTGCAAACTTCGGATTGCTTT
The DNA here is from genome assembly GCA_032207245.1 of Pardosa pseudoannulata. Lineage (NCBI taxonomy): Eukaryota > Metazoa > Arthropoda > Arachnida > Araneae > Lycosidae > Pardosa > Pardosa pseudoannulata. Next base: position 124,741,716 of record CM063511.1, read on the forward strand.
TTGTCGGATTATCTCTCGCACAGATGGGGGTGACTGACTATATGCATTATTTAGTTTTACAAGGCAAAATAATTTTGACGTCTTTAGCATACTTAGCAATTACTTATTTGCAAATTATTCTAAGCAATTATTACCCCAGCTTTATATTGATTCAACATGACATTTGTTCAAATTTTGCAACTTTTGGATTGGTTTTTGTCGGAGTATCTCTTACATAGATGGGGCAACTAACTATATACATTATTTAGTTTTACTAGACAAAAATAGTTTCAACGTATTTAGTATTGTTGGCAGTTACTATAAACGAGTATTACCTCAGCTTTATATTGATTCATCAAGACATTTGTTCAAGTTTTGCAACCTTCGGATTGCTTTTTGTCTGATTATCTCTCTCACTGATGGGAATGACTGACTATATGAATTATTTAGTTTTACAAGACAAAAATAAATTTAACTTCGTCTTTAGCATCATTAGCAATTACTTATTTGAAAATGAAATTAAACATTTTTTTACCCTAGCTTTACATTGATACATTAAGACATTTGTCTACGTTTTGCAACCTTTGGATTGCTTTTGTCGGCTATCTCTCGCACAGATGGGGGTGACTGACTATATGCATTATTTAGTTTTACAAGACAAAATAATTTTGACGTTTTTAGCATACTTACCAATTACTTATTTGCAAATTATTCTAAGAAATTATTACCCCAGTTTTATATTGATTCATCATGACATTTGTTCAAGTTTTACAACTTTTGGATTGTTTTTTGTCGAAGTATCTCTTACACAGATGGGGCAACATACTATATACATTATTTAGTTTTAAAAGACAAAAATAGTTTCAACGTATTTAGCATCGTTGGCAGTTACTATAAACAAGTATTTCCTCAGCTTTATATTGATTCAAGATATTTTTCCAAGTTTTGCAACCTTTGGATTGATTTTTGTCTGATTATCTCTCGCACAGATGAGAGTGACTGACTATATGTATTATTGAGTTTTAGAAGGCAAAAATAAATTTAACATCATCTTTATCATAGTTAGCAATTACTTATTTGAAAATGAAGGTAAAATTTTTTTACCCTTGCTTTATATTGATTCATTAAGACATTTGTCTACGTTTTGCAACCTTCGGATTGCTTTTTGTCGGATTATCTCTCCCACATGGGGGTGACTGACTATATACATTATTTAGTTTTACAAGGCAAAATAATTCGTCTGTAGCATACTTAGAATTACTTATTTGCAAATTATTCTAAGCAATTATTACCCCAGCTTTATATTGATTCATCAGACATTTTCAAGTTTTGCAACTTGTATTGCTTTGTAATATCTCGAACACAATGGGTGACTGACTATATACATTATTTAGTTTTACAAGAAAAAATAATTTTAACGTATTTATCATCGTTGGCAGTTACTATAAACAAGTATTATCAAATCTTTATATTGATTCATCAAGTCATTTGTCCAAGTTTTGCAACCTTCGGATTGCTTTTTGTCGGATTATCTCTCGCACAGATGGGGGTGACTGACTATATGCATTATATAGTTTTACAAGGCAAAATAATTTTGACGTCTTTAGCATACTTACCAATTACTTATTTGCAGATTATTCTAAGCAATTATTACCCCAGCGTTATATTGATTCATCATGGCATTTGTTTAAGTTTTGTAACTTTCGGATTGCTTTTTGTCTGATTATCTCTTACACAGAGGGAGCAACAGACTATATACATTATTTAGTTTTACAAGAAAAAATAATTTTAACGTATTTACATCGTTTTACTATAAACAAGTATTACCTCAGCTTTATATTGATTCATCAAGACATTTGTCCAAGTTTTGCAACCTTGGATTGCTTTTTCGGATTTAACTCTCTCACAGATGCTGGTGACTATATGCATTTAGTTTTACAAAAAATAATTTGACGTCTTTAGCATACTTAGCAATTACTTATTTGCAATTATTCTAACAATTATCTTTATAATTATCATGATTTGTTAAGTTTGTAACTGGATTCTTTTTGTAGGTATCTTCACACAGCAACAGACTATATACATTATTTTGTTTTACAAGACAAAAATAGTTTTAACGTATTTAGAATCGTTAGCAGTTACTATAAACAAGTATTACCCCAGCTTTATATTGATTCATCAAGACATTTGTCCAAGTTCTGCAACCTTCGGATTGATTTTTGTCTAATTATCTCTCGCACAGATGGGAGTGACTGAATATATGTATTATTTAGTTTTACAAGACAAAATAATTTGACGTCTTTAGCATATTAGCAATTACTATTTGCAACTTATTCTAACAATTATTACCCCATTTTATTTGATTCATCATTTGTTTAAGTTTTGTAACTTTGGATTGCTTTGTGATATCTCTCACACATAACAATATATTACATTATTTATTTTACAAGACAAAAATAGTTTCAACGTATTAGCATTTAGTTACTATAAATAACTTTATATTGATTCAATACATTTGTGTTTTGCAACCTTTGGATTTTTGTCTGATATCTCTCGCACAGAGATCTGTATGTATTATTTAGTTTTACAAGACAATAAATTTAATTCATCTTTATCATAATTACTTATTTGATAAACATTTTTTAAGCTTTATATGATTCATAAACATTTGTCTATTGCAATTTGGATTGCTTTTGTCGTTACTCTACACAGATAAATATATACATTATTTAATTAAGACAAATAATTTTTTTGTCTTTAACAGTATACAGTATATACATATTACACAAATTTATATTGACATAATATAAGTTTTATATATATATGTATATATTACAAAAATAAAATTGACATCTTTTTCTTTAGAAACTGTTTATTTGAAGTAACTGTAAACAGATATTATATAACAATATAGAGTTTTACAGGCTAGTTATAAAAACGGATTCTTCATATTTACAAACCATTTATTTAATAATACATCATGTATAAAACGAATTTAGATTTCATATTTTTTTAAATGCATAATATACAAAAATAACTGACTTTTTTAATAGATTTTTTTACTGTGCAATAAGTTTTTTTTTTAATAGAGCTTCAGTTCTTAGAAGATTGATAATGTATACAGCATTTATTAATCAATTAACTTATTTAATGTAAAGGAATATTTATGCCTTTTCAACCATGATGTGTTCCCTCAGTTTGCTTGCGATTGTTCGGAAATACAAAGTGTGTAACATAAACTAATTTATGTATTCATTTAGATTCTTTTCAACTTGGAATTATTCATTTAGTATCATGAGATCACTTATAACATACCATATATGTACATGACATGTTATAAGTGATCAAGGCATGGAATACACATATTGTTTCGTGTATAAAAAATTCTGTATAGTTCCTGTATAGTTTGTTCTTCTCCTATTACGTTATCGTTAAAGAGTTCCAACTATTTTTAATTATAACTCACTTAATTCTTAACCCCATTTTTAAACCTGACATGTATATATATATTTACATATACACACACACACACACACACACATATATATATATATATATATATATATATATATATATATATATATATAAAAATATTACAATTTATAATATTATATATATATATATATATTATATATATAATATATATATATATATATGTATATATATATATATATATATATATATATATATATATATATATATATATATATATGTCTGTATGTGTGTTTGTGGGTACCAAGTGAAAAATAATATAAATCCAGTACCGTAACTTTCGAAATTTGTAAATTATAAACTATTTTAATTATTATTATTCAAACTGAAGCTAATTATGTTTTTCATTCTTTGAGACTCAATCAAATGAACACGAGCGAAATATTTTTTATGGCATAACAAAAAATGTAATTTTTACAGTTTTCAATTTCTTGGCACTTTTCAAATTTTAAACTGTCATATACCTTGTAATAGTTTTTAAATACAGCATACAGAATGAAAAAGATATTTATATTGAATCTGATATAAAATAATTAGTTTTTAATACAAATATTTAAAAAGTTATCTTGTGGGTATGGGAATTTATTTTTTAATCATTTTTACTTAATTTCACTTGTGTGTCAGTTGGTATTTTGAAATCAACTTTTAACCACCATCCTGACAAGCTAAAGATGTGAAATTTTGCGCTTCAGTTCAGTACCAGTGACAATACAACATTCAATCATAAAAAAATAGATTTGAGAAAATAAAACAAAATCAGCTTTTGTTAATGCAAAAATTGGTTCAGCGTACTTGGAATCCAAATTTCAGAGATTTTAAACTAGTATCGTCATCTATTAACAAGTGACATAACTAAAAACTCAAATTAAATTTTTACTTTTAAGTGCAATTTTTATCGTTTTTCTTGTTAAATAAAAGCAATTAAAAAAAACTTTTTTATATTTTAACTTATTTTTATTTGGAATATATTATTTATATTATTTTTAAGATAGAATATTTGAAATGTGAAAATTAAAAATAAAAATTAGATTCAGAATGTGATAAAAGAATTTGTAATAAGTTCAATCTAGTAGCAACAAATGATTTAGAATGTATCGAAAATCTGCTACAATGTAGATTTTAAGTCCGGGAAAGCAGTATATACTCTTAAGTAAAAGTTCCTAAGTACGTCATTGATGAAAGTTCATTAAGGGGTGAATGTATCCCCTTTTATTCCAATGAAAATTTTTACTCGGACTTTTTTGATTCGGGGAATAGTATACATCCATCGCAGGCAGGCGGCATAGAAAGCAAATATATACATACAAGCGGCGGGATGATATATAATGTACTTCAACCCTCTCCCCATTCATTACAGCAAGTCTGAGTGATGACCGTAGAGCTGCAATTAAGTTTTATGAATGATAATGCATTTCTGTAGAGACGATCAGTTCCTACACCCCATACCGAAACACTTTCAATCAAGATCACTGAAATATAGCTTCGATGCCTCGAAAAAAAAAATATGAGAAAAAAAAAGGGAACACTCCGATTGAGCGCGTACAAAACTGGAAACTGCGAGAAAGAATAAAAGAAAAAAAGAAGAAAAAAAATTTGCTGAATTTTGCTACTTCCGAGACGAAGGGTATACATTAAAGTCAAAAAATCTCCCGAAGGCAACGCAGGAAATGATAACAGCAATAAACATAATAATAAAAAATATTTTCTGAAGAAAAAAAAATTCCGGCGCGCGGGAGAAATAAAGTAAAATAAAATTACCGAATAATAATAATAATGAAAAAAATGCAAGAAAACGGGGGAACTTGGCAGTGCCCTTCAGGCTGAAATATACAACATATTCAGAAGAAATAAAAAAAAGAGAGGGTGCCTAAGAAAAAGTAATAAAATACGAGCGGGCTGGAGGGAGAGAGGGGAGTAATTTCAAAGTCCGTTTGGCATGTTCTCTGCCAGTGCCATTAATTGTTCAAGCTTCTCCTTCGCTAAGAGTAAGAGAGTGAAGAGGGAGAAAGATTCCTCTTGCATCCTCTTAACGTGAATGGTTACCATGGTGATTGCCTCTGATAATCATCGGCGGGGCTCAGAGAAACGCTCATCAACCGGGGGGCATTATCAGTTAACACTCTTCAGTCGCTCGTGGATGTGAATGCAAGCCGGCCTTCTGAAGTTGCTGGTGTCAATATTTCCCTTCCGACATCTTAAAAATTTGCAGACTTCTCTCTCTGCCGTCGATGTTATTTAAAGCGTGGTTAAAAACGTGATCTGGTAATCAAGGGCTTTTTCGAGGGCCCCGGATCTGCATGTAGGACTCGCAGCGAAATATATCCCATTTTAGGAAATAATTAAAATTTTTATTGCTTCCATCTCCCTTCGCCTCCTTTTTTTTCCTTCTCTGTAATACACAGACCAACTATAACAGGCGTAATGCAAGTTCTAGATATTTGATTCAACTTATATTTAAAAAAAATCTTTCATCATAACATTATATTTTCTAAGAATAATATCTATCAAATCGGATTTAATACTGTGATTTTTTAAACTAAAATCTGCATTTTTGGTGAGGAAATCTTTTTAAAAATTCAGAGTTTTCTAACGCAAAATCAGCTATTTACACGTTAAAGCTCTGAAATTGCACTTTGAAAACGATATTCTTTGTCGGTGTAAGATGATTATATCAGTTCAGTCCTCACTAATGTCTTTAGATATTGGTCATATTAAATAAAAAGTTGCGAAAACAAGCAATTCGTCTGAAATTTTTATGTTTTTATAATGTACAAACTTTAACTGAGTGCAACCACTGAATTTGAGATATAATACAGTGAAATATCAGTGAGAGTCACTAAAAACCATCTAAAAATTTCAAAGAATGTTTAAATGTAGTATAGAGACAGTAAATAGTATAGCAAAAGAGTTTTTCAGAGCTGCATGCAACAGACTTGGGATATAGTAATTTTAAATTGTGTTAGAAAAACGGGAAAATATTTTTTGGGGAATATTTTCAATTGAGTAGTAGATAAACTGTCTGAAATAATTTCTTTTTTTACTCGTAATTTTAAGCTTTAAAAGTACATTTTTGATTTTAATTCTGTCTTCAATTTGATTTAAGTATGAATCTAAACTCTAAATAAAAATTTCTAACATGTTCAAAAATTATTCAGAAGGAAAGTTTTTATTCTTGAATTCTAGTTTCATTTTGATTATTGTCATCAATTTCAGTTATTTTGAAAACAAAATAAAAATTTTAAACCACACCTGTTAGTATAAAATTTTAAAAGTCATGTAAGGATTCTTAAAGTATTTTTTGGTGGAATATGTTCAATAATCTTCATCACAAAGAATTTAACAAGAGAAGCTTAAAGTATGATATTTTTTGAATTACTACAAAGTTTTAACATTTACATTCCTAAAATAATTCTTACGCTTCAAACTAACTAAGCAGCAGTTATCTTTTTATTAAACTACGAAAGTTAATCTGAAAAAAATCTTAATTTAATATCACATTTAAAAAGCAGTCAAATTTTCTTGTGTTGACGCCAATTTATTAATATATTCTACTTTATATAATAATATAATAAATCAAAATATAAATCGATACTATTCAAAAATTCAGATATATCTACTTATCTAACTTTAATAAATAAAATTAGAGCAATAACTTAAATTAAAACTAAATTGGCAATTCTTTTAACCTTTTGTATTTCAAGGACTGTTTCATTTTTGACATTGTAATTACGAATTAATAGATCAGCTATAAAGTTTTAAGGCACACATAAAAAGTTCACTCAAAATTGTAATTAAACTTTAAACTTATTTTATAATGTATTTTTTTTACGTATGGTAAATGGACATATTGATAAATTTTTAATGCTCATGAAAAATGATGTCATCTTTCTTCAAATCTATTTTGATCTATTTAAATGTTTACTTTCTAAAAACGCATAAATAAATATCATAAATAAATATTTGGACATAATGATAGCGCATGGATGAAAGCCAAAATTTACATTCGATTATTAAAAAAATATATAGTTTTCCTAATAAGAGGCAAAAAGCATTGTTTTATAAATGAGATGACATTTTTAAATAAATAGTTTTTCTTTGAGCATTTTTATAGCTTATAATTTTGTTGATTTTTATAAATAAATGCGAAATATTCATAATAAACCTATTTTTATTATTTACTTTTAATATCAGCTTAGGCTTTATATTTAATTAATCAGATTATTCCAATCTAAAAAGACTTAAAATTGAACTCATATATTCATATATATATATATATATATATATATATATATATATATATATATATATATATATATGTGTGATGTGTGTGTGTGTGTGTGTGGTGTGTATGTACGTATATATATATGTATATATATATAATATATATATATATATATATATATATATATATATATATATATATATATATATATATGCCTATATATGCATATATATGTATATATATGTGTTGTGTGTGTGCGGTGTGTATGTACGTATATATAATGTATATATATATATATATATATGCATATATATATATATATATATATATATATATATATATATATATATACATATATGTATATATATATATATATATACATATGTGTGTATATATATATATATATATATGTGTGTGTGTGTGTGGTATGTGTATGTACATATATATAATGTATATATATGTGTATATATATGCATATATGCATATACATATATATATATATATATATATATATATATATATATATATATATATATATATATATATATATATATATATATATATGTGTGTGTGTATGTGTGTGTATATATATATATATATGTATATATATATATGTATATATATATATATATATATATATATATATGTATATATATATATATATATATATATATATATATATTACAAAACTCATATTTGAAAATGTAAAAGAATTAATTACAAACTCCTTAAATTCAAAAATCATTTCATTATATGATTATTTCATTCTACCAGACATTTAACTAATTTTGACAATAAAGAGAGAGTATTACCAGTAAATTATTTTTTAGTATTGATCAATCAAAGAAG
>CM063511.1:124757757-124770257 GCA_032207245.1 Pardosa pseudoannulata
TGTACACTCTCCGAGAAAAGAGAGGGGAAAAAATTTTTACTCAGGCAGCGATTGTTAAGCAACAAAACTAAATAACAACAATACTCCGCACACGGGAAATAGAACCGTACTAAATAGGACCAGGCCGAAAAGAAGGGTAAAATAATAAATAAATAAAAAAATCTGAACCCTTCTGGAAAACTTGTCAGTGGCTTTAGTAATCTTCCTCCAAAGTTTTAAGGATTTTAGGGGTTTCGGTGAAGGAAACTTAAGAACAAAAGAAGCAGAAAACAATGCCTCGAGAAGCAGGATAGACAGAAGGGGGAAGGGTGGATGGGGGGCAAGGCAGACAGTCAGAAAGTATCAGCGGTGAAAAGTGATGCTGAAGGATTGGAGAAACTTTTACAAGAGTAAAAGAGAGAAGGGATTGTTTTCCGTCGAGGCTTTTGTAGCTGGGGGAGTCGACTCGGCTTTAGTGTAAAGGGGGGAGGGGGCGGTCAACGCAGAAGAATAGTTGAAATGGGTTCAGGGGGAGGCAGGGAGGCAAAAGCGGGAGGTTTTTATGCGCGAATTTTGCGCGTAGCTTGCCTGATAAAAGGACTAAGAGCAAGGCTTTCTCTGGATTAATACCGCAAGCTGGAGTTCGCCTCATGCCTGCACTGCCATGATAAGGTTTCGGTACACACGGATATATTTATATACAGGAGAACTCCTCGGTCTTTCCCCGCTCGGGAAAGATGAGGGAGAGAGCCCTTCGTTCTCTTGCCTTTTTTTTTTCTTTCTTTTTCTGTTTTTCATCTTCTTTTCGGAGGTCCTGATGCCGTTTGGTTTCAAAACGGTAAACCGCATTTTCAAAACTCATTCTTCAACGTCCTTTCTGTGGCTCGAATAGTAAAAAAAAAAGAGGAGAAAAATAAAGAGAGTGAAAGAAAAAAAAAGAAGGGAATGGGGAATAACTGATTTTTTTCGTTTCATTTTCTTTTTCTTCTTCTCCATTTTTTTTTTTTTTTTTTTGGTAGATTTAAATGTTTACGTTAAGCCATTAAAGAGCTTAGCGTGTAAATCCAGGGATTTATTTATTTATCTTGGAGGGCGAGAAGGCAGCTTTTAATATCAGTCGTAATCCCAGGATTCCCCCCGTTTTCTTCAACTTTTCTATTTCGAAAGTTTAGGCACGTTTTTTTTCTTTTCCCCTTTCATACTTTTTGTGCATGATAAAAACCCTTCGTAGTTTTACGGAATAACTGCTACGATTTAATTATCATTTTTTATCTTTTATAGGAAATTTTAGATTTTCTTAAGATCAATCGCTTCAATGTATTCCTAGGTAATAGAAAACATTCAAACTAACATACAAAGTATTATTACTCATTGGCCTGACATAAGAAAAGAGATATGACTGAGTAACTTTCTCCGTAAAAAAAGTAATTATTTTCATCTCTTTTCAACGATTAATATATATAAGATATATACGTACACACACACAGAGACGCATATATATATGCGTGTGTTCAAATTAAAAGAATTTATGTTTCATCACAATATTATTAAATCCAGAAGGTATAGATAAACAGGCAAAACATGACGCATATAGTATTTTGAAAATGTCACGTTTAATTTACAAGCTGGTTATATCACATGTCCATTATACAGAAAGACATAAGAAAGAAGAAAGTGATTTTGCACATGATGATTCTTATATAAATTTCAAAAGTGATGCTGTGGCACATTCATCTTTCTATGGCACACGTGGTTGGGAATTCTAGGTAAAATCGATTACTATTGTTTCTGTCCACGTTTTATCTTTAGATCATGAATAAATTTGTTCTCCAGACGAGATAAAAAAGAGTTTCACATTTAATAATTTATCTCAGGCTACTTTCTGGCATGACACACACACACACATATGTGTGTGTGTGTGTTTGCGTGTGTAAATAAATAAGTCAGATTTGAACTTTAAAGCTGTAAATCAAAGCATTATCTAATAAACAGAAAATGAACCCTTTGGTAATCATAACAATGGGAGAGTAAAACTGCAATTTTTAAAAGCAGAGAATGCCAAGTTCCAAGAGAGCCTATATTTTGATCTTGTACTCTGGTGATTTGCTGTTGGACTCAGTGTCTTGTTTTGTAACTACATGTCTAATGTGACATACAAAATACAAATAAAATTTAATGTCTGGAATGGATGTTTTTTCTTCTCAGGCTTTGAGCCTGACACACACACACACACACACACACACACACACACACACACACATATATATATATATATATATATATGTGTGTGTGTGTTTGTGTGTAATAATATCAATATCTAAGCCCTAAAGCGTATTCCAAAATTATCCCTTTTCCCCATTCATTACTCTACATCTTAATTTCTTCTCTTTATATTAACCATATTTCCCAGCCATCCAATTTAAACGAGGATGTTTTCATTCCTTCAGCGTAACCCCTAAATTCTTTCTATGATTCCTGAAACAGAAAATGACATGACTGGCATTTTAATTAGGAAGTTATAACTCTACCAGGAAAAATCTATAATGATCAGCTATAATAGTCATCTGAAACGCCACACTTTAGCAGATGGCTCTAGTCAAAGGTTACTCTCTATAAGCAATTAAAACAGTTGACTCAGCATTTTTCCCACGACGCTAAAAAACACACGGGTTTTAGCCGTCTCTCGCAGAAGGTTGGCATTACTTAGAGAGAGAGCGTTCTGACACCGTCCGGTTCAGACGTCTCTGGATTCTGTGCAATTTTTATAGGATGAAATAAAAGTTAAGTTCGGCCACGACGACTATGCGTTTCTTTCCAACAGACGATTAGCGGACTCTTGGCAGCCCAGCATGCCCGGGCTGAGGAAAATAATAGGGGCAATTTCAAAATCAGTTTCAAGTGTAAGTTCGGGGCTGGGTTGGTCCCCTGGACGATTACATATATATATATTTATATTATATATATATATATATATATATATATATATATATATATATATTATATATATATATATATATATATATATATATATATATATATATATATATATATATATATATATATGTGTGTGTGTGTGTGTGTGTGTGTATAAGAAATATAAAAAAAGAAGGAAAGAATTTCAAATAGAAATATGATACTTAACAAATTTTTTTATATTTTAGATGATGTATAAATGTTTATAGAGGAAACGGCACAAATAACATATCGAATATCGTTTGTATGTATTCACAAGTCCCGAGACATTTATAAATCTAAATGAATTGTTCATTCTCATACCTAAAAAGTTAAGCATAAATACGTTAAAATGTTGCGAATAATGTAAGGTTAGCGACATGCTCAGGCTAACTGCTGGTAATTAGAAAATTTCAATGAAGAATCAATGAAGATTCACCACAAAGAGAAATACCAGAATTTAAAATATTTGTTAAATAGATAATACCCCAAAATATCCAAATACAGATTTTTAGAAATATAAATCACATTAAAGAAACTAAATCATGAACAAATGGATCAGTCTTTTAAAGTTACTTTCCATTGTTTATACACAATGATGTAAATTACAAGACCTTATCTTTTGATTTGTTCTTGCTTGAAGTTGAATTGAAATTTCTTAAGAGTGAGCAATCTATAAATATTTTCTGGTATACCTTTATACTTTCAAAGCGATCGAAACAAATATGCTTTTACGTGGTTGAAAATTTACAACTTGGCAGTTAAGAAATTTTAGTTCAAACTTCTCGGTACGTAAGAGAACAAAATCTCATATGAATAATTCATTAAAACATCACTTTAAAATTCTTCACTTATAAGTAATTCATTGCTATGTTTAAACAGTTTCTCTTTATCTAAAGCCAGTAGAAAATAAATTTATCTAATATTATTTGATATTCTTTATGTAAGTATTCCTTAGTTGGCAAAGTTTCCGCATTTCACAGATTATAGAAAAATTATAAACTCATTTTTCTGCTTTTCAGAGTTTGATTCGTATGTTCATTTCGAGAAAGATCCCTAATAATGCCACAATTATACTTTAATTAATAAAAACCTTGACTTGTTAACACACTGATATGAATACATTTATTTTATTGCGCATTTAAAAGTAATTATGTGAAGGAATAAGGGAAATTAATTAATAATTGATCTTTACGTCTTTAACTGCTTCATAACATTATTTATGATGCATTGTTAATACTTTTTCAAAGTAAAACTTGGGTGTCAAGTAAATATTTTTTTTTTCTAAAAAGGAGAAAATTTTGGAACACTGTTTATAACTCTAATAATATTCTGGGAATTGATAACTTAAAAATTACTTATACAATACCAATGATGACTTATAATTTCAAAAGAAAATTATTTTAGCAACGTGATTCTAAACTTTCAGCTCATGTTAAAGCCGAACGGTTGCCGAACCTTTGTTCCGAAGTTCGCGGGCTCGATGAATGTTTGTAGCCATTCGAAATCGAATATAAGCATTAGGCCCTGGTCCTATCAGCCCTCATGTCACAAATAAAGTGGACCGTAGTGCTTCAAACCAAACCAGCTAATGAAAAATTAATTACTTTTAAGAAGTAATCGAAATTGAAGATATTTAGGAAACGTTACTTTTTGTATAGTTTTCTTCAAGATCAGTTTTCTAAACCTTTGACATAGTAACACAAGTGTGGTTTTTTTTATAAATGTCCTTAATATGTATTAAAAACAATAAATCAAAAGGCTGCTTTTTTTTAAAAAATTTCTTTGTATAAGTAAATTTTCGTATAACTTAATTCTCCTATTGTCGAATAGCTTCTTACATAGATCTTATAAATGTTTCACCGAAAACGAGAAGTACTACATATAACTGAATAGTTCGTATAAATGAATAATTATTACATAGATCTTGTGATAGTTTTGTTGGAAAACGAGATAAACTTCGTATTATTGAATATTTCGTATGAATTAATTAATTTATTACATTGATATTTTGATAGTTTCTCCGGAGAAAAAGAAGTACTTCGTATAACTGAATTTTTCGTATAAAAGATTCATTAATTACATAGATCTTATAATAGTTTTTTTTCGGGAAACTTGAAGTACTTCGTATTACTGAATATGTGGTATATATGAATAATTTACTACATTAATCTTATGACAATTTGACTGGAAAATGAGAAGTACTTCGTATTACTGAAAATTTCATGTAAATGAATAATTTATTACATAGATCTTAGGATAGTTTCGTCGGAAAACGAGAATTACCCGTATTACTGAATATTTCGTGTAAAGGAACAATTTATTACATAGATTTTATGATAGTTTTGCAGAAAACGAGAATTACTCGTACTACTGAACATTTTTGGTAAATTAATTATTTATTACATAGATTTGATAGTTTTGCGAGAAAACGAGAATTATTTGTATTGCTGAACATTTCGAGTAAATAAATAGTTTCTTACATAGATCTTATGATAGTTTCACCGGAAAACGAGAATTATTCGTATTACTAAACATGTCGTGTAAATGAATAGTTTATTACATAGATGTTATGATAGTTTCACCGGAAAACGAGAATTACTTAGTATAGCTGAATATTCGTATAAGTAAATTTTGTTTAAAGGAGTTTCCCCTATAATTACCCCACCGTCCTGGGTGTGTCATAACTGCTCAAAGCTGGCGTACAAAAAGCAGATGTGAAAATGGGTGTCTAGACAGATCTATCATGCAGGGATTTATATTCCGATGTAAACTTCGGAACAATAGAATCCAACGAAGCTTGTGTCTGGAATCCCATTATCTGGTCCGTCTTTAAATTGTCTGCTTTCATTCCTTGCTATATAAAATTTTCTTTTCATTCTTTTACTTTTTTAAGTATGAGAAAAAAACATCAAAATTTTATTTATTTATTTGGCTTTGTTATCTATTTCAATACAACATGTGTCTTTAAAACTGAGTAAAATTATACAAACATTTGTGAAACATTCATGACTAGCTACAACTCTTATAAAATAGTGAAATAATTTGTCTTAAATGATTGTGATGAAAATGTAGAACAATCATTATAATTTAGATTAGAATTTAAAAAAATTATTATATATTTTACCCTGCACAAGATAATTTAATTTGAATTATACGAATCAACGTAAAATTTAAGCTTTTGAAAGGGGCTCTCTGAAGAACTAATGCATTGGAGGGATACATGCTGTCCCAGACCCTCTGAAAAGGTTAAAATGCAGTAATCTGAAAACTGCCTGATAAAGAAGGAATTAAATTATAGAAATCTATTTTGATATACAAACTTCAAAATCTCACGAAATTTTGAAAAAGAGTAGAAGTAGAATATAATTATAGTTAACTAGTCAACAAAAATAGCATTTTTGTGGGATTTTTCTTAATAATTTTAATTCATGTCATTGATAACACAAATATATACACACAAAAGACAATTTGGAATGATCTATTCGTTTAGATTAGATTAGAGCACTGTGTTCTAATGTTTTGCTACATGAGGGTTTACGAGACTGGATTTGGGGCTTAAAGTTGATTCCTAATGGCTACGATCATCCTTGCCAGTGATGAGATCCGGGCCCACCAACACCAATACCGAAGAGCATCGCCCTACCCATTCGGCCATCGGTCGGCTTGACGACCTGTTGAGTAGAATTTATTAAACCTTGTGGATAGTTATATAATATGTTTTTAATTTTGTCTTCACTAATTTTTCTATATTTTTTATCTATTAAGAAGATTTTGTTTGGTTTGGAGTGCTACGGACTACTGTTTTGTTCATGAGGGCTAACTATTAAGAAGAAGAATTTCATAACTATATAACGGATGAAACAAATCTTTAGTGTCTCACAAATTTCTCTATAATTATATAGAAGTATTTAGAAATATTTAATCTGCCAAAACTGATAAATTGAAACACATTATAAATATCAAACTGTATATACTTACGCTATTGTTTTGGTTTGGTTTGGAGTGCTACGGTCTACTT
Organism: Pardosa pseudoannulata; assembly: GCA_032207245.1. Classification (NCBI taxonomy): domain Eukaryota; kingdom Metazoa; phylum Arthropoda; class Arachnida; order Araneae; family Lycosidae; genus Pardosa; species Pardosa pseudoannulata. The sequence continues at coordinate 124,764,710 of CM063511.1, forward strand.
TTTTTGCAACACGAGGGCTAATGAGACCCTTACGCTATTGTAAGGTCACATTTATATTTCATACTTTATAAACTGTAATTATACTATGTAAAAAATTGAAGGCAGTGTAAAGGAATTCGTCCTAACATTTAGCTTGCTTATCAGTACAGTAACCATATGGTCCAAAAAAAATTTTTTTTTTCAAAGGCAACTTTTCATTGAATATCCTTGATAACTCGTGTAAATGCACAACACTGAAAAAGTTGTTTAGATTTCGTTTTGTTTCAAGCATTAAATGTTTTTCTAAGCTTTGAAGTCCTTGACATGAGTAATATAGCTGTAATTGATTCTGCGGTAATTTGAAATTTCTTATTGGTTTCTTCCCTGTAACTATGTGTGTGTGTGTACCTCCTTACAAATGAATAAGGTACCAGAGGCCAAAACATACAACCATTTGTATAAAATGTTCATAAAAACTGATTATTTAAAAATTCTATGAGTGTTCCGAAAAGTAATTAGTGAAGGCGGGGCCTTCCAATTGTTTCGCATTGTATAGCATCTAGGATATAGGATCTTGAAAATAGGCTTGTCTTATGAGGTAAGCTGAGTTGCTTGCTTTTTCTAAGAACCGTTCGTGAGAGGAGTTTGTGGTAAAGCATATAACTGGTCTCAGTGAATACCTTTGCATCGAGTTTCACATGACTCACTTTCAGGTTTTTAGAATGCTTGTTAGCGTAATTTCCAATTTAATAAGTAAACTATGTACTGTTCAACTCTGAAATGTATTTTACATATGCTTATAATTAACCCTTATAATTTTTAGTAGGAAATAAATGTTGATTTGAAAGATTTACAAGTTATTAAGATTTTGCTATTATAATCATGATAATTATGAACAGTTGATTGCTCTTTATTTTCTTTTTTAGTGAAAGAGGAATGAATGTTCATATAGAATGTTATTAGCGCATATATAGAAATACTAAGAGTTCTCTTAGAAAAATTCTAAATAAATTTTACTTTGAAAAACAAGATAATAGTGAAGAGAAACAGTGGAATTCAATACACTGCAGAAAACAGAAAAAATACCGTTTCTTCAAGACTAACATTAATCACAAAACAGAAAGTCGGAAAACAAAAATAATCTTAACACCCTCGTGTATATATGTATAAATATATGTATATATGTATATATATATATATATATATATATATATATATATATATATATATATATGCGTGTGTATGTATATATTAATGTCATGATATTTTAACTTAAAACTAACCAACATAATTATAAGTGTATCTTAAAATTATTTTTGTGTGATTCTATCCTTCTGAGGTAAAACTTGATGACTATCTTTCATTCTTTTCTTAGCTTTGGCGTGCTTGAATATACCATAATAGTTTTTACTTCCATCAGCATTTCTTATATAACTCTTTATATAAGAAATGATCCTCTTCCTCTACGTCACCCAGCGTCCCCCATATGTCTAACCTTTAAAAACCCTGAATGGCTAGGTCACACACTTGTAATTTCTCGTGTACTGGTTTTTCAACCTAGAAGACTTCGAGAGGTGATAAACAAAATAATATCTATGTATCTTTTACAAAATTCTGTTCTTTGTTCTCTCGACCAATTTTCACTACTGCAATCAAGTTAATGGGGATTCCCTCAATTTTGTGTTGGGATAAATAACCCATTGCACTTGCACACACACACACACATACACACATACATACATACATACATACATACATACATATATATATATATATACATGCATTTATATACATACATATATATATGTATATATATATGTATATATATATATATATATATATATATATATATATATATATATATATATACATATATGTAGATATATACATATATATATACATATATATATAGATATACACACATATATACATATATAAATATACACACACACACACACACACACACATATATATATATATATATTATATATATATATATATATATATATATATATATATATAAATTATTCTCGTCGATTACGTAAGGAAATTTTGCCCCTATTATTTGACCTACCCTAGGTTACTGGCAATGACAGAACTAAAGTGATTTGCTGTTTCTGGTTCCATTTAAAACAACATCGGAACGTTGAGTAACGTACGTAAAGTCTAACGTAGTGGAACTTTATTGAGGTTAAAAATGAACTACTTTACGTTACTGTTTACATCTTTGCATCGAATTCCCACCAATATACACTTCTATCACAAAGTCGAACGGAACAACGAGAGATCATGCTAAATTTTTTCCAAAAGACCGACAGCTTATTCAGCATTATTTGCTGCAGTCCGGAATGAACTTCGATCAGTTTAGTCAGCTCAAGGACCCCATATGCAGCAATTTAGACATTGGAGGAGTAAAACTATTTTCCTGGAGCAGCTGGAAAGTGTGGCCAATGGACAGAAAATTAGCATTTCTTCTAGCGTTAGTTTTGCAAGACGGGTAAAAAGAATTTAAGTTGGCGAACACTCTTTTAAATCTGTTTTTTTATGGCTGGGAAATTAGGTATTGAAGAATGAGCAGGGGGAAAAGGAGAATTTTAGATAGATATTTTAGGTATAAGATATTTTAATAGATTACATATATATATATATATATATATATATATATATATACACCATACATGTGTATGTAAGTGTTTATGTCAGTGTGTATGATTAAATCTATAGTCATTAAAAGTAAAATGTGTTTTTACATTTCTGTTTTATGTGACGTGCAGTACTGACAGGTGTTCGTTTTGTGTTTTTCAGGTCTGGTTCCAGAATCGCCGTTCCAAGGAACGTCGCATGAAGCAATTGAGCCAAATGGGAACTAGGCGTCACTTTTTCCGCAGCCCGCGCCGCGCAATGCGACCCCTACGGCCTGGTATGTCTCCGGACGGCCTGGACGACAGCCCGGACATGGTCGGCGGACACAATGCGGCCGGATACGCCTATTTCTCAGGTACTGTCGCCCAATACCCTAACGCAGATTTTAGCGCCACCTACGACGATCCTATGCAAATGTCACCGCCTCTTGATACCAACTTTCACTATTCGCTGCAAATTCCATACTGCGAATTTTGAACTCAGTGAAATGTGCCGTTTATAAAGCGTTTGTTGATATGAAGATATGTGTTATTAAGGAATTGTGTCAAATAAGGCTGGCTTTCCAAAGTGCATTACCAATCAAAATTCAGCCCTAATTTTACATGTATTCAACCCCTTACTCGTCGCACAATTTTGACAAAATTTGTTCAAAAATCATTGAGGTTTTATTTATTGTATTTTAATATTTATAAAATTTTACGTCGATTAATATAAAAAGCACTACCGTTTTCTTAAATTGTATTTTAAATCAAGAACCTCGGGAATTTGGGTAAACCAAAAACCGCTGACTGGTTCAAATTACCTCGATTAATATGAATATGTGATACTCAAAAAGTACTCTGCAATTTTAAGCTATGGCATTTGTGTAATTTTAAATATTAAATTATTGTAATAAGCAATAATAAAAATCAGTAAAATATTACAATATCAAAAATACTATACAGTTAGAAACATAGATAACTTTAGTGCAATTGTTTAGATTCTTACCAGTCAAGGATCCTTACACAGTTTAGGCAAATTTTTTATATACGTTCTGTCCATTTCTTGATTATAGGTATTTTACAATGAGAAAAAATATCTACAGTTTTGTTTCCACTCTTGGACGCTTAGTAATGAACTATTTTTCGCACATGCACAGATTTAATATTATTGATTTTTATGGGTATAAAATTAGGAAAGTCAAGAAATTTATTTCAGTTTCCTAAGTAATATTTTTGAGAAAACTGGACCAAAATAGTTTTTGGGTCAAAATGACTCCTCCTGCTGCTCTAGGGTTAAAGATAAAATTCGTTCTTTAATACTTATTTTACCTTTATATTTGGCCTTTTTTTTTTTTTTTTTTTTTTTTTTTTTTTTTTTTTTTTTTTGTACAAAGAGAGTTTATGTACGATTTAAATAATGATCCTGAAGTATTATCCAGATGATGCATTTGTCCGATATTATTATTAGCTATAAGAATTTTAAAAAATGGTATTTTTTCTGTGTAAATGTTAGCATGTTTAGTGTGCATAGACAGTCTTAAATTGTAATATTTATAATACCCCGTTTCTCCATTAAAAATTATACTGACACGGTATAAATTTTAATTTACATAGACTTTAAAAGTATAATTCGTATAAGACACAGGTGAGACAAAATTTGTTCAAAGTAGCTCGTATGTGAGACGTGCACGACGATTAAGGGGTTAATTCATTACGATTTACCATATATTCTATTATTCACAGACTATGAACCATAAATATTCAAGAATTTATTTTTTGTTTTTTATTAGAATATTGACGTAAGATTTATAATAATAAGGTAGTATTCATTTAAATTAATAAAAATATCTAATACCTAAAATTTTGCGTGTTTCTTATTTAACAATTTCAATAAGTTAAAAATAATTTAACGTATACATATGCCTATATATGCATATATATGTATACATATGCCTATATATGCATATATGTGTATACATATGTTGTGATAAATCTAAAGTTTTCTGATATTAAGACAACTATTAATGAATTCTACTAGAAAACAATTGCTATACAAATCCGATATTAAGCATATATTCAATTATATATTATTTTCTTTCGTATATGACAACTATCTAATATATAAATGGATTAATAAAATATTCAATTTTTTTTAATTAATGAACTTTTGCAAGAAGAAAAAAGATCAATATCAAGTTATATTGATCTTTCTATATAATTCAGTTGGTTTACTATCCAATCCAACTATTTCAATCATAGGTTACTGAACGTGTTATATAATCCAGTATCAATGTTTAAGTTAATAATCTAATGTAAAATGCAAGCCTAAGCACTTAATTGCTAAATTCTTTTTCCTGTACATTGTCATTAGCCATTATCTTACGCTGTGTAATATATATATAGTACAGTTCAAAGTTAAAAGCAACTTTCTGATGTAAATAGCTGAGAGAGATTTTTAAATTTCATTTGGTTTGTTCATACGTGTCTACTTTATGTGTAAATACATACTGCCTTTCGAGAATCAAAATTCAAGGCTCGGCAGTAGTTCTTGTTAATAAAATATATGTAAAATATATCTGTCTTTTTTTATTTCACCACCAGTTAGTTTATTACGATAAAAATAAATACTAATATAAATGATTTGTGTAATGAACCAAATCAATATTTATTACAAATTTGTTTGGCATTTTAAAATGAAAATATTTAATTTTTTTAAATAAAACTCCCACTAGTTTAATTTTAAAAGATAAACCTTATTTCTAAGACCAAGCATTAACTGTATGAATCAGGTCAGAGATTATACTTGGGAAATCACTAACTAGTAACTAAAACGGGTAAAAACAGATAAAAATTAAGTCGGGTGGAATGGAAGAAAGTCTTAAAATAGACTGTAGAGCCGATGATGATGAAAAATTATACATAATTCCAAATATTTTTCATTATTC
>CM063511.1:124777757-124795257 GCA_032207245.1 Pardosa pseudoannulata
TGACGTGGTGTAAGCATCACTAGTTATATAAATCATTTACGTAAGAAGAGTTTTGGTGATTTCGATGCAGCCAAGTTGATAGAAGAACAAAAGGTCTACGCCTAGTTTGACAGAAGAGGATAAAATAACCCGAAAATTATTTTAAGATATACATAATTATGTTGGTTAATTTTATGGGGTAAAAATATCATTACACGCAACACATATATAATATATATATATATATATATATATATATATATAAATATGTATATATATATATATATATATTAATTTTTAATGATATTAAAAGCATTAATATATATATATATATATATATATATATTATTGTTCTCATACATTCATCGTCTTAAAAAGAGAACAAACAATACATTACAAAATAATTAAATAATAGTTTAAATGTAAAGTATTTTTATAATTACATATTTTTAAGTAAATATTTAATCCTTTTGATTAAACTAAGAAGTTTTCTTAGAGGTAGAAACACAGTCAATTAAGTTCATTATAATGATACGGTATCTCTTGAAAATCTTTTACTTTTTAATAGTACTTTCTACTGTTTAATTTTGAGAAGAAAAAGCATAGTAAATAAACCTAAAGAAAGCGTTATAATTTATGTGCTTGTTGTAATACTTTCTTCTTCGAAAAATTAAAAGAAAATCATTCTAAGATAATTATATCAATCATAGCTTTAACCCCTTACTCGTGGAACATATTGGAGAAAAAAGTGCCAAAAATGGAAGAAAAAAATGTTCTTCATTTATTTTTTTCATTATTGTAATCAAAATGTTAGAAATAGATTATTTAAAAAAATTAAACGAAATAATTACTATTTTCAATAGTTTCACACATATGGGAAATGCTAATATATTACAGTAAATTTTGCTCAAATTACAGCAAAATGAATCAAATAACATCATTTTCTGGATAAATATAAAAATTTAATACAACGATATTATTATCTATATCAACTCTCATGTATTCCATATTGAATTTCACATATCCTTTACAATATCCGAGAAATATCTACAAATGGAGAAAAACTGCTTAACCTTTTAACAGGAAAGTATCTATATCTATTGGAAAAATGGCAAATTAAATTTTATGCATTGGACTAACCGATTTTGGGATTCATGGAATTGAAATACAGTTTTTTTCTTTCGCTCCAACTCAGGTTGGGCATTCCCAAATTGGTGCATTTGTGTTGCCCGAACTCAGTTTGGTATCACAATCAAGGGATTATAGAAAGGCTCTTTTCTCATTTCATACCTATAGCTGTCCTTTTATCCATAACCTATACTTAACAAGAACTTAGGATAAGCAGGTGGAAAAATATCTCCATCTTCATCTAATATTCTATTGGCATAATAGGATGGAAAAATAGTCAATTAGGTTAAATAGAATATCACATGTTGGTAATAACTTTTTATAGAACTATTATATTCACTTGAAAAACGAATTTGAATTCATATACTTATTTCTATACTTAATTTATCGAAAAAAAAAAGAAAAATGTGAAATAATAGGAAGTATATTTTAGGAGAAAAATTTTTTTGCACTATAAACCTGTAATTCTCCATTGAAATTTTTACATTGAAATTTCCTGCAAATATACAATATTAACATCATGCTATAAATTTTTTAAAAACTAAATTTTTAAACAAATTTTCTAAAATTAACAATTTATGAAATTGTTTGTTTTGGAGGTGGTACATTTTGGGAGAGATTCGAGGACATAACGTTTTATAAAAAAAAGAAATGAAATACATAAAATTACCCAAGAACTATTCATTCAATATTTTTTATACAAATCTTTAAATTCTAGAATTTTAAAGGTCTAAAATTAAAAATTTCATCCTTAATTTATTTAAATTTATGTATATACAAATAATTTATCATTCAGTTCAGTAGCCAAGAAGTGACCCTCTTGGTTGTTTTGGTTTGGAGTGCTACGGTCTACTTTTTACAACACGAAGGCTAACGAGACCGGGACCTACAGCTTAAAGCAGATTTCGAACGTCTACGAACATCCATGCCACAGTGGGATTCGAACCCACGAACTCCGGTACCGAAGGCCAGCACTCTAGCCAATCGGCCCTCGTTTGGCCCTTCTCCTCTTAGAAGAGAATTTTGAGCATGGGTCACATGACGGAACTTTTCCATCGGGTAAATGACACGTTATTTGTGATAGTCTGATAGTCCAGGTTAGTTTCCTAATTTTCTTTTTTTTTAAATTCAACTATTCCCTTCTTAGCTTACTTATGTAGAGATTTAAGCATGAGATATTCTAATAGATTGGATAATTTGACGAACGGGATAGTAAGGCATCCTATCAGTTTCGAACATTAATACATTTAGTGAACAGATTATTTTTTATATTCATTTTCTACTGATATTCTCAATAAACTACTTTAACAAAGGCAAAATTACATATAATGTAAACTTACATTTTGAAAATACTGAAAGCAACCCTTTTTTTTTTTAAGTTATCAAGTTTCTATTTTGTTTTTTGATAAATTGTAACTCTTTATAATTCTATTCTAATTTATTAAAACATGCTATTTTATTACTCATTCTTCAAAAGAATATTCTACTTCAAACAGCCTGGTACATTAAAGTGCACTTTCCGCATATAAATGTATGTTATCTCCAGCATTAGGCAGCCCCTTACAAGAAATCACTTTTTCTACATCAACTTTTTCACTTTAATGACTCTACAAAGAATTACATCCAATTTTCAATGAATAGGGTAGGGATAAATGTCATGCCCTAAAAGCCTAATACTCCCGGATAACGAGTGTATAACTGCCGTTCAAACACTCTCCCTTAAAAGCCGATAATGCACTACAGATTTTGCTTAAGTGGTAGGGTAGAAACTGTTGCGGACAACCGCTTAGTTTGGCAGAGGGCTCGCGGTGGAAAAACCCGGGTACATGCAAAAACACTAGAGAGGAACCCTCCTGCAGCGTGCGTTACCAGAGTGTGTGCTTGTTCCCAGTATTGCCCCTGGAGTAGTGGTAGTAGTACATCGTATTTTCAGCCACCGCTTCTGTACAGACACCCCCCTCAGAGCTTGAAAACTCGAACCCCCGATCGTGTCTGTCTGCATTCGGAGCAGGGGGAACACGTCGATTTTTCTGTTGGTTTTGTGTTCAGAAATGCGGTTGCATAGCAGATGGTATGCGAGCACTATTTTCACGGATGTCTGACGCAATTAAAGGAATAAAGCGCGGGATTTCTTCGAAAAAGGGGATAACTGAAATTTGTTTAATACGAGAATTAATCACGAACACTGCCATGCCGCTATTAAAAATTTTCCTTATATAAATCAACACCTAATGTTTACTTTTAAAAAATTGTTGAAATAGAAAATAAAATAAAACCCCATTTATCATATTTTGGTATTTTTTTAATGGGCCGATTAAAAAATGGAATTTCAATTCTACACATCAAAATACATTTATTTACTTTGAATATACAGTGAAGCATGCGTACAATAGGGCTTATAAATTTACTGAATTTTTCCTTTACTTCCTTGTAAAGACTATTTACTAGTTTAGGGTAACCTATAGGTAGCCTACAGGTAATCTTGTTCCCAGAAAATAACATAAATTAGGTAACACGTACTAAATATACATAATCATTTTTAGTTCCTCCAAAAAGTCCTTCCGATAATAATAAAAATAATAATCCAATTTTTAAATTCTCCAAAACTGCATCAAAAGTTACAAATTGCACATGATTCTGCCCCTAACACATTTTTTTGACAGTCCATGCCACTATTAAAAATTTTCCCTGTATAAATCAACACCTAATGTTTACTTTTAAAAAATGTTGAAATAAAAAATCAGATAAAACTCATTTTATCATATATTTTGGTAATTATTTTCATGGAATGATTACAAAAAGGAATTTCAATTCTACACATCAAAATAGGGATATATTTATTTACTTTGCATATACAGTGAAGCATGCTTACAATAGGGCTTGTAAATTTACTGAATTTTTCCTTCACTTCCTTGTAAAGTCTATTTACCAGTTTAGGGTAACCTATAGGTAACCTACAGGTAATCCTGCTCCCAGAAAATTACATAAATTAGGTAACACGTACTAAATATACATAATCATTTTTAGCTTCCCCAAAAATAATTATCCAATAATAATAAAAATAATAATCCAATTTTTAAATTCTCCAAAACTGCCTTAATCTACACCTTAAACTACATATTTTATATGGCTATCTGCGAAATGTTGGGTTAGTGTCAGATTTGCTGGAATGCTCTCTATTCTTTACAAGAACATAAACACTTGTCATTTCTAAAAGTGAGCCCCGATCTGGAGAATCACCAAAATAGACTAAAAATTTTGGCTAAATAAAGGTTCTAAGAAAAGTGTTTTAGAAGAATTCTCGAAGAATAGAAGTTTTATGAATGAACAACAAAAAACATAAGTGCAAAGTATATAAACGTTATATTTAAATAGAAAAGACATCTAAGTTTTATTCATCATATCTAATAATTAAATTTAGCTTCTATATTTCATCAAAGCACCTTAAACTACACATTTTATATGGCTATCTGCAAAATATTGGATTAATATCAGATTTCCTGGAATTCTTTCTTTTCTTTACAAGCGCTTAAACACTTGTCATTTTTAAAACTGAGCGCCGATCTGGAGAATAACCAAAATAGACTAGAAATTTTGGCAAAATTAGGGAACTAAGAAAATTATTTTAGGAGAATTCTCGAAGAATAGAAGTTTTTACTATATGAATGAAACACAAAGAAGATAAGTGCAAAGTATATAAATGCTATATTTAAATAGAAAAGACATCTTAGTTTTATTCATCATATTAAATGATAATTAAATTCAGCTTCTATCTTTCATCAAAGCACCTTAAACTACACATTTTATACGACTATCTGTGAAATGTTGGGTTAGTATCAGATTTGCTGGAATGTTCTCTTTTCCTTACAAGCGCCTAAACACTTGCCATTTCTAAAACTGATCTGGAGAATTAACACAATAGAATGGAAATTTCGTCCGAATTAGGGACTCATCCTCCCGAACACAATTGGATACAATTTGGGCCCCCACCACTTCTCGACTTAAGTCCATATTTCACCTCTAATACTCTATTGTCCCCGGACTGTTTTCACGTCCGAGTTTTCTCAACGTCCGAGCGGAGATGATCCGAGACGGCTTAATGCCGCGCGCACATTCAGAGCCCCCTCTTCATTACGGGGCAGAACTCCGTTTAAAGCACTGCGACATCCTTTTCTTTGTGCGCGAATTACACGGGGAAAATCTCAAGAAATTAAGCGCTTTATAATGATCTGCGATTTTAAAAGTTACTCTTTCTCTCGGCAGCAGCTTCCGATGGCTGCAGCTTTCCTGTAAACTGGAAGCAATTAACCGATTACAGAAAAGGCAGCGATAAATCGATTAGAGGCGCTCGGAAGCCCCGGCATCGATTAAGCGATTAACCGACAAATCGTTTTTTAATTGAAAGTTAATCGTGGAGTATGCCAGGCAGAGAGATATAGAGATTGTCGCTCTCGGTTCCCTAACAGTAAGCGCTATTAATCAGCTGTTTTGCCGGAGAGAGAAGGAGTGTGTTTTTGAGACTGTCCCGTCACCATTTTGGAGTTGCCCATTTTAATAGTTTTGTTGCTTTTTTATGAATGGTTTTGTAATGGTGCCGCCGTACGGCAGTCGAAGTAAAATGGTTTAATGGAATCTCGAAGTTTTCTCGCGTGAGCACATCTGAGTGACATTAAGTTGGAAAGGGATGTTAATGAATAGCCCTGCAGTTTCAAATGCAGGACCAGGTTTCTTAATGAACAATTTGTAATTCACTTTAGGATTCAGTGTGTAATAATTACCGCAGGAATTAGAGCATTTATAACTGTACACTCGTTTCATGATACTGAATTTGGCGCGAAATTTAACCCTTTGTATCACCATACTGCATCATTGAAACATACGCAAAAATTTTTGCCGTTTCCATAGTCAGCTTTAACTCATTAATACTCGAGACATTTCTACCTAATACCTTTATGAATATATTAAATCTAAGTTATTAAGGTTTGGACCGTCTACTTTCTACAACACGGAGGCTAACGAGAATGGGACCTACTGCTTAAAACCGATTCGGAACGGCTACGAGCATCATGCTACTCTAGAATTCAAACCCATGAACTCCGTGCCAATGATTGACACTCTAACCATTCAGACATAGTTCGTTTAAATTATTAAAAATTACACCAAGTAAAAGAAATATGAAATTTATACAACTCTAAATATTGCAGCTGTCATTTTAAATATCCTGCGATGCCATCCATAAAAAAGAAACACTTCGAAATAAGAGATTTATTTGATATCACATGTAAACACAGTACTATAAATAGAGACTTTGTAATAGGTGAAGTTATTTGTCTTGATTTCAGTAGAAATACATATTGAATAAATAAATTTATGTGCGAGGCTCGAAAAAACCCAAACTGTCCATCCATATTACAAAATAATAAATAATTGTACCTATTAAAAATTGTTTGATAGATTTTATATACAGGATTTCCATCTGAGTCCAAAAAAAAAACTGGCAGAAAGCTGGCCGATTGATTAGGGCGCTGATCGTCGGTACCGGAGTTCGTGAGTTCGAATCCCACTGTGGCATGTTCGTAGCCGTTAAACAGTAGGTCCCGGTCTCATTAGATCTCGTGTGCAAAACAGTAGACCGTAGTGCTCCAAAGCAAACCCGAACCAAACCAAAAAGAAAACTCGTTCCGAGGAAACATAAATGTTCTGCAAACTATTCTTTAGCTGCTCCTAAAAATATACGCTAAGCATTAACAAGTTAAAAGTCATATTGATATGAGATATATTGATTGTTAGTATTCTGCAACACAAGGAACTAACAAAGTTTTTCATGGAATCTTCAATAAATAGTGCTACAAAGTTTACTTTTCATATCAATTTTTTTTATTCATTTGGTCTTTTGCATATGATTATTACTAAAATAAACTTTGGATTAGTTAACAGGAAAAATTTTTTTTTTCACAGTTTTAAGAAGCAGCTTTTTTTATTGTTAGTATTCTGTAAGACAAGAAAGTAACACAGGTTTTCAGTGAATCTTCAAAAACATGTGGTATTAATTTTACTTTTCATACTAAATTTCTGTAATCATTTGGTCTTTTCCACATGATTATTACAGAAATAAAGTTTAGATTAATTTAAAAACAAAAATTATCTTTTCCACGGTGAGCTTTAAAAAGCAACTTTGTTGATTGTTAATATTCTGTAACACAAGAAAGTAACACAAATTGTCACTGAATCTTAAAAAAAAAAAGTGATACAAAGTTTACTTTTTATATCAAGGTTTATTTAATCACTTGATCCTTTGCACATAATTATTATTGAAACAATTTTTGGATAAGTTAAACACTTAAAAATTAATGTTGTTTCTATGGTAAGCTTTACAAAAGTAGTTTTGTTGATTGTTAGTTTTTTGAAACATAAGAAAGTAACACATAACACATGTTTTTCAAGAAATTTTCAATAAATAGTAATGCGAAGTTTACTTTTCACACCAAAGTTTTTTTTAATTATTTAACCCTTTTCTTATTATTGAAATAAACTTTGGATTAGTTAAATTAAAAAGAATAAAAACAATCAGAAATAGATATTTCATAAAGCAATATTCAAATCCTTTGTGAAAAAATTTTTGTCCTCAAAAATTTACAATATTTATAAAATTACGTTCTTTTTATCTCAGATACGCCTTTTTTCGCTGTCAAATTTTTCTTTTTATGTCATAAAATTTAAAAAAAAATTTTTACACGTTTAAAATCTTATAGCGTAACATCTGAATAAATATTTCCTAAATCCTATTTGTTGAAATACAAAGGGTTAAACTTTTTGTTACATCAAAGCTGTAGAGCATGATCAACGAGCATAATACTTATAGAAAAAATGTAGTCTTTAAAGGGCAAAAAGCTAAAATTTCTTAGTTTAGATATTCGTCTACAATACTGTATTATAATGTATCTTTGAATGATATTAATCATATTTTATTTTAATTTATTATAAATAATGTATAGCTTCAAAATATTTAGTTTGGTTTGAAGCGCTAAGGTCTATTGTTTTGCTACACGAAGGTTTTATGAAACCGGGACCTACTACTTAAAGCTGATCCCGGACGTCTACAAACATCCATGCTATCAGCGAAATTCGAACCCGTGAACTCCGGCACCAAAACGCATGGCTCTACTATTCGGCAGTTTTTCAGCCTAAAAATATTTTTAAAAATTAAACGTAATTATTACAATTATTAATTATTAAAATTGAGTGTATTAGCTTTTTACAGCCATGATTTTTGTCGTCTTTATTCAGGTATTTGAAAAACAAATCCTTGTTAAATATACTGACAATTTCATCATTTACTCTTTATTTCTTTAAATACCTTGGTAACATTAATAATACCTAATATTATTAATGTTATCTAAATACCTTGGTAAATCTCCTAATATAATTAATCTTAAAAAAGAGAATGATTCGGAAAGTATATATACTATAATTTATAGTTTACAGCATGAGAATAATCAACAATGAGAATAAATAATTATATAATTATACTCACTGAAAGATCTTGTTTAATACGATATCTAGATAAATAATCTACTTTTCTAAATTCTAGAGAAGCGTATTTCTCTAAAGATACAATAAAATTTTTGATACAAATTGTAACAATTATTCATCTTCATTTACAAACTGTATTTTTGACACTAAATTTAAAAGCGGATCTTTTTTAAAGAATAAAATGCTTTATTATTTAAACTACTAATTTTATTTTCACTTAAAGGAATTTAAATGTACAAGACTGGCAGCATGCCCAAGATATGACTTGAGTTAAGCTTTTAAAAAGGATTAAACCATTGAGAAATATAATAAAATATAGACACAAACATAAATTATATACTTTAGTCAATGTCTGATTTATTCAAACTTTCCGTTAAAAAATAAATAAATAAATTTTTAAAAAAATTATTTTCAGTTCTGCCATGAAGGCGAGAGAATGAAATGATTACAAATAATAGATGACAATTTCGTACATCGTAAATTTCCTGTACTTTAGAATATTTTTATTTTGTACATTACCCCCATATGCGATTAAAGTCAATATACAGCTACCACCTTTCTGATTTACTGTAATATAAAAGACATAACTGCTAATTTTTACTTTAAAATTAGGGGTTATTTTTAGCATTAAGAGCATTTATTTTATTATAATAAAAGAATATATGATAATAATTATACAAGAACTTGTTTAATGATTGATTAATCTATGTCACTATTTGCAGTTATTAATCAATCTATCATTAGAAAATTAAAATTTTGTGTATTATTTTCAGTGGAATTTACATGAACATTGTAACTTCGATGCAAGTCAAATCAATAATTTAAATACTTTTCCTGATCTCTATGAATAAATATGAATATTTTATTTTCTGGGCAAAGATTTTCACTTCGCGAATGAAATTTTTATGAGTGAAATAAAATATGCAGAGTTTTATTCGGAGTTTTTTATATGTCTCGGAATGTTTATTGGGGAGATAATTCAATAAGAGAAAAATTCGTAGGGAGGTAGTTCTCGCCAACTAGAAATTTAAATACCGCACTTGCATTAGTTTTTATTCATCCTCAGCAATTAATTTAAATCAGATAGGGAAAAAGTGTATCTATAAGTAAATAAAATATATTTCTTATTATTTCTAATGCCTCATGTCACAACTGTAATTGATTTCTGTAGTATTTTAGAAATTATTTTCCTTACAAAGTAGCTTATTTTTTTTCTTAGGAAAGGCAACGAGGATGATGATTTTATTACAGAAAAAAAAAATAGTTTTAAATATTGGCAGATTAAGGTTTTTTTTTTTATTTGTGTTCCCAACTACTAAAGCAACCAAAAGCAACAAAGATGATTCTTTTATTTCTGAAAAAAAAAATAGTTTTAAAAAATTGACAAACACTTTTATTTGAGTACTCAACTAAAAAGCGATAGACTCTGCCGTAATTGATGATTATATGTTCTTTTATATCTTAAGGAACTATAGTATATTTCCAGCTAAAATTCCTCATTCACACTAGAACATCAGGAGTTTCGGTCTACCTAAAACCATGAGCTTGGTCTAACTTACTCCGATTAATATTAATATGTGTTTTTATTCAGAAAAATACACTGTATTTATACGTAATGACATTTATTCGTTTTTGAACATAAAATTAGTATAATAATTCATAACAAAATAATAAGATATTACGATATCATAAAGCTAATATTAACCCATGTTGTTATTAAAAAATACACTGTATTTATACGTAAGAACATTTATTCGTTTTTAAACATAAAATTAGTATAAAATATAACATAAAATTAATATAAAAATATAACATAAAATTAGTATAATAATTTATAACAAAATAATAAGATATTACAATATCATAACGCATATATAGTTAAAAAAATATATAGACAACTTTAAAGGAATTATTTAATTTCTTGACAGTCAAGGTTTCTTACAAAGTTCAGACGTAGTTTGGGCAACTTCTTTTCTACTTATTTTGCACATTTTCTGCACATCGGTATTTTACAGTTAGAACAAATATCTACAATTGTTTTCACACTTGGAAGCTTAGTAATGAACCATTTTTCCCACTTGCAAACATTCTTCAATATTATACCTTATTTATGGGTACCTTATTTTTATGGGTATAGAATTAGGAAAAGTCAAGAAATTTATTTCAATTTCGTAATTTTTTATCTTTTTTTTTTAAGAAAGGTGAACACAAAATAGAATTTGGGTAAAAATGACCCATCCCGTGGTTCTAGTATTAAAACAGACTATTTTTTAATTTAAAACAAAATAAAAATTTCTTTATTTACGATAAAAGTTTTCTAAATTATTGATAAGAGTGTAACCTTATAAAAATTATTTATTTTTAATATAGGAAACAATATTATTTATAGGAAACAATACATTTATAAAAAATATGTACGTCAAATAAAAAAAAATCCATTTACCTTTAAAATAACTTTTAAAATATGTAAATAACAAACTATTTTTTAAATCCAATAGGAACTAATTTTTTTTATATAGCGAGTCACAATAATATTAATATGAGAAATATATTTTTATTATTAAAACATACTGACTATCTCAAATGAACAAGAAACCTTCCCTGTGAAAAAGGAGAAATAAAAATCTTCGAAACACGGGTTAGGATTAGTTCCTACCCTGTTTGGCCAGGAGTTTCATATATATATATATATATATATATATATATATATATATATATATATATATATATATATATATATATATATATATATATATATATATATATATATATATATATATATATATATATATATATATATATATATATATATACATATATATATATATATACATATATATATATATATATATATATATATATATATATATATATATATACATATATATATATACATATATATATATATATATATATATATATATATATATATATACATATATATATACATATATATATATATATATATATATATACATATACATATATATATATATATACATATACATATATATATACATATACATATATATATACATATATATATATATATATATATATATATATATATACATATATATATATATATACATATACATATATATGTATATACATATACATATATATATATATATATACATACATATATACATATATACATATATATATATACATACATATATATATACATATATATATATTATTATATATATACATATACATATATATATACATATGCATATATATATTATTATATATATACATATATATATATATATATACATATATATATATATATATATATATACATATACATATATATATAATATACATATATATATATACATATACATATATATATATATATATATACATATATATATATATATATATATATATATATATATATATATATATATATATATATATATATATATATATATATATATATATATATAAGAGAGTAGTATAAGAGATAATAGAGCTTCGTACAAGTGAGTTTTCACTATATATATAATGTGTGTGTCTAAACAGACATATTTGCTCTTTAATGAGTATTTGTTATTAAGGTAATCATTGGTAATGTATTCATAGAGAGAATGTGAAGTATAGTTTTTGTGTTTAAAAACTGTAACAATTTATATGGAAATTTTGTGAAATTTTTTGGTTGATTAATTTTTTTACGAATTTCCAACAGATCAACTGAAGTTCAATATTCAAGGATAAGAACATTTTTAAGTTTGTTGTTTATAAATGAAGGATTTTCGAGTAATCATGACGGCAAAAATAAAAATAAATAAATGAAGTAAAACTTAAAAGAAAGAAAAACTTAAGCATTTGCATAATTCTTTGAAAAAGAAGGACATATTTTAAAATCTTGGAATGTTTGCATAAAACTTATACAGGAGGGAATTTAAATTTTAAATTAAATCTCGATACCAGCGACATATTTAGACCTATTCTTCTCCATGAATAATACACCTTAAACAATATATTTTGGCTTAAAACATCATCCAAAAATTCCTCCCCTTTCTTAAGTTCATAAATTATTAGTATTTTGACTGTGTATCATCAAGAAAGGTCCTTTGAGCATTTAGGAAGTAAAATAATATTTTTGGTTTCATTACAGTGTTATAAGAATAAGCTTAATTTAATTATCAATCAGAAATTTTAAAGTAAACCTCAATATTTTTGCATTTTACCAAATAAGTAATGAATAATAAATATAATGTGATCAGACGACTTTAATGATGCTTTATTATTTTAACAAAGTTTCATAGCTTCTAAGAGCCATAAACAAAATGTTGTTGCATACAGTTAGTACTGCTATGTATAACATGCTATTAATAGAATATTCTTTTCCAGACAAAGATTAATACACAGATATTACAATTTTGTTTATTAACCAGTTAATTCAAACTTTAAAATTTCTCCTTGCGGTTCCACTACAAAAAAAAATGTTCCTTACAAATACATTGTTTTATACATATAGATTTTAATTCCGCTGAATATAATATTTTGGGTATAACTTATATAAACCCTTAGAAGCAAATAAAATAGGTGTTTAATTAACCATTAAAATTTTCTATAAATAAGGATGATATTTTTGACAATATTAAAAAGCTTGTTTACATATTATCCCTCGTTCCGATCAAAGAAACCAAATACGAAACAAACACATTTTAACCATTTCAGAATCAAGTTTCGGGAAGTAACTTCTACCCACACTATAAGTAATATCTTTCATGATTGAGACTAAAGGAATTCCAAATATTTAAGAGAAATATGTAACAACTTCGAATAAAATCCATAAATACAAATAGGCTTTATATTTACAAAATGTATAGGTCATAATTAAAATCGTACAAAATCCTTATTCTTACTTCTTAGTATGGAAAAAATAAATTACGTTCTTATATCATTTTGTTGGTGAGCAAAAGACACTGCAGTTTTAAGTAACTCTTCTGGTCTGACCAATGTTAGTTCTTTCGACGTAAAAAGTAAGAATCGTAGAGTTTCACACGGTGACATGCTGTATGTAATATACAGTGTGTACTGAATGTCTCTGATGCAGAAATCTCCCCATTCCGCAGCTATTCTGATGGAGGGACTTCAAATTAACGCCGCCACTTCCTATTCTTATAAATGACTTTAAGTATGATATCACCAGCTCACTTGCATATCTTTGCCACATATCTGACACAGCCATACCTAGGGACCTTGCTATCGCGGCCTAGCCAGGAGGCATATCCTCCCATTTTTACCCACTGAATAAAACCTCCTCCCCCTTTGCATATTCATGGGAAGGGGGTGGTGGACAAAACGCTCCTGTCGCTGTCACCCCTCAAGACACACAAGTGTTTCCAATCGGATAGTTATATGCTCATGCAGATTAATCCCCATCTCAACACAATGCATTAATCTTCCTCTGCCCCCCTACACCCTCTTAGGACTGGAATACGCTGGGGGAGGTTAGGCTCGACCGCACAGAAGAGCCCCCTCCCATGAGGGTTCTATTTTATCCATGATCGCTGGAGAATTCCTCCCGACCCCCTTTAATTCCAGCCCCCTTCCTCCGAAGAATCTACCATTGGACGGATGATAAGGGTGTAAAGAGAAGGGAATTGTAATGGTCTTCCCGATGAAGAACTCGTTGCCGAATGAGGAGAGAATTGCTGTTTCTCCGGATACTTTATGATTGTTTCGGAATCTTTTCCGGGAAAAGATTCGAATTGTATTTCTATCAGCTTAAATGATAATCCGCATTTAAGTTGAATTGCTTGTAAATAGGATTTTGCATATTACGGGTCACTAACGAAAAGATGAATGATGCCTTTAAGCAATGACGAGTGGAGTTGAAGTGAAATTTAATTTAGTAATTTTGGATTGGAGCCAGGACATAACGTATCGTGTTACTGTGAATTGTGTGAATATTGAGACATAAAGCATTTCCTACTCACGGAAAATTTTTGCTTCATATCGTAATGTAAACTGTTTTATATTGGCATTTATTTGTAACAGAGGAAAAATATTACTTGAGCCATTTGATTGATAATTGATAATTATGCACAGCTATAATGAATGTTTAAATAATGTTAGGCACATCTCATGTGATTTGATATTTTGATGAACCCAATATAGTAAGTAGATGAGAATTTAGTGTTTCTATTTTATACTATATAGCATAAAAATGCCTTCACAAGAAATTACATATTTTATCTGTAGTGTGGTCGGGAAATTCTAAAGAAATCATTTAATGAATATCTTTTGTCAAAGAAGAATTTGAGGGTTTTCAATTTTGACCTTAAATTGTGTAACACAGTACCACTGGAGAGCAACAAAAAATATTCGAAAATTATATCTCTTTCCCAAATGTATGTGATAGATTTGCCGTAATAATAAAAATAGAAAAATATAGAAATATAAGAACTATTTTCATTTGGCTTGGAGGAATTTAAAATATTTGTAAGACCTTTTATTCTAATTGTGATGGGATATTTAACATTACTAAGGCATATCTACTAGTATCCTCTTTAAATGGGTTTTACATTCTGTAATGAAATATACATTTTAAAAATAGTATAAATGTATTCATTTTAATGAACTAATTTAGATCATTCTATTTCTGTATCTTGTTTAAAATTTATCAAATTCAATGGAAATGTTACTAAAAGATTTAATTTTTTTCTTAGACTACCGAACTAAATTAATAAAACTAACTATATGTGTGAAAGAACATTAATATATATGTTATTTTAATAAATGGGGCTAGTTATTAAAGTACATACAACAGATTCAACTTTTTCTTGGGATCTTTTTAACATAATTAGATGCATAATTAAAATTTTTAAATAGTTTCAAATGGTAACTTCTTATGTTACGATTCCTTTTTGAATTGAAACATAATGGCATTGAATATCTTTAACACACTAGGCACGATTATTAAGTAAGTTTTGTTTTCAAATAATAACATAGAAGTATTCATTTAATTAGTTTCATTTTAACAGAAAAGCATGTGCTTTAATCTACTTTTCAACATAATTTCCACCAATATTGAAATACGGTGTAGAATCAGTTTATGTTTCAATCGTCTTATAAATCTGCTATTTGGCTACACAGTAGCTAACTATTTAATAACGATTGACAGATCATTTTGGGCAGTTAAAATTAATGGTAGTTTAATAATAGCACTCTTTGTAGGAAAATTAATCCTCATTTGTGTTCATCAAGTCATAATCGAATGACTAATGCTGTGCTTTTGAGATCAGCAGATAAAATTGTTTAATAATTTTTTTGTTAATACCTAAGTATGTATCTCACATAAATAAAAAAAAAAATTCGTAAAAGGTTGAAATTCTGAATTTAGGACTATTGTAATCTCTAGCTGTACCCCTTTATTTCTAATTACAATTCACACACCTATGTAACGAAAAATCTCAATATAATTGTTATTAAGGCTGACGTTGCACAAAAATATAAGGTATACATCTACGTGTTCATATAAATCAAAAAGTAATTCGTAGAAGGTTGAATATATGCATTTAGGAGTATTGTAACATTTAGCTGTGCACCTTTATTTCTAATTTCAATTCACACCTGTGTAACGAAAAATCTTAATATAACTGTTATTAAGGCTAACGTTGTACAAAAATATATGGTATACATTTACGTGTTCATATGTAATTGTAGCAATGCATTTTTAAGCAATTAAAAAATGTTTTTAAGAATCTTTTTTATAATGAAAAATAAAAATTATTTACTTTAAAAAATAATTTAATTTTTTTTACTGTTTTATTACTCCCTGGTATGGAGTAAAGAAAAAAAAGTAATCCCAAAAACCATCTCTTTGTAATAAAATATCTATGTAACGAAGAAAACTCACTATAATACTATGTAGCTATATACTATGCTGAGCGTACCGCCAGATGGCAGTACTTAAGATTTACCAAAATAACATTTACTGTTCAAGCAAGCATTTTTAAGCAATTAAAAAAATGTTTTTGAGAATTTTTTTTATAATGAAAAATAAAAATTATTTCCTTTAAAAAATAATTTAATTTTTTTTACTGTTTTATTACTCCCTGGTACGGAGTAAAGGAAAAAAAGTAATCCCAAAAATCATCATTTTGTAATAAAATATCTATGTAACGAAGAAAACTCACTATAATACTATGTAACTATATACTATGCTGAGCGTACCGCCAGATGGCAGTACTTAAGATTTACCAAAATAACACCATGACAGTAAGAAACGAAACTAACTTTGAACTTTTACGGGCATGAGTGAATAATAATTCTGATAAAGCACCATAAAAAAATAAAAAATATGTATAATTTAATAGTCTTGCAAGGAAGTTTCATGCTGTCCACATCAAATTTTTAACTACAAAATCGAAACAATATTATTGACTTTGAAAGAATAACAAGAAAAATTATTTTATTGAAGTAAAGTGGCTAATTTTACATTGTTATTATAAAAAAAATAATTCAAAATAAAATGCATATATTAAAACGAATATAAAATTAATTAAAAGCGGATAATTTAAATCTATACAATTATTATCTTTATTAGGAGAATTACTAAAACGGTTGATAAAACATTCCTAAATCCCCATGTCTATTACTATAAAGTATTATTTTGTACAATGCTTTTTAAGATAATGTATAATAATAAAAACTTAAAATTCTTTATTGAATAAAAATATCTGAAAGAAACATTTTTACTAAACAAACTATGAAAATGCTTTTCAAACAGTTTATAATTTTTATGAAATAAGACGAAAGCTTAGTTTCTAGAGACTAGTGTACAAGCTATGAAATAGAATCTGATAAGGGCCGTAGAACTATAAATTTGGATTAA
>CM063511.1:124800257-124837757 GCA_032207245.1 Pardosa pseudoannulata
GAAAGCAGTGAAATCTTTGTTTAAGAATATAGTCCATTTAGATCATTAGGAAATGAAGACAAGATATATATTTAGGTCAAATAGTGAGAATATTATGTGGTTTAGGCATACAAGAAGAAACTGTCATGTAACTATTGCCTAATGATATAATTCGCATTACTTCGGAATAAAACCAGAATCTTGGGTTAAACAAAGAAGTATTGAACAATAATTGAGTCGCATGCTTTTAGGTTTAGTTTGGTTTGTAGTGCTACGGTCTACTTTTTGCAACACGATGGCTAATGAGACCGGAACCTACAGCTTAAAGCCGATTCCGAACAGCTACTAACATCCATGCCTCTGTGGGATTTGAACCTACGAACTCTGGTACCGAAGTCCAGCACCCTAACCAATCGGCCATCGTTCGGCTGCATGCTTTTAGTTTTTGAATATATATTTAAATGCTTTACAGACTTTTCGCTCACTTGTCTCTCTGTTTTTAAAACCGTAAGCCTAAAGAGGTAACTCTTTCACTTAAATTTAAGAGTTCATCTAGTTGAGTGAACTAATTTATTGTGGTTCAGCGCTTCTGGTCAACTGGAAATTCTGCAGAAATTTTTGATACACATCCCTTTAAATCCATATTAGTCATAGATTTCATGCAGCCGTATCAGTAGTTGTTCTGATTAGATTATGACTTAGTTTGTGTGGACTATTCATCTGTTAGTTATCAAGTCTTTTCTTCTTTTTCCATAAAAATAACTCCTAAATATTACTTTCTATTTTATGTCATTTATTTCTAAACATGTAAATGCAAGTATGCATATGAGTATATATGTAGGTATTGATACTGAAGTCTTCAAATATTAATTAAAAATTGTTAAGATTTAATAGTGGCAAATATTTGTTTTGCAAACATCTTCAGGCAACATTTTAAACAATCATTTCAAGAGTCTTTTTTTTTAAGACTCCGAAAAAATAATTTCTTTTCAAAATGGCCCACAAGTGCATAAAATTGAAACAGTTGTTTGAATTTCTTTTACAATAAACACAAAAAGCTAAAAATATTAAGGTTGAATAAATGTCAATTATTTGTTCCCAAATAATCCTTCAAAGTGAAGTTTGCGTAGTTACATGACTTGCAGTAGAATAGATATTTAACTATCCCACTTGAATGTTTCGTATTTAAACAAAAACAATCCCTAAAAATAAAATGTTCCCTGAAACACAAATTTTTAAACTTTTTTTTTCATTTTTAGTTTTTTATTTATAAAAGTATTTCAGAATTTCTCTCCGTAAAGCAATACTTCGCTACTCATTCTTCATAAATTTCAGACAATGCAAATATCTTTCCTGATATCTATGCCATTAATGCCTTTTTCAATACAAGAGACTGAATGAATTTCCCTCCTTTTTGCCTCCACATTTATTTCTGTCCCGTTGAAATTCAAGCGAACACCGAGAAAGTGGGGAAAAATTTCCCGTTGCCATCCGATAACGTGTAAGGCAGTCTCCTCTGGCAAATGCGCTTTAAATTTCGCGTAACATCTTAATTCCTGGGAGCTGCGAAACAGCTCTGATTCCTTCTCCTCAGCCTCCCTTATTAAAACGCCATCCATCTCCCGGAAGATGATGGCTTCTCCCTGACAACGTCCCTAATCTCCGCTAACGGAATGATGTTTCTTCGGTTGCAGTCTGCCGATCATTACCGGACGCTCCTCTGGAAGTGTAAAGCCATAGATATTTAAAAGGGGTACCATTTACATGCATTGCCCTTTAGATTTTGGGTGGAGGTAATTGCCTGGCTGGATTTGTTTGTTTGGTTTTTTTTACCTCATCAGAGCCAACTTTTAAAAGAAAGAAGTTCTGCAAATATCCTCGAAATGTAATGAATAACAATATTATAACTAGCCTATAGCCCGTTTTATGATGGGATCAGTAAAATTTTTAATTTTCCAGAATTGTAAAGTACCCTATAAAGCAGATAAAAAATATGGTTTGTGTTTTGGCTGAGAATTATTTGGTACAAAGTCAATAATTTATTTATCTTTATACTCCTCCACTTTTCGCTGTGATATGAAGCATATTTATGCCAATTTAAATTTATTTTAGAATCAGATCGATTGTTTAGGAGAAGATAAATTTTACTCGATTTGAATTTTGCTAACCCTAACTCATCAAGAATCCAATATGGATGCTTCTATCCATTCCAGGTCCAACCGCTTCAAAAATTCGAGGACAGACGGACAGATAACTTAGGCTGTTATTATATACGAGATTCCTTCTCTGACCACAACAAAATTGAAAGACATAACAATTAAATCTTATTTATTCTAGTACACCTAACTGGGAAAGGAAGGCCCTAGTGTTTTAACCATCATAGGCAAACCAAAAAATATCGACAGTCCAAACTTAAAAAAACTTTTTAAAAAACCCATAAAGATTTTCTACTAATTTATTTTTTTTTAGATTCAAGTAATCTAAATATATTTGTGTGGTTTGTATTTATTTATCTACCTTTTTTCGCTCATTCAGCGGTTTTGTCGGTCCTTAATTATGCAGCCCAAGGCTGTTCTCTAGAGCAATCTTGGGATAATCCTGCTATCCCTTAATTATAGAGCCTTAAATACCTAAGTTTGTACAATTGCATGCTTTATTATTCATATATCTACCCAAAATCTAAAGCTATTTGTTTAGTTTGGTCTAAAGCACTATACTACTTATTTTTATTTACACAAAACCTAATGTGACCGCATTCTATCGCTTAAATCAGATTCCAAACGGCTACGAACATCTATGCTAGGTGTGGGAATTGAACCAGCGAATTCTGGGTCCGAAAGGTAGAGTTTACTTTTCGGGCACTGACCGGTTTAAAAATTCTGCAGTTGAATACCCAATACTGTTAAACACCTTAAGATTTAGCAGTTAGGTAATTGCCTAAAACACTAATATAATCCTTTAGAACCTTTGAGTTTGTCTTTTTTCCACTACAATATACTTTGGAAAGAAACTGTTTTTACTATTTCTCGACGGATACCTGAAATGTAACGAATAATCTGACAACTTCTTATCTCAGAACATTCTTTTCACGGTGAACATTCATGAGTTGACATTTTATCTTTATTACAATGGGTACTTGTTGGACAGAGCGATACTTGTGTGCATTGCGAGTAAATTGCCCTTTATTAAAAAAGAGTACTTAGATTTATAGTATTTGCATAAATTTGTTATTATATATTTCATATTTGAAATTATTTTTTAACACGCTGACGGACATTTACGTCTATAGCCATCAAAGTGTTCACTAGGTGGCATGACGGCAATAGCCTTCCAAAACGAAACGGTCGTTTTTAGACACTACGGCTGTAGCGGCATATATTTTATTATCAGCGAAAAAATATTTTCAGTGCTGTGTACAATGTTATAAGCAAGGAATAAGAAAAGAAACATCATATTTCTGAAAGAATTACATGTCAAAACTGCACTATGTCATGCACCATGCTTTGAAACACGGCATACCGAAAATAATGTGTAATAATTATAAAATTATAATGAATTTTTTTGTCATTTAATTATTTTTGTTTAATTATGAACTGACATTTCATGCAAGACTCCCAAAAATACTTTGTTGCACACGAAAAATTGCTTATTTGAGTCATTAAACTTGTCATTTATGTTTTAAAAATTTTTGCTGTTATAGCCTCCATCGTCCCATTACTTAGTGTCTAGAGTCCGCTGGCGCCATGACGTTTATAGTCGCAACATAATTAAAGGTGCTGAATTAATCAAAATTAAATTTATCTAAGCAGAAAGAGTAAAACTATACTTCTAATATTTTAAAAATTACAAAAACATATAGTGTTAATTTTTGAACTTCATTTGTTCCTACTGTCCATCTATGTGTTAAGAATGTCAATTTTATTAGGAGATTAGACGAAAGTTATTTCCAGTAAACTAATACTATACATCTGCTATTAGCTAAGATCATAGTTTGTCTCATTTTACCTGGGTAATTATGCCTCTAAATAAAAAACTATGAAATTTATGCCATTCGTCATCAAAAATCCTTAACTAAAAATGTTAATTAGATATAACAATTAATTGCATGTTACTAATATTAGATTTAATGAACTTATAGTAAATTTCGGGCTGTGATTTTAACTGTTAGTAAATTAAAGTAGGAAGAAATTATTTCCAACTCCAGTAGGATAATTGAAAAAACCCTAAAATACCCCGGAGCACAATCCCACCTGATTTTACTGTTACCATAACACAAGATATCAAACTCATTTTACGTCGGGGGGTTATGTAGTCCATTGAAAATAGGACGAAAAACCGGACTCAAATTAAAAAAAAAATAATAATAATCTTGAATACAAAGTTCCTCAACTTATGTATTATGCACTCGCATATGGTCCAAAGTTGCCAGTTTGAAACTAGTGGAATCCATAACTTTAAAACTCATATTCTCATTTTTAAAGCTGTCAATTTTTCAAAAGATCTATTACATAAAAAGTACAAATGTGTTAGCAATTATGAAATTTTTGCATACTTTTCATAGACTTTTGGCTTAGTATTTTGCAATTTTATAATTTAATTTTACGAACTGTTGTTTGATCCTCTATAATTATATATTTTATTAATTTAATATGTTTTTATGAAAGGATCGCCAAAGAATGTTCGTGCTTGTATAATAAATATTCATAACTTTATTTTATATAACAATTCTTTAGAACTGTTTTATTTCTTAGGAATTTTAAAAGTTTTCTACAAAAAATAGTAAAAGTCTGACTCAAGAAAAATAGTTAATTTACTTGACGGAAATCGCTATTGAAATCTAGAACATAGCTGAAAATCTATTACAAAGCTAATTGATGAGTGTACCAGTTTAATGAAATAGAAACTTCATTAACGAAAACCTTAGGGAAGACATTGGTTTTGTTTTGTTCGAAACAAAAAACTTTTTGCAGAAAAGATTTATTGCATTTTTTTTGTTTATTTTTTCATATAGAATGGTATTCAGAGTTTTACATCATATAAAAATTTGTACTAAAAAATTATGAACTATAATTTTTGTATATTACTTAGGACAATGACTTGAATGACCTACAAAATAATTTAAAACTAAAATTTACTTCAACATAAGAACAGTTTTTATTATCTCAATTTTGTTGTTCTTACATTTCGTATTAAAATGACAGTTTCTCATTTCTTAGTAGCAAGAGTATATGACTCCTAGCAAAAGCTGTGGAAATATATTAGTTCTAGAATTAAAAGCTAGAACCTTTTTTTCTTAACTACTCCTACGATGTATATTTTCTGTAAAATCTCAGGACCTTAATTTAAGTGAAATCGTAAAGCAGTAAAACGTACTTCAAATTATTAAGTTATTCTTCTTGTTGTTGCATATGCCACTTGGTCTAACCAAGCATGATTGAGCCGGAAGATACTCGTATTAAGGCAAGGGGGTGTGCCTTTCGTTTTGACGAGTAACTCAAGGGTGAAAGTACGAGTTAATCTTAAGTAGGTCCTAGTAATTTTGAAGCAGGGACACGCAGAAGACCCATAAGCCTAGCCTGCAAGCCCCAGAGGTATTGATTGAGAACTTGCGGGACATTATGACCACGAACATACTTTGCTGGCCCGAGTTACCTTTAATGAATACGGTGGATCTTAGACCAGCTCAGGGTCCGAGACCACAACCCTCCAGTTAAGAGAGAGTTACCTTTGACGACTGAGCTTCGCGGAACTAAATAAAAAATTATAATCAGCAAAAGAAGGTTAGAAAAAGAATAATAAAGCTTTACTCATACTAGTAATAAACTGCTTTATAGGTACTATCAAAGATCAATTTAACACAAATTTGTAATTTGTAATGCCAGTTATCTTTTTATTATATATAAAATGATGTATAAATTCGTTTTAATAAATATTTAATCTGAGAGCTGAATTTTTGTTTGAGATTTCTACTGAAGAATTGAGAATTTTTGTTTGAGATTTATACTGCCCCAGACACCTTTAACGAACACGATGGATCTTATGCCGAACCCGCAACCCTTCACTTATGATAGCGTTGCTTTTGCCTACTAAGCTACCGCGGCTCAAGTTATTCTTAAATGAATTCATATATATTTGTGTTTCCATAGTCTTTTATTTCTACTTCAGGGATATTCTTTATGTTGAACACAAATATGCTCAACCCCTTGCCTGTGACGCCCGAATTTAGTTCGGGCAACGCAAATGCGCCAATTTTGGAATGCCCGTCTAGAGTTCGGGCAAGAGGAGAAACGGTATTTCAATTCCGTGAAGCCCGAAATCAGTTCGTCCAATGCATAATATTTAATTTGCCATTTTCTCAACAGATACAGAAACTTTCCCCAAAAAATTTAAGCAGTTTCGATCCATTTATAGCTATTTTTTGAATACTGTAGAAGATTTGTGAAATTCAAATTAATCTGAGGGACATGGAATTCATGATTGTTGGTATAGATAATAATATTGTTGCATTAGTTAATTATATTTATCCAGAAAATTATGTCATTTGATTTATTTTGCTGTAATTTGAGCAAAAATTACTATGAACCATTAACATTTGTTATATATGTGAAAGTATTAAAAATACTAGTTATTTTCTTAATTTTTTTTAAATGATCCATTTCTAGCATTTTGGTGATAATAACGAACAAAATTAAAGAGAATTTTTTTTCTTCCATTTTTTGCACGTTTTTCTCAAATATATTCCACAGGCAAGGGGTTAACATTATATCCAGAAGGATGCTTTACACCAGGCATACTTGAAAATGTCCTTTTATAAATCATAGTCACTACGAAATCCCTGAAATCTCCACTTTCAAAACAAAATCATGGGCCCTAACTTCGCAAGTCCTTCGATAATTCCGATTCCAGCTCATTAAAACTCCATTTATCTCTCCAATATGACTTTCCTATGACAACCTGCCTAATCTCCATTAACAGATGTCTTCTGCGAAATATTTTCTTCGGTTGGCGCTTTCATCTGATTACCCCTCAACTTGCGGGAGGTTTCTACGTCGCGGGTACTTATGGACATTCCCATATATCTTTATCTGTGCCAATGCACGTGCGTTAAGCCGCAATTGAACGGCGCGGTTGCTTATCTGTAATTTAATTACTGTCTAATGTGCGTGTGTGAAGCATTACGTCTTAGTATATCCGGAATGAGTCGTAATTATTGCGATAACTAATCGTGGTATGAATTCAGCGATAGTATCGGGCTCTTAATGTTATCATAATATTATAGAAATGAATTGGTTGTGCCAGAAAAATGATACCAGGAGATCGCGTGAAACATGGAATTACCAGTTTAGTGATGTATGACGAATTTTGCTTGTTAAGAACTTATTGGGAAACTGCAACCTTCAAGTTTGTTTTTCAAAAATTATCCGTAAGTTTGGTTGGCATAAGGAAATTACAGATTAGTAGAATTTTGATTATAATAATATTGCAATAAAATAAAAAAAGGTACTTAGTCTGCAAATATTGACAACATGAATGATTTCTGAATAGAAAATAAAATATTTTTAAGTGGTTCCATCACGTATTTTCCTCAAAAACTGAAATATCAACAACATTTTTTTCCCTCCAAATGGCAAATTCAAAACTTCAATTTTACGTAGAGGTTGTAAATTATATAGATGTTTGTTTCGATTTAGATTAAGAGATAGAATGAAATTTTTCAATCGTATGACAGGGACCTACAGAATAAAATCCATTCCGAACAGTTTCAAATATTACCATTAATAGTAGGATTCAAAATTGCAAACTCTAGGACAAACGTTTGCCACTCTGGGGCTCTTGGATACAGGAGTTACTCTAAATAGCACGAAC
This sequence comes from Pardosa pseudoannulata, assembly GCA_032207245.1. NCBI lineage: Eukaryota > Metazoa > Arthropoda > Arachnida > Araneae > Lycosidae > Pardosa > Pardosa pseudoannulata. The sequence goes on from CM063511.1 coordinate 124,808,103, forward strand.
GCAGAACTTTTTGTGACAGCAGATTGATGTAAATTATCTTAACAATAAGTTGCATTTAATATCTATTTACGTAATACAGATAGGCTGATAATCGAATACACAGAGCGCTGTCTTGTGGTATAACTCGAATCATAGTGCTACTTTTTTCGCTGTTTAAGGCCAAAATGGGTAAATCCAAGTTTATCAGTTTCAAGCTGTCGGTTTCACTTTTATTAGTTCTCTATCCTCAAACAAGCTTGCCAGATCTATCGCAATTAACTCAAAACTAACCTCTGTCTTACATTATTAATACTGATAATGTATGGCTGATTCATTTTAATTACTGATAATATTCTTTGAGACAGACTCAAATGGAGTAAAGAATCAACATTTTTTAAAACTTTTCTTAGTTCCTCACATTATGTTTTATGTTTTATGTTTCATACTATGTTTAATGCTTGCAATATTAAAAAATAACTCTCATATTACTCCCTAATTAACCCATAGCACAGAAAAAAAAAACCAATCAAGATTCACTAATCTGATAGATATACATTATTTTCGATGTAATTCAATTTTTATTTAATATTTCGCATTAATATCCTTTATCCCATGTATTTTAGTTACAACACTGCTAAGTGAGGTCAAAAGTTGAACCCATTTTAACAGAAATAAAATATCAAACCCCCAATAAAAGACAAGGCAAGCTTTTTTGGGTAACGGTGTCGGAATTTCCTAAAAGATTATTAAAAGTTCAATCATAGCTAATCTAATATACTATTCTATTTTCATAGTTCAGTAGTAGAAGTATCGTTAAAGTTTCGAGTGTCAAATTTACCAATTGAAAAATACCATTATTAATCATCTATCATGTATAATGGGACAACTGGAATTTACATACAATAAAACTTGTCTATAATGATACTAACTGAACTTCCAAAATTATTATAGACAGATTATCGTTAAAAACATTTTAATCATTCTCTTATCTAATGTATATGTTGGAAGTGTCCATATAACTGTTTGGATTATATTACAGATCAATTTAACATTATTAGTCAATTTCAAAATGAAAGTGTCACAAACCCATTTATAAACCTCTTGGTGATTTTGATTAAGTAAATAAGGAATACAATGAGTAAATAAGAAATTCCACAATATTAAAGAAAATACGTGAGTTATAGACAGGTTTATTTCTATAAACATAATCATGATACACAGTTTTCACTATACAGGGCTAGCCCTAGTACCTTTGCCACCGTAACAAATCCACAAAATGATGCTCCCCCTCTCCAAATTTAAAAATTCTTCAAAATTATTTTTAAAGATAACATTATTATAAAAGAACTATATCAACGAGACATAAGATATATAATTGAATTAAGACACTGATACTAATTTAGATTTGGAGTACCTATGCCGCTGTAGCAAATTCAAAAAATGGTGTTCCCCCTCTCCAAATTTAAAAACTCTTCAAAATTATTTTTAAAGATAACATAATTATAAAAGAACTATATCAACGAGACATAAGATATATAATTGAATTAAGACACTGATACTAATTTAGATTTGGAGTACCTATGCCGCCGTAGCAAATTATTTAAAAACTCTTCAAAATTATTTTTAAAGATAACATAATTATAAAAGAACTATATCAAAGAGGCATAAGATGTATAATTGAATTAAGACACTAATACTAATTTAGATTTGGAGTAAATTGCTTGATGGTTTTGTCCGTTCTTCATTTTTGTCACCGTAGGCACCTTACCTTCTACCTAGAACTAGTTTTGCACTGTGCATAACAGTCACTTCTAAAGAGCTACAGATTTAGGAGTTCATTGTGATGTAACCTTAATGTAACAACTAAATTATTTATCGTTCTTTCTTATTACACGCTGTGGAAGGGTTAGACATTTTACCGGAGAGCTAGCTCTTTATGGGTGACCGACATTATTATGAATAATTAAGAATATTTTATCCAATTTCGAAACAAACCTTAAAAAAAATGAGGAAACAATTATTTTTCTTTCCTTTAAGAAATTGTCTTATAACTGCTTGCACCTTTTCTGACGATGCACAAATTTTGAGAAGAATTTTTCCCAAAGTAAGCGAAAAATAGCGATCAAGCCTTTCCCCTCTCAGAGAGGGGGAAAAGGGGGAAAATATAAAGACTCTAGGTAAGAGAAAAAAAAATTAAAAAAAAAAAAAAAAACATGGAAGTCGATAAGTCGCCAAATTCCGGCCACCCCAAACTCTCTGCAGCTTTCTTCATCTTTCTTCCTATCCTGAGTTTTCTCCAATCCTTGTTTCACTTGCCCTTCCTCCCCCTCAAACATCGATTTCCGATTGGCTGCTTTGGGGAAAAAAAGGGGGGAGGGAAGAGGATTATTTTGTTCGCCTACCCTATGGTATAAATATTTTCCCACGGGTTTTCGGGATTATGGGCGCTGGCTGGAGGTATTTTATACCTTTCGGTGCTAGCGACCAGGACGAGCAGGTTATAAAAATATTTTTCGTTTTATTTATGGGTGAGGGGGTTTGGTTCTTTTCTTGCTAGCTGTCTGCGCGGTAAAGCGTTCAAGGGCAAGCAAAAGCTTTAACTTGAAAAATGGTTTCTCGAGGAAAATTTGCTTTGAGGCACGTGTGGCCCGTTGAGCACGTTGAGGATTAATAAGAAAATTCGTCTCATAGCGTTTAGGGAAGATATGAATTATTTAGTGTGTGCTTTCCGAAGAGAAATTATGTTGCCTAAATAACTTGAATATCTTTCACCCTTTTTTTATTTTCCTTTTCGCCCTCGAACTAAAATTTATGTTAAAAGCCCCTGAATAAATAAATAAATAAGTTAAATTTTATGTATAAGCTTCTTTCAACTTTTCATTCCCGTCGAAATCTGTCAGAAGCAAAGTGAGCGATTTCTGTAAATAATCTCGATGGCAGATAATAGATGTATCGAGTTTGCATGTGCTGTTGGAAGGAATTAGTTACATCTGAGAGAAAGAGTGAAAACAGGGGAGATTGATCTCGTGCTATTGGAAAAAGATGTGATTACATGGCCTCTGCTTGTACGAGTCAACGTTCAATAGCCTTTAAAAAAAAAAAGGCAACGCATAAAACAGTTTTAAAGCTTGTTGATTCATTTATTTTGGAGGATAGTTTTCTTTCTTTTAAGATTAGGATATCAATACTATTAGGTTTCCTTTATGGCGAATGCGAATAGAAGAATTAAAACAGGAAATATTTAGTTGAGGGAATCTCCTATTCAACTCTTTTGTCTTGATTTGTTTGCAACATATTCGGAAAGCATTAGGCATTTTATGTCTTGGTTTTCTTGCTACCCGGAAATTTAACTCTTCAATTATGAAATAGGATCTTTAATTTTCTCTTTGTATTCAGATAGTGTAAAGTTGCGGTAATTGGAGATATTCAATGATTTTCACCAAAAACTATTGTTGAAATAGGTAATGTATTTAGGATGTTGAATCAGTAAATTATCTGCTAATAAAACAATGAAATAATAGGTTTATTCATCATAAAGATGTGCCACAGTATAGTGGTATTTAGGGAGAATGCTTACATTTATTATTAATTGGGAATAGCATCAAAGTTAGAAACCTATGTGATATATGCATGGTTTTACATACTTATAAGTTAGCTAAGACTAATAGATTAGTATAAATAAATAGAATTATTCTGATAACTTTATAACTTACTCAATTATTCTGATAACTTTATATGCAATTAAAAACATAACTATAATTTCAGTCTTAGTGAACTTGCAGATACGATTTCCATCATAAATTTCTAAAAATCTGATTATATATTGAGGCATAAAAGCAAACTGCTTGCAATTTGTCATATTTTATGCAAGTTATAAAAATTGACATCTCAATTTTACCATGCAGTAGCTGATCTATTTTGTGTAATATTTACAAAGCAGTATTTAAAATATATTATAGCCTGAACAAAAGTCCAACCCAATTTTTTAGCTTTAGCTATTTATCGCATAATTGCAAATGTGACCATGGTTGTCAATTAATCACTAGCCGGATTAAATGACTATGGGAATCCTGATTTAACTACCGTCAGAAAGCTATCAGTGTCCATTTTATAACTGAAATTACTTTTTTCCGATTGCTTTCAATACAAATTATAATAACAAATATGCATGACAATCATCCAATAAGTCTTTACGAAAATATCAAATTATGGATTGAATAATTTTTCATTCATTACCGAAAGGCTGCAATATTTATTTTTATCAATTTTATTTAACCCATGAATAGGAGATAGTTCGTTGAACAAAAGAATTCATACTTGAGATATCTTCCTGTAAATTATATTCGTTACTCTTAGCCATTTTTTTTATTAATCCTTAGTGTAAGTCATAGCCTTAATAATGAAGAATTGAGTTTTTTATATAGCGTTTAGCATATGAATGCGAATAATAACTAAAAAGTTTTTTTAGTACTGATTATACTTTTACATAACTGACAAAATCACGGTTTTATGTAAGAGGTTTGAATTTTGCTCTATATTATCTGAATACATGAAATGTGTAAATATTTCTTTATTAAAGTAATTATAAAATTTTAAACGCAAAAAGCGAGCTTTTAAATTGATAAACTGAATAATATGAATTGTTACTAATAAAGTAACTAATTTTGGGGAATTAAAAAAAACTAGGGGAAAATTTCTTTTGAACAGGATTATTTAACAAGGAACTTTTAAATTGATAAACTGAATAATATTAATAGTAACTAATAATAGTAACTAAGTTTTAAAAATTTAAAAAGAAACAAACAAGTTGATGAAAATTTCTTTTGAACAGGATTATTTAACAAGGAACTTTTAAATTGATAAACTGGATAATATTAATAGTAACTAATAATAGTAACTAAGTTTTGAGAATTTTAAAAGAAACAATTTGATGAAAATTTATTTTAACCAGGATTATTTTACAAGAAACTATTAAATTGATAAACTGAATAATATTAATAGTAACTAATAATAGTAACTAAGTTTTGAGAATTTAAAAAGAAACAAACAAGTTAATGAAAATTTCTTTTAAACAGATTATTTTATAAGAAACTATTAAATTAATAAACTGAAAAATATTAATAGAAACTAATAATAGTAACTAAATTTTAGAAATTTTGAAAAAAAAGAAAAAAATAAGGTGAAGATTTATTTTGAATGGAATTATTTACTCAGATTTTTCCAAGAAAATCCAAATTGGTTGATTTGAATAATTCCTTTCAACTGAAAATAACGTGGTGGCGCAAACATATAGACTAATTCTGTAGTATAGATTCTTTTTGCATGTCTCCTTTAAAAGCAATCTTATCAAATGAGGTATCAAAAGTGATAAAAAATACTAGATCTGATATTCTTATTTAAAGATATACAAGGTGATTAAAAAAAAGGTGGGAAAAACTTTAACAGATTGTTGTCAACATTATTACGAATAAATCTATCAAATAAGGCTTAGTCTAAACGGAAATTCAAACCAGCTACAATGTGTAGCGTAGTAAAATCGAGGATAAGAGGAGAAAACAGAGGGATAATGTATACGTCATAAAATCAAATTTAATGGATAATTTACAATAGCTGCTTAAAATGGCAACCGCTAGTGGTGATGCAAGAAAATCATCTGCAAAGGAGAAATTGTAGAACGCTTTAGAATATTTCAGATATATCGCGAACCTTCCGAAAGACTTGAAATTAGACCCTAAGCAGAATCATGGGAAGTCAAACAAACTCTTCAGATATCTTCAAACAAAGAAATTAAGACACAACAGATAGGGTGATAGTCTCTATGCAGAGTCAAGAGAAGTCAACCAAACTCTTCAGATGTCTTCATTAAAAGAAATTAAGACAAGACAGATAGGGTGATAGTAGTGGTCAAGCTACAGGACCACTATCATCGATCCATCGGTCTGGAAAAGTGGTGTCCAGATAGGACCGTAACTCTTTTATTCACTGTAACACATATTTGATTATGGTTTCGTCTGCTTCTTCTCCTTTAGGCTATATTCACATGCTAAGAGGCATCCAGCTAGTGCCATACCTCTTTTCTTCACTGTGACGCAAATTTGATTATGTTTTCTTCTACTTCTTTTTCCTTAGGCTATATTTACATACTTGGTGTTCTTTTTCTTCCGGTAAATCCCTACAGGAAATCAATTCAACGTTTAAGTCGATGACATTTTGAAATGCATCACCGCGTTTACTTATTACTGTAGACTGTGCATCCTTTGATGGAAATCGTTTTTCTTAGTGTGAACTACCACCTGTTAATGTTTTCCTTATCCTTTTTTTAATATCCTGAAGAAGAAAGCCGAATTTCCCTTTGTTCTACATGCCATTCTTGTTATTTTTCCGTTGGAATTTAGGTTGATCCTCCAATCTTCAATCAAGTAAAGCCAAATGATGACCAAATGATAAAGCGCTGCTCTTCAGTACTGAAGTTCGCGGGTTCGAATCCAGCTGTCGGCATGGTTGTCCGTAGGCGATCGAAATCGATTTTACACAGTAGATCCCGGTCTCATTAGCCCTAGTGAGCAAAACAGTAGTCTGTAGAGCTCCAGGTCAAACCTGATAAGTAATAGACGTTCCTTGGGGTTTTATTATCGAGCAAAAGCAAAATAATTTTGATATTGAATCTAGGGAAGATCTTTCCTTTCTTAATTTTTAGATATTTCCTCCAAAAGAATTCTCGATTCTTAACTCATACGAAAAATTCTTGTACGAAATGAATCCCAATTTTTGTGAGAGTAATTCCCTACTTTACCAGTGTTAAATAGAATGTTGTTAGATCTATGAAACAAACGCTCTCTCTTTTCAAATCGAGATCGAAAGAGCGAGGGTTAGAGAGAGAGAGAGAGAGAGAAAAAAGAAGGCAACCAACAACCCTCACATTACCCGAAACATGCACAAAACAGGGAACCATCCATAACACATATTTCAGCCCGGAGACGCGATAACAATCCCCCAACACTGCTGCCGTTTCACGTTTTTAAAAATACATATCGTAATAAAATCGCATACCCGCCAGATTTGTGGCTCACTGGCTAGGGCGACCCCCCCGAAACGTGAAATACTGGCGATTGGGGAGACGATAAAATGGGAGAAATTTTCTTTTCTTTTAGCGCGGTGCGAGTTTTCAACTGATTTAGAATTGGGGGTTAATGTCTTTTTTTTTTTCGTTCTCTCTTTCCCCTCCATATCGCCGAGTCAAAAATCGTAATTTTTCAGCGCTTAAGTTTCATTTGCTTCCTTTTTTGTTTTTGCTTCTTCATCGAGTTTGTTTTAGTCAGTTCGCTAACAGCTGCAAGTGGCGTTGGCTGGAATATAAGCAGCTTTAAATAGATGATGTGCGCAAAGGGTTCGGGGAGCCTATAGGAGCCGAGGTATTTCGTATAGAGGGGGATGCACTGGCACGGATGAGGCGTTCGAAAATCTCGAAGATAATACTCAGAATTTATTTGCGAAATCATTTGCATAGAAGGTTTAAAATCATTCTAAACCTTTGAAAAGATTTCCCTTTTACTTCCTATACACTGATATTTATGTATGTTATGTATACACACAATATATATATATATATATATATATATATATATATATATATATATATATATATATATATATGTGTGTATATATAGGTGTATGTATGTATAAATATATAAATATATACTATATCAATTTTAGGCTTACTTGTATTAGGAAAATTGCTTAGCGAAAAAGTGTTATAAAAGTGAGTTTCACGTAACCTGGAATATGTACAAATAATGTTGACAATAATGTCACCTAGTCACCGAATTTAGTGACTTGGCAGTATTATTTACTTCTATTTAAGTCACATGAAAATCTCTTCCGTTACACATGCTCGTTCAGCAATTTTTTTTTATGCAAGTGACCCTCAAATCTCATAGTAATACACGCACATATCTACATACAAGTATGCATAAAAATGTATACCAACAATCACTTTTCTTTTTGACATGTTCATCGTCAAATGGACATCACATTCTAAATGGAATATGTATGCTGTTGTGTTAGTGATCTCCACACATTTAATTAGAAAGTAGAAGATCATCTTTATTTAAATTTAGGATAAAAATCTATTTATAACAGAATTCACACTTTTGCTTTCTAATCTTTTTTCTAGTGCTACGGACAATAATGTAACCCAGGTCTAAGGGCATTGTTAGTAAATGTACATGTATGTATGTAATTGCATGTATAAATATTCATGCGTGTATATAATTCGTTCTGCTGTTTTAATGATATAAATATAAAATCATTATTTATGTATAAATATATAACACTCATTTGTAAATGCATAAAAAGTCAAGTAGTTCTGTTTAAAAAGAAAATAAACTAAATTGGATTCACTGTCCCTTTACATTTAAGTCTTTGTATTAAAAGACCTAAACTATTCTTGACCATCATACACATATATAATATACAAGCAAGATTTGCATGTTAACACGGCTTCCTTATGAGTTAACATTGCAATAATATATATTCCACCCGAAACACAAATAACTATTTTATACATAGTAAGTTATCAAAAAGCTTCCGAAGACTGTAATTCCAGATTAGGTATGCTAGTCAAGCAAAATGGCCTTGACATAAAGCAATCATCTTACTGTTTCACTAGGATGAATATACCCCTTTGGTATGGCTTGCAATAAAAAGCAATACACCAGACCTTCTGGTGGCCGACAGGCCTCCCGGTAGTTCAAAAACCCTTTGGTATAACTGCTCTTTCTGTTGCTGGAAGAAATTCAAAACTTCCTGATTCCCTTCTGTACGACATGAATCTTCCAAGGACCTTTTTTTAAAAAATCGAATGGAAGTCGCATGGGGAGAGTTTAGGACTGTAAGCAGGTAATCAAGAGTCTCCCACTTTAGTGAGTGCAACTTCTTCTTTCCGAGATTTGTAATATGTAGACGTGCCTTATCGTAAAGCAAAATCAACCCATTTCAGAGTTTTCTCGGACGTTTAGTCTTAATTGCATGTCGTAGTCTCTCCAGCAATTAGTAGTACAGTACACCTCTGATGAAGGCACCTGGATCCTTGAAATCAATAAGCAGTAGTCTTTGGTAATCGAAGACCATAATAACTGTAACTTTTTCAACACATGATTTATTTTTCAATTTCTGGGGGGGATCAGTAGTGGAACTTCGAGTTCCACTACGGTAATTTTCGATAGACGTTCTCACACAAATTCTTCATTCTCCGATGCATGTCTATGGGATTTTGTTCATCGGCAGTCAAGAAGAGGATAAGAGTACGTTGGTTTTCTTTAGAAGCATTTGGTAGAAATGTCGCCCCTGTTTACCATTTTCTACACTTAATTAAAAAATAAGCGAATCCACAATAATCCATGTCGGTGCTTGTATACCTGCATCGGTGCCTCGGCAATTTGTATACACGCTGCAGCTAACAAATTAATACTCTCTTACATTTTTATTTGAAAAAGTTTACACAATGTTTTTTATGAAGTAACAGTTTTTCTCCCTATCATATATTTTTTTATAATTTTTAATATAACTATCTCTGTAACATATTTAATTTTTTCCCTTTCTGTTTAACTAATGTTAGCAATTTAAGCAATAATAAATTATATCATCTACTTTTCTTTATTTATCAATTGATCATCTACACGCAATAGGGATAAAATGTATTTTTTGATAGATTTTAGCTATTTCTGATCAATTAATTTATAAAACAACTTTAAAATTGTTTATTTTTCACTTTGATGGTCTATCATTAGTCTATCATTTCATAGAATAACTAGGTAAATTATGAAATTTTTCATCTTTTATGTACTTTAACTGACTTGTCTAGTTATTTCGTGAAATACCTAGTTATTTATTCTATGAAATTATTGAATTATACACTTTAATAGTAACATATATTAAAAAATATCCAATAATGTCTTATGCATCGTTCTTTATTTCTGGATACTCTTTTATTTATTTCTTTGTGCGATAGAAACCGATGGAAAATTGTATTTTAATAAGGTCAAGGCGGCTTCGCAGTATTTTTGTAAATATGTTGCTAAACCTATATAGGAAATTTTCGAAATACTTTAAAGGCTTTAGAAATATTTTGATGTAGAAATTCGTAGATTTTATATTTGAAAAGTAATATAATGACAGCTTGAGAATGTAGAAAGAAGTACTTTCTAATTCAAATTTATTTTCATTTTTTATATCTCAATATTCAGTGTACAAGTATAATAAGTTCTATTTCTATGCAAATAGATATTTTCCTTTGCATTTTTGTTGTACGCATACGTTAAAAAGCATGTATTGCTTCACCAAATTATACGGGGAAATTCAATCTAAATTTTGAGACTAGTTAACGAAAACATACGCAAAATTATTCTGACTGATTCATTTACTTTTAAGCAATTAAGAATCATTTCAAGCACCTTTTGACATCTTCTTAATGAATAAATCATTAAAAATAAGCAAATAATATTGACTGTAAATTTCTTACACAAAATTCCAAAATAGTATGAAACTTTTTTAATACCGAAAGAATTGAAAACCAAAACAGTTCTTTTTATTTACATTTATCAATAATAATTTTAATTTCGCCAAACAATTTTTAGAATTTTCTTCTCTTCCGACAGCACCTTTCAAAAAAAGGTGTTTGTTTTCCACTAAAGATCTTTGCTCCAAACAAGTAATCATTATTTTCTAAAACACAATGCAATAAACATGCTGATGAATTGCCAAAAAGACACGCTCTTAAAATGTCATTACCAAAAGGGATTTTCTCTTCTCTGAAACAAAAGGGAAGAGAATTTCAAAATTAATTTTTCCTTCGCGAAATTTCAAGGTTTTTTTTTCTTTTAAATTCTTTTGGAAGATATCCAAAACCGTACTTTCTCCGGATTACCTTTATTTTTAAAACAACGTCCTAGTTTTATCTATGAGAAATTTGAATGGATTTCAAAGATGAAGTTGAAAAACACCCTAAGGTAATAAAATCTCGTTCTTGTATTAGTTAACTTTTTCTTTTCAACTGCAATAGTTATATATTATTCCATAATGTGATATAACAGCAATTTCCGCAAAGTGTTTTTACTTTTGTGCGTAAAGGATTAAAGTTTTAACTTTTGCGTTTTTTGGAAATGCAATAGCAAAATATTATTTCTTTTATGAAATGAATAGTGAGTTGATATTAAAATTTTGTGCTTTTCACAAGCTTTTATATAACTTACACCTTATATATGTCTATATTTAAATCTTACAATCCTTATTTCGCTGACTTCTCAATATCCAATGAACTGAAGTTTGCCTATTAATATATCTTTGATGGTAAATGCATGAAATAAATGATAATATTATAATTTATATTTTTAATTAAACATCGAATTTTTAATAATTGTTATCCTCTTTTCCCCCTTTACATATTTATACTTTGGTGGTGCGATACATCCTCAAGCTAACAGCGTGCGTTTGATTCTAGATCGGGGACTTTTCTGTCCGTTATAGATTTATGTAATTTTGAAATTTTGTAACCCCTGTTTCAATGACTTGTCAATATCCAATTGAGCTGAAGTTTTGCATACCAATGTATCTTTGATGACGATTCATTTAATAAATCATAAAATTAGGATATTATATTTAATAAACAAAGAATTTTTACTAGTTGTTATCCTCTTTCTTTCCCTCTCTACATATATATGCGTTGGGGGTGAGGTAGATCCTCATCTTTTACGCTAGCAGCTTGCGTTTGATTCTAGGTCGGAGATTTTTTTTGGGGGGGAGGGGAGGGGGGGTCCTTTATAGATTTATGTGATTTTGAAATTTTGCAACCACTGTTTCACTGACTTATCAGTATCCAATTGAGTTGAAGTTTTACATATTAATATATCTTTGATGAGGATTCCTGAAATAAATCCTAAAATTAGGACATTATATTTTATAAACAAAGAATTTTTACTAGTTGTTATCCTCTTTTTTTTCCGCTTTACACATATATGCGTTGGTGGTGCAGTAGATCCTCATCTTTTACACTAGCAGCTTGCGTTTGATTCAAGGTCGGGGATTTTTTTGTCCCTTATAGATTTAGGTAATTTTGAGATTCTGCAACCCCTGTTTCGCTGACTTCTCAATATCCAATTGAGCTGAAGTTTTGCATACCAATGTATCCTTGATGACGATTTTTTTTTAATAAATCATAAAATTAGGACATTATATTTAATAAACAACGATTTATTAATAGTTCATATCCTCTTTCTTTCCCCTCTACATATATATGAGTTGGAGGTTAGGTAGATTATTCGTTTTTTATGCTAGCGAACTGCATTTGGTTCTAGGTAGGGATTTTTTTTTCTTTTTATAGATTTATGTCACTTTGATTTTCGACAAACGGTATCAAATGGGCCTGGGGTGACTTACTGTTTACCATGATGGTCTTAATACTCGAGATGCTATTTTTAAGCATAGTACGCGTGCTAAATATTTCCCTATATACTAAGACAAAGTGCAAGTAAGACAAAGTTTAAATATGTGGGTCTAGATGTCCTCTCGCTGTAAGGTTGGTAGGTTTGGTTTTGTTTTAAAGCTCTACGTTTTTTTTTTTGTTTTTTTTATCCGAACACGAGGGCAAATGAGACTGGGACCTACTACTTAAAGTCGATTCCGAATGGCTATAAACATCCACGTGACAGTGAGATTCGAATCCACGAACTCCGGGACCAAAGATCGGCGACTTAACAATTCGGCCGTCAGATTCTGAGAGTCTGGCAGGGGATAGAGATGTGCGAAATCAGGAGCAAAAATCCCCCTCGTTTTCAAAATTGAGGATATTTTTCAGTGAATCATAAACGTCTTGCACCCGTCAAGGTACGGACAGCCATCTGATTGTGAAGTGTCAAACGTTTTAAAATATATTGCAACTCAGTTTTAACTTTACGAAATGCCTTTCTGTTAAACCCAAATTCCCATAGTTTTTTATGTTGCATACAAGATAATTATCAATGTTATACATTTGTCATGTTATTGAATAAATACAGTATTTAATGACTAGCTAGTGTCAAATACCGTTGTGAGGTGTCAAACAGTGCCAAATACATTGTAGCTCAGTTTTAGCTGTAAGAATTATCTTTTTGTTGCACCTAAATTTGTTTATCCTTCATAGAAAATAATTATCAACGTTATTTATTTGTCATGTTACATTGAATTGTTACATTATTTGTTATATGGAATAAATACAATATGGAAAAGTAGCTGGTGTAAAGTGGTATCAAATACATTACAATTCAGTTTTACTTTCTGTTGTCCTTGAATCCTCAGAATTCTTTATGTTGTATACAAGATAAATAACGTATTTATTTGCAATATTATTGAATAAATGCAATGAGTTTAATTTAAAAACCATGAGATGACTCATCTATTATTTTCTATATCACTTTTAATGCTTCATATTAAATGATTAAATTAAACTTGATATTTTTAAAATGTGTATTTTGCCTCTAAATAAGTATAATGGCTAAAAATTCAGATTACAGATTTAAAAAATTCTTATATTTCTTTAAATAGAAATTACATTTGCTTAAGAAATTGTTTTCACAAAGCATTAAAAGAAGAGCAACCAAAAAAAAATCGTTCTATTAATTTCTCTTCATGTTTGAATATAAATATTTATTTATGAAGATAAATTATGTTTTACTAACGTTTTGAAAAATTAATACATAAGATGGGATATGTCTAATAGTCATACCCGCATTTTATAACCACGAGATTGAGATGGGGGGTCTGTTTCGGATATAAATTTAAAAGTAATATGGTATTCTCATTCTATATACTGCTGCATGAAACTTCAAGACAAAGCTAGGGAATGTTTGAATAGACTTCAAAGGTCAATCAAACGAAATGCGTTTTTGTATTTATGTATCTAGTATCAACATAACATTAATGAAAAATTTTCGACGTGACTTGCTAAACTGCTGCGAATTTCTCATTAAAAATTATCTGTAACTAAAAACCATAGCTAAACCACTGCTTTCTAATAGCCCTTCAACATCGGCGTGAAACTGGAAGCTATTAAGCTAACACATGCCCTCATGTGATCAACGAAACGTTACACTCCCCCTACCGCCCCTATTCCGGCTACAAAAAGAGCTTTAAAAAGTAGAGAAAAAAAAACTCAACTGAGATAAAATAAAGTACACGCGGCACAGGCCGATCTTATTCATTAGGGAGGGGCTTGTGTGAGAGTCTTTCATTATAACGTCACCCCGTAGGCCCATCAACAGCTTCAGGGACCGTATATGTGGTGAACTAAATGGCTACCTAGTGTGTTGCAGGAAAGAGCCTTTGGGAGTGATAGGTTTGAGGCCGGATAAAGCAATAAATTGGGGTTTAAATGCGGTTTGGATGGAGCAGTCGTAAATGTCCGTCTTGTTTCGAAAGCACAGCATAGCCTTGAGTTTGCATAAAAAGTAGAATTGCGGGGAAAATTTGATGACGTCAAAATGTCACATTACCTATAGAATCTACATTTGAAAATTTATGTGCTTTGACCTTATTTAAAATCCATGGTGCAATTCCATGCATAAGAGATATATGTATAATTAAGCATAAATATATGTTGGATATCTATGAAAACTAAATTTTAATACTGCTTAATTTTTATAAATTCTGATTAGTTCTGTTGATAGTGAAGCACTAAATGGCTACCTAGTGCGTTGCAAGAAAGAGGTTTTATCAGTGATAGGTTTGAGGCCGGATAAAGCAATAAATTGGGGTTTAAATGCGGTTTGGATGGAGCAGTCGTAAATGTCCGTCTTGTTTCGAAAGCACAGCATAGCCTTGAGTTTGCATAAAAAGTAGAATTGCGGGGGAAATTTGGTGACGTCAAAATGTCACATTAGTTGTAGAATCTACATTTGAAAATTTGTGTGCTTTGACCTTATTTAAAATCCATGGTGCAATTCCATGCATAAGAGAGATATGTATAATTAAGTATAAATATGTGTTGGATATCTATGAAAGCTAAATTTTAATACTGCTTAATTTTTATAAATTCTAATTAGTTCTGTTGATAGTGAAGCACTAAATGGCTACCTAGTGCGTTGCAAGAAAGAGGTTTTATCAGTGATAGGTTTGAGGCCGGATAAAGCAATAAATTGGGGTTTAAATGCGGTTTGGATGGAGCAGTCGTAAATGTCCGTCTTGTTTCGAAAGCACAGCATAGCCTTGAGTTTGCATAAAAAGTAGAATTGCGGGGAAATTTGGTGACGTCAAAATGTCACATTACATATAGAATCTACATTTGAAAATTTGTGTGCTTTGACCTTGATTAAAATCCATGATGCACAATTTACATATTCTGTGCATAAGAGAGATATGTATAATCAAACATAAATATGTGTTGGTTATCTAGGAAAATTGAATTTTAATATTCCTTAATTTTTATAAAATCTAATTAATTGTGTCGATAATATAGTGACGCACTAAATGGCTACCTAGTGTGTTGCAAGAAAGAGCCTTTGGGAGTGATAGGTTTGAGGCCGGATAAAGCAATAAATTGAGATTTAAATGTGGTTTAAATGTGGTTTGGATGGAACAGTCGTAAATGTTCATCTTATTTCAAAAGCACAGCATAGCTTTGAGTTTGCATAAAGTAGAATATAGTTTGGGTAGAAAAGCGGAGAAGATTTGGTGACATCAAAATGTCATATTGCATATACGATCTACATTTGAAAATTGTTTGTGCGTTTTGGAATTGTTTAAAATCTATGATGCACAACCGACATATTTTGAGCATAAGACATATGTGTATAATTAAACATACATATGTGTTAATAAATTTTTATACAGCCTCTTTTTTATAAATCTTAATTCATTGTAATGATAATATATTAGAATACTTTTATTTTTTTCTTTATCTAGAACACTATATAAAATAAATAACCGATAAAAAGTATTGAATTTAAAAAGTAGAAAAAACATCTATATGATATATTAATTGAGTAATGGATCAAATATCTGTCTGTCAAATAATTAATAAAGACGTTTAACAAAATATATTTAAGGTGATCGAATTAAAAACAAAGTAATCTAAAGTAATATAATGTCATTTAATTTTTTTTTTACCCAGCACTCGTTCACAGAAAACTTGCTTTAATAAAATCATTTTAATTTAAAAAAAATAAAATCTTCTTGTTTCAATTGTTATTAATCAAAAATCTGAATTTGGATTCTGATGAACTAAATTTATTAAATATTTCATATTATACATATATCTATGTACATAGCAGTAAATTTGGTTGACAACATAAAGCACAGACAGAAAAAAGTGAGAAGAGAATATCATGTATTGTTGATTATGTAATTTATTGCTATATTCTGAAACAAAAGCTTTAGTTTCTTGTATGTATACATTTGTGCTATTAAATAGTTAGTAGAATTAGAGGCTGAGTAAAAGAAGAAATGTTGCAATTTTGAGTAGATAAACCTACCAGGTGTATACGTACACCGTACACATTATAATTGACTAAAAGAAAATTAGAGGAGATTAGATTATAAGTACTTTTTAATGCCCATTTGCCACAACATATTTATTAAAAAAGGAACACATATTTATACTGAAATTAAAAAAGACACAGACCGTGAACTTAGTAGAATACTAATATTTCCTCACAGCGTCGCCTAATTCGGCACCGGTGCATTTGCATACGAATAACACTCGCTGATAACATAGTACACGCTACGTGAGGTTGATACCGTACAGCACAATATAAGAAAAAAAACTCTATAAAATTGTGTACTAGAGGGTCGTATTAAAACATTGCAATTAAAAATATATTTTTGAAGTGTTAACAGGAAAAATAAAATTTCTTCACACACGTCACCTTAAGCAGATACGTCACAAACGTTAAATTTTTAATTTTTAAACCCGTATCAGCCGTGTCTTATCTACGGTAATGCAATTTTAACTATATTTTGAACTTATTACAACAAAATCAAAATTTATGGAAACACACACTACAAAAGTTTTTTTTTTTTCAAAACGTATATTTTTTTTCTAATTTAATCTAGATCAGAGTTTCTTAAACTGTGGGTCATAACCGCAATTAGGGGTCCGGGATCTGCAGCAGGGGGTACCAAAAACTTTTAGAAATTTTGATATTTCTTAACTAATTATTTTACAATTATAAATTATTTTTGCACACTGTATCTGAAAATAGATAGAGACAATACAGGCAAAGAAAAAGTAAAAACGTTTCGATGCATTTTTTATAATAAAAAAAAGTTCATTGATTTACACGTGACGCTGTCAGTACGTAGAAGCCCTACGTATGCAAGATACTATTACACACACACACACACACACATACACACACACACATATATATATACATGTATATATATGTGTGTGTATATATATATATATATATATATATATATATAAAGATAGAGAGAGACGTATGTGTGCGTGCATGTTGGTATATTACAGTACAAGTCAAGAAACAGACAATTTCTCTCATGCATGTGTCGAATTTACGCAGTTCTTATAGGGTCCCACAAAAATTTCGTAAATATTATGAGGTCCTCGCATCACAAAGTTTAAGAAACCCTGATCTGGATAAAATAAACTAATGGTGAACTTATGAAAAGATTTAAGTTCTACTCAAAAGACTTCATAATTTCTCAATTCGGTAATATTCGAGTAATATTTTTAAAAATCCTTTCGCTAGTTACCTACTGGTTACTATTTAGCCCCTATGAATCCGAAAACCATACACTATCTTCTTTAATGAGCAGTTACAATTTCAGCTCCAATATCAGCAATTGTTCAAAATGTAAAAACATGCAAATTTTTTAAGAAAGATATTTACAGTATTTTTTATTTTTAAAGATATTTGTCTTAAGCAAATATAATACGCAAAAAATATTAACTTGTCTTGAAGATAATCATTTGTGTTTAACTTTTATCCGAGTTCAGAAAATCTGCTTAATATTTTCATACATGGGCGAAACCAACCCAGCAAAAAAAAAAAATATTTAAATTTCTAAAGCTACATGCACCGGTTAACTCTAGTAAATATTTGTATTAATTTACTAAACTTTATTCTTAATTCTCGGTTCATTAAATTCCATTTAACATAATTTATAATAAATGAAAATACATCCTGAGTTTGCTTCAGGTTCACCGGTTAAAAATTTTGCTTGGCAACGGTAAAATACTAAAGAATTTTTTGAGTAAATCTTCTTTTAATTTAATCACTTTTTTCCTCTTTTAAAATAAGTAACACGTTTTCCAGTAAGCTTTAATGTTAAAATTTATCTAAAACTTAATTCTCTAAAAAAAAAAGAAGAAAAAACCCCAACAAATACATTTGACTTTAACAGTTATTAATTATATACTTATATTAAATAAATTCACATGGAAAAACTTTTACAATGTTAGATTAAAATTATTATAATATATTTTTACCTTGATTATGCTTTTTTTTTTAAATTAAGGGAAGAAGAGGAAAGAGAAAATGATACTGAAATAAATTTTTACTCACTGTTGAAAAAACGTAATGTATCTTAAATTTTTCCTCTTGATAAAATATAAGTCATTGCTTTCAAATTATAATTTCCCGTTGAATGATTCAGTAACCAATAAAATTTTGTAAATATTTATGTAAACAATTTTTATTTTTAAATAAATAATTGTAAAAATAGCAAATTTTCTTTTACGATGTGTAAAACATAGTATTTCTTTAGCGAAAAGAAAGTTTTTTTCAAGTAACAGACATTTGAGTTATTTTTACTTCAAGGCCTTTCTATATTGGATATATACTTTAACTTAAAATAACTTGATTCACAAGCAAAGCTGTTGTTAGAAATTTTTTAGGGTAGGAGCAACGAAAAAATTATGCTTTTTATAGGTGAAAAAGGATTGTTTTTATTTTACAAATGGAGTATTTGCCTTTATTAGCATTTTATCATACAATGAGCTGATTTGTTACTCTTTTTATTATTAGAGCACCATTTAAGTAGAGGAATATCACTCCATTTTTTTTTCATTATGGGAGCACCATATAGTTAGAGGAACATCACTCCCTTTTCTGTTATGAGAGCACCATATAGGTAAAAGAACATCACTCCCTTTTTTTATTATAGAAAGCACCATATAGGTAGGGGGACATCACTCCGTACCAGGAAATAACACATAAATACTATCAAGCCTTACTTAGGAATCGAACCCAAATTCATTGGGTGTGGACAAAATGCAGTAACTACTATACAATTTGAATGCCTCGTGAACGATGGTTAAAATCCTAGATGCTGTTATTTATCTACACTACTAATGTGTACTATACTACAAATGATGATGTCCCATTTAAGTAGAGAATATGCCTCCTTTTTTAATTATGGGAGTACCATATAGGTAAAGGAACTTCCCTCCCTTTTTACTATAGAAAGCACCATATAGGTAGGGGGACATCACTCCCTACGAGGGATTAACACATAAATACTATCAAACCTTACTTAGGCTCTTGGAAATGGAACCAAATCCATTGGGTGTGGACAAAATGCAGTAATTCCTATGCAATTTGAGTGTCTGGTGAACTACAGTTAAAATCATACATGCTGCTATTTATCTACACTACTAATGTGTAATATACGACAAATGATTTTACTGCATAATTAATCCGAGATTTAAGAGAGATTTAAAAGGGGGTTTTAAAACTGAAATTAATATAAATTATTAATATGACATTTAACAATTTAAATTTATTTGTAGAATAGCTAATGAAAATCAACATATCAATACTCATTTATTTACTCATTTATCGAGATATTTTTCCTTGCATTTAATGACTTTTGTTGACACTGATAGGAGGGCTGTAACGTTTTTGGGTTCACAATTACTGTAGTTTTTTAATTGTTGAATAAAAACCCATTTATTATCCAACGATTTTCCATAAAACATATTTACCCAAACTTCAAAAACATTGTACATATTTTATTTAAATGACCTTGAAATAATCGTTAAATTACCTTATGTAAAACCCCGAGGGATTCACTTATGTTACGATAATATTCCTCCCCCTCCATCCCTGTACAGTTGGTTTTTCTGCGTGACGCGGAAATCTTGTTGGGCACGTGATTGCCGGAAGTGACGACTGCCTGTGGTGCCCGGATGACCCAAAATAGCAGTTAATGAAGCAGCAAAGATTGAAAGAATGGGGAGTTTACCCTCAACCCCCCTTCCATCTGTGGTACATTGATAGCATTTGTCTGCCGGTGGAGATTGTCGTACCGTAGTGGTGTACCAAAATGAGCAATGAGCCAGCCCCTCGTGTTTTTTCCCTCTCCATCACGAGTAGTTTTTGAAACTGGGGGGGATTTGATGTCTAATGCATAACATTTTAGTTGAGGATGAAAACATATTAATAGGGGAGAACTAAATTTTGTTTACTGAAATAAAGTACTGCATCATGAAAATTATTGATACATCAAGAATATTTTGCTGTAATTAATAATCTTTTTGTTTATTAACCCGTAGGATTCATAATTTTTAGAAATTTCATAAGACCTGTTCTGATATATATTTATTCATTTAGTATAATGAAGGGTAATATATTATTTAAACTTTTTAAACTTTTGCATTACATAATTATTTCATAATATGTATTCATTCTTCATATGAACCGTTCGAATGTAAAAGGAGATTTCTGCATTCTAGATCATTTTTAAGGGGGGGGGGAATTCAGATTCGGTGGACGTATATAGATTAAATATTTTTTGGTACTCGTCAATAAGTTCATTTTGTACTGAGAAATACACAGAGGTACCTAGGATCCTAATTTGGATGAACGTTTAAGCCCAGTAATTTTTTTTTCTGCGAAATTTCAAAATTGCTGAGTGTCCTCTTTTAAAGTCAATCGATTTACAATACTAAAAGATGCATATATGTATAATGTATAGTAAGTTATACATCTTATAGGACTAATCGCAAAACATGCTATTATTTTTTAACTTACAAACAAAAGACTAGCGTCCATTTTTCTCTCCGAAAGTACTGAAAGGGAATTTTTCTTCTAAGTTCAAAGACTATCCCCCTATTTATGTTTGAAAATAGTCTATTCCGAAACTCTTAATAACAGGAGAATATTAGTGATCTATTTACTATCTACCTAATGAATAAATAATTAATAGTCTTATAACATTATAATCTAAAACATGTAATACAGAAGTTTATCTTCTTTGTATTTATGTTATAAAAATTTCTAAAATGCTCGTCTTTGAATAAAAATCTTTTAGATTATCTTTTGAACTATGCCAATATGAAATCACAGTATAATATTTACATGTATTACCATTAGCATGCATACAATTTTTAGTTCCTCAACAGAGTTTTGCAATTCTAAGAAATTTTATTACTTATTTTTACATTATAGCATTATAAGTATGTTATAATGTAAAAATAAGTAATAAAACTTCTGAACTAACTAAAGTTATTTCTTAGTGAACTAAAGATAAATATTATTATAAACTGTTGAATAAAAGGTGAATCTATAAATAATAAACATTATAATAATAACAGTAGAAAATGTTTTCTGATGTTAAATTAAAAATTGTAAAGGAATTAAGTTTTTATAGCATAAATATAAAATATATTAAATTTTAACAAAGAATAAAAGGATTGAAGTGGGAAAGGCAATAAAATTCCATATCCAGTTCTATTTTTCTTGTTGGATATTAAACTGAAAATTGCAAAGGAATTAAATTATGGATAGGAAGAATTTAAAATATATGAAATTTTACCAAAAAATGAAATGGTTTGAAGTGGAAACGAGAATAAAATTGAACATGAAGTTCTTTTTTCATATTTGATATTTAACTGAACATTATAAAGGAATTGAATTGGGGTTATGATAAATATAAAATATATTAAATTTTAACAAAGAATGAAAAGGTTAACTGGAAACGACAGTAACATTTAATATCCAGTTCTATATTTTTTTTTGTGGGGGGGGGTGGATGTTAAACTGAAAATTGTAAAGGAATTAAATTATGGATAGGACGAATTTAAAATATATGAAATTTTACCAAAAAATGAAATGGTTTGAAGTGGAAACGAGAATAAAATTGAACATGAAGTTCTTTTTTCATATTTGATATTTAACTGAACATTATAAAGGAATTGAATTGGGGTTATGATAAATATAAAATATATTAAATTTTAACAAAGAATGAAAAGGTTAACTGGAAACAACAGTAACATTTAATATCCAGTTCTATATTTTTTTTTTGTGGGGGGGGGGATGTTAAACTGAAAATTGTAAAGGAATTAAATTATGGATAGGACAAAAATAAAATATGTGAAATTTTAACAAAAAATGAAATGGTTTGAAATGGAAACGAGAATAAAATTGAATATGAAGTTCTTTTTTCATATTTGATATTTAACTGAACATTATAAAGGAATTGAATTGGGGTTATGATAGATATAAAATATATAAAATTTTAACAAAGAATGAAAAGGTTAACTGGAAACAACAGTAACATTTAATATTCAATTCTATATTTTTTTTGGGGGGGGATATTAAACCAAAAATTGTAAAGGAATTAAATTATGGATAGGACGAATATAAATATTTGAAATTTTAACAAAAAAAATGAAATGGTTTGAAGTGGAAACGAGAATAAAATTCAATATCCAGTTCTTTTTAATTTTTGGATATTAAGCTGAACATTATAAAGGAACTGAATTATGGTTATGATAGATATAAAATATATTAAATTTTAACAAAGAATGAAAAGGTTAAACTGGAAACGACAATAAAATTCAATACCCAGTTCTTTTTCCTTGTTGGATATTAAACTGAAAATTATAAAAGTATTAAATTATGAATATGTGAACTATAAAATATATTAAATTTTAACAAAGAATGAAAATGTTAAACTGAAAACGACAATAAAATTCAATTTCCAGTTCTTTTGCCTTGTCGGATATTAAACTGAAAATTATAAAAGTATTAAATTATAAATATGTTAACTATAAAATATATTCAAATTTAACAAAGAATGAAAAGGTTAAACTGGAAACGACAATAAAATTCAATACCCAGTTCTTTTTCCTTGTTGGATATTAAACTAAAAATTATAAAAGTATTAAATTATGAATATGTTAACTATAAAATATATTAAATTTTAAGAAAGAATGAAAAGATTAAACTGGAAACGACAATAAAACTCAATATCCAGTTATTTTTCCTTGTTGTATATTAAACTGAAAATTATAAAAGTATTAAATTATGAATATGACAACTATAAAATATATTAAACTTTAACAAAGAATAAAAAGATTGAAGTAGAAATGAAAATAATTTCAACATTCAGTTCTTTATCCTTTTATTTTCCCGTATAAAAACCTACGAAGCATAAAAATTGGAGTCAACAAATTTAACAAAAAAAAAAATAAAATTAAAGAAGTGTAAAACCCCTTAAAAGCATGCATTTCGGTTAGAGCTTAACAACAAAAAAAAATCCCGGAATAAATAACCACAAACTGCCAAGAAAATGCTTATCCCTACGCCAAACTTGTTTATGAGTATGAATTTCAAGTTATTTCTCGAATTCCTATTGATGTAAGCTTTCCAGCGACGACATTTCTGTAAAAATATCCTACCATTAGCTTTGAACACTTTACGTATATTTACTAAGAGTGTTGTCAAGTAACAACTTTTTCAGAGACGTCTAAGATCATCTTAATGCGCTTAATGGCGTTTCCAGAAGAATGAAAAGATGCGGAGAAAGAAATAAAGATGAAAAAAAGAAAAATTAAGAGAGAAGGCCATCTTTTGCTTTAGCGTGCTGAGGTTGTTTTTTTTTTTTCTTTCTTTCTTTCTCTCCCTTCGCTTCTAACTTTGTTTTTACTGTTTTGAGTAACAGTTTCAACATTGGTGTTAGCGGGTTAGTTTTTGCTGCCATTTCGTTTCCAGGGGAAAGTCACCATATTTAACGAGAGCTTATTTAAGACATAATTATTTACACGACTTGCAATATTCTTTCTACGTCTCACTCTGACTTACTGAAGAACCGAATCTTGTTTATACCTTTAAAATACGGCAGATACATAATTTCTGTTATTAAAAAAGATTTACGAACTTTTAAAAAATGTTATTTATAACCACGATACTATTTAGTAAGCACTTTTATTACATTTTCTATAAATGTATTGGAAAATATTATTTTTTTTCTAAAGGATAAGTGCTATGGTTATTTTAAAATTCAAATTCATTTTACAATATTTTAAAATAGCCACAGTGTCAGTTAAAATTGCAGTTTGAGAATTGGAAACATTAACTTAATCCTATTAATATCTACTTGAAAATAATTATTTAATTATTTATAAATAAAAGGTAGGGGACAGTTTACATTTACAGCTAATTCTAAATAAAGATTAATATTAGAATGAAATATAACTGTATTACTATGGAGACGTTCACTGTGCTGTACAAACTGTAATTTTAACTGCAATTTTAACTGAGACTGTGGCAACATAAATTCTGGATGTGTTAGCTTTTTATATAGCTTTATGGATGCTTTGTTCTTCTGATTCGTATTCTCATTTCATATTATTTAAGTCTTTTGGGTGTACGGAAACGTTCAGGTCTGTTCAAACAATTGTTTTAACTGTGTATGGAAGTCGTAAACCTTCCATACCCAATCCATCTTCCTTCCTATCCGTTTTACTTTTACTGGGCTTAACGGATTCATAGTGTTTTTGTTCCTGTTTTGGTTCTATTTTTTGTTATATATATATATATATATATACATATACAAATACATATATATATATATATATATACACGCAATGTATATTTACTTTAAATATTTGTACAACCGCTGAATAAACGAAACTAGGTGTACTAACTCCCCTTCTCACTACGGTCTATGACATACGGGGGCAGGTTGTCTTTTGGCCCTATAATCCGCAGATTCGAATTCTTCATCTGACAAGAATGTTACCAGCAATTCGGGATACAATTTGGGGAGTAGGACCCCGTTTACTAAACCACTGTGTTACAAAATGTTGATCATAGTACTCCAAACCGAACTTAAAATTACGAATGCAGTGACTTGCAGTGTGCATCATATTTACCTTCAATTTCTACTTGCTTCAAAAATAAAGAAAAAAAAATTTTAATTTCAAGAGACTGGGGTCTACTAAAAGATATTTTCAGATCAAATTACATCAACCATTAAATAAATCATAAGTAAACTCTTCTGTGCACCTTGTTACACAAAAGGTTTTATAACCAGCATTCCTATAACTTTTTAGATTTTATCAACTAGTTATAAAAAGCAGAAATGAATCGCTATCGGAAGTTATTCAACAATTAAAATAAAAAGTTTATATTTGTCAGGTCTAAATTTCCATTTACAATTTACAATTATAAACAAATTTACAATGAAAATTGTAAATTGTAAATACTTAGAAATTTACAATTTAACTATTAAAAATTAAATTTTTTAGATAACAATAAGATTTAAAAAAATTAACACTTCTTAATTAGAAATAGATAGCCCTTTGTAATAGTTTCCTACTTTTAAAATAGAATATATATCTTGATATTACTCTATATTCATAATTCTCTTTCTCAGATCTTACTGAAACAAATAAGAATAAATACCGGAAGTGTTTTAGTCTTTTGAAAACCCTCATATACTTCTAGATGCATATTTAGTCAACTTCACATCACCTAAGAAAAAATTTTTTTAAACACTCTGAGAGATTTATGAAAATTCCGAAGATTTTCTCTATTTTATCAACCGATATAAAACCACATTAACTTAGTATCTATTTCAGTTTGGTTTGGAATGAAAAAAGTAAATTATTTTCATCACGAGGACTAATTATCCTGATACTTGCTGCTTAAAGTTGATTACGAATGGCTACGAACATTATTTTCATTTCAGCAGTTAGATTTGAATCAGCGTACTTCTAACATGGAATAGTGACTACCTACACGGCTTATATGTTTCTGAGTTGATTTTTTTTTTTAAATAACTGGAACGTAATGTCAGTTAAATTACACTTATATATTTTGTCTTCCTTCTAACACGTGAATAAAAAATTCAACACCTGGATGCAAGACTTTTGTGTAATTTGAATTATGTACGAAAATATTGCTTTAAAATTAAAACAATATAGTAAAAATATCAAATAAATTATCTCAGAAATGAAATAATCTTGTATATGTTGAATTTTTATACTGCTTTGAATATTGTTTTTACATAATTTCCAGATTTAAAGGAGAAAATTAAATTTCATATTGAATTTTTCATTAGTTATATAAAATTCTAAAAACAATTTGTTTAAAAGAGAACTTAAAAAGGTAAAACGGAAAATAATGTTAAAATTTTCAATCATAGTTCTTGCATGAAATTAATTGGGAATTTTAAACATTCAGTTTACAGCACCTTTATAGCAATAATAAAAAAGCTTAAAATTAACATAAACTTGTTAGAAAATGACTTTCATTAGACTTGGAGAAGTTCATTTTATGTTAAGAATTAATAATAATCAATATTGTGTTTCTTTTTAAGCTACTACTAACTCATAACAGGCAAATATAATTTTCATAAATCTTCTAATGGATTGTAAGTAGCAATATTGTTATTAACAATTCATTATAATACTACATTGCTAACAATGTAAGTATTAAAATTAACATAAACTTGTAAGAAAACGACTTTCATTAGACTTGGAGAAGTTCATTTTATGTTAAGAATTAATAATAATCAATATTGTGTTTCATTTTAAGCTACTACTAACTCATAAAAGGCAAATATAATTTTCATAAATCTTTTAATGGTTTGTAAATAGTAATATTGTTATTAACAATTCATTATAATACTACATTGCTAACAATGTAAGTATTAATTGTTAATAATACTGTAAATGTTATGTAATATTTGATAATAGTAATAATAATATTAGCATTATTACAGTGGTTAGTTACCGGCCATATTGTACTGCTCTATCTTTTTGTAAACCAATGTAAAACTTGTTCTACTTTTGGGTGGTTTGAGTTGAAAGATTTCTTTAAACACATAATACCACGTGCAAAGTATACAAAGAATACTCCAAGGTTTATAACTGACTAATTTGTTAAACGTGTGAGAAAAATATATTTAATTTTAAACTAGTTATGGAAATTTTTGATCTAATCTTATTTAAATACAAATAATGACATATTACCGATAAGAACTTTAAAGAAATGTCACACGTAAATCTATAAAATTGCATGCTATATCACGGGTAAGATTTGTTTATAAAAATATTTATAGATGAATCGTTCTGAAGTAGAACAATTTTTCTCATAGGTTAACTAGGAAAAAGAGTAATTCAATATTGCCGGTATCCAACTTAACAATAATAGTTTTTAAAATATATCTAAATTATTGAATGATAATATAATATTAAAATAAATATAATAAAAGTATAAGTATATATTTCTAATAGTAATTTTATATTAAAGATGTTTTCGATATCGCTGCTTTATTTTTCTTGATGAAAGTGCAATATATTTTAAGAAAAAAATTAACAGAAGTATACGCTGCAGGAGAAAACATTCTTTTCAATATTCGAATGCTAAGAACTAAAATAATCTCTAAAACGGTCTTTATCAGAATGATTTCCCAATCTGCAATCCCACTAACCTGAAAAACTTGCAGCACTCATCTGTTTTTGAATGTCCACTGGAGTAAAATAACTGAGCTCTAACCCGAAAAGTTTTTACACTCGGTTATTTTTTAAATGCACCCCCTTCTCACTTAATGCTGTTTCGTTCTCTCTCTTAAACGCATTAAAAATATTCCCGCCCCCACCCAAGTCTTATGACAAAATCGAAGTTTTTGATTCAAAACTTCCCAGGCGCTCCATCTTGCGGGCCAATTGAATCGTAAATGGCATTAGGAAAATACCTCGTTGTGAGAGTGCATGTGTGTTGTGAGCCGCTTGTGTGTGTTTTTATGTTTTTCTTTCTTTAAAACCCCTTTCAAAGCTTTTCATCCTGAAAGGTTTTAGTAAGATTTATATATTTATATAATTTTTTTGATGAAATATTTTTCCCTTTTTTTTTCTCCCTCTTTGCTTTTCTTTCGGAAATATTTTGCACTTGCTCACCGCGACTACTTAAGAAATTGTATGTTTGCGAGTTTAAACATTTGCCTTTGTCGAATTCGGAGCTAGTGATTTTTCTTTTTTTTTTTCACTTTATTATTTTTTTATCTTTTCCTTGATCGCTACATTGAGGGGTTTCGTCATAAAAAGAAAAAATATATATATACAGTTATCACTCTGCGTTAAAGCTTTTTCCAATGCATATAGACCCATGGAGTGCTTAGAGTTCAATATGCGTATTTACAGTTTCCAGATATGAGACTATGGACTTTTAAGAGTCAAAAGCCATTTGGTGTGATTTCTTTCCTTTTTTAGAAGGTTTTACGGTTGCTATTTATAAATCTGAAGGGATTAAATCAAACTTCCATGTTGAGTTATTATTCCTATATTGTAAAAAAGTCTAGCTTTCCATAATCATTTTTTTTTCACCGATTGATCTTAAAACAATGTAACTTTTTATTCCGAAATTTCATCATAAACTAGTTAATTCAAATATTGGTGTGAAGCTGTAATAGGATTTTCTTCTCTCTTCTCTTCTAAACTTTGTTAACATTCATAAGTTACAACTTCGTTTAGAATTTTAATCAAGGTAGATTATGTTATACACACACATCTATCAATTGAGGGGTTTTGTCATAAAAAGAAAATATATATATATACAGTTATCACTCTGCGTTAAATCTTTTTCCAATGCATATAGACCCATGGAGTGCTTAGAGTTCAATATGCGTATTTACAGTTTCCAGATATGAGACTATGGACTTTTAAGAGTCAAAAGCTATTTGATGTGATTTCTTTAATTTTTTTATAAGGTTTTACGGTTTCTATTTATAAATCTGAAGGGATTAAATCAAACTTCCAAGTTGAGTAGTTATTATTCCTAAATTATAGAAAAGTCTGGCTTTCCATAATCCTTTTTTTACTGATTGATCTTAAAACAATGTAACTTTTTAATCCAAAATTTCTTCCTAAACTAGTTAATTCAAGTATTGGTGTGAAGCTGCAATAGAATTTTTTTCTCTCCTTTCTTGTAATTTTGTTAAAATTCATGTTACAACTTCGTCCAAAATTTTAATGAAGGTAGATTATGTTATACACACACAGCTATCAATTTATCTCTCTATCTCTCTTTCTCTTCATATATATATATATATATATATATATATATATATATTATATATATATATATATATATATATATATAATATATATATATATATATGTATATATATATGTATATGTATATATATATATGTGTGTGTGTGTGTGTGTGTGTGACACAAAGGAAGCAAAGCTTCGGTTAGAAATCATATTTCTCTTCCCAAACCCAAATATTTCCTTGTAAAACTGCGTTAGAAAACTACAAACTTACTTTTAGTGTCATGACAGTAGAGTAAAATATCACTACGTTTATTTAATATTCTCATATATTCTGCGTATATTCATATTGCTGTATCACACTCAAGCAGTATATCAGACGACATCTAAAAGTTTTTTTT
>CM063511.1:124840257-124855257 GCA_032207245.1 Pardosa pseudoannulata
AAATCTCGCTTATTTGTATTTTATTGTTACTATTTGTCAATGCAATTATATATTTTAAGCAGAGAAAGGTGTTTAATAATCTCTCCATAAATAAGTAAATATAATGTTTCTATACAATAAAAATAAAGTAATCGGTAAAGATCCGAAACGGCAAAGATGAAATCCCACCAATCTAATTAATCATTTAAGCTCTCTTGAACGCTAGGCAGGTTGTCCCAAGGTACCAGTGTCAGTTTAAGGTTTTTAAAATAATACTGATATTGAATAGTTTTTCATTGTTACTTTGGTGAATTCTTGGCGACGGTATTACCGTAAAATATATACAGGCAGTACCGGCTATATGATCACCCGCTTATAAGGTCACCCGGCTTAAATGGTCAGTTTTTTAAAGTCCCGTCTAACTTAATAGGAAACGTGTTAAAGCGCACCGCTTATATAGTCATTTTCTTGTTACTGCTTATATGGCCAATTTCATGTTTTCAACGAGTTTTCGTTTTTTTATGAAGTCAGTGCGAAACTGGAGAATACCTGAATTCAAACCTTTATTCCCCTCCCTTTCTCCCTTTCTTGTGTAGACTCATCATCGGAGTTTCTCACCTCTCTCAGTTCTCATGCTCCCTGACAAGAGGTGGACATCTGTCTATTTGTTGAAGTTATCTCTCCCAGCTTATGTTGAAATTGAAACAAAGCATGTAAAGGAAAAATTTGTTGCATTTGGATCATACGTCACGAATAAGAGCGTTCATTTTTTAATTATGAATTCGAGAAGAAAGAATTTATCATTTGCTGCCAAAAATGAATTGATAGAAAAATTTAAAAAATCTAATCATTCAAAGGCTGCTTTCGCCAAAGTAAATTCGATTCTCCGGACGATATTAAACAACATTTTAGCTGCCAAACTTTGATCTTCAAGTATTGAAATCGGTGATCAAGAAAGAAAACGTCAACGTTTGTCACCTTATGAGAATGTGGATAAGGTTCTTCTATTATGGATTAAAAATACATGGTATATGCACATTAAATTTGTATTGTTCCACATATATAGTCACCCCGCTTATATAGTCTGACTTTTCTGGACCTCTGAGTTGACCATATAACCGATACAGACTGTATAAGTGAAAAGAATATAAAATTGTTAGGTTGAAAAAGCATTTTAAATGTTGTAATTTAATTAAAAAAAATTCCTATATAATAAATGGATTAATCGTCTTCAGTCAAAACTACCCGTAAAACAGTTTTGAAACTAACAGTATGTCAAGTAAAAAAAACCTTAAAACATTCGATAAGTATTTAATTAATATGACTTTGTATAAACATAAATAAAATATCGCTTTAACGGATTTTTTTCTTTTCTAATGATGCATTTATAACGTCTCCTTTCACCCATCTCTTCCATACAACTTTATTTAAATGCGATAAAGTTGTTTAGATGTCATCTGCGAAAGCATATCTATTTAAATCTAATCTGACATCTATGAAAAATATAAATAAAAAATTGAGAGGCCATTCAACACGTATAAAAAGTGAAATCCACAATCATCAGGTGTCTCCCCTTGCACCTACTCCAAACGTACTCATTAAGGCATCGGATTTCTTAGATCCCACCTACGTCGTAGGGCTCGAACTTTATGAATTCCCAGCCAAATCATAGGTTTTCCTGCTTAAAAATTCACCTTCGCGTGTGTGAGGGGGGCTTCACGCCTCCTCTAAATCTTCCACTGAACGAGATGATTGCAGGTTACCAGAAGAGGTATTCTGCACTCTCCGAAAGAGCGAACACGATGATGACCAGCTCGGAACAATTTATCGCATTTACGTCCCAAATCATTGGGTCTTTACACCAGTCTATCATTACCCATACGTCGTTTTCGCACTACATCTCAATGAGAGAGAGAGAGGGTTTTTTTTTCCCACACGCCTTATGGTTATTTTCTAAAAGTGGTTATTTTTTCCATCTCTCTATTTTTTTTTCTTAATGTTGGGATGTTATGTTTCCCGTCTCTACCACCATCCCCTCCAATGAAATTATGGAATAATGATTTCTCCATTGGTTTTATCTTAACGTTTAATTTTTGATGATTTAGAGCTTTTCGTATTTTTAGTACGGAGTGCACTGAAGAGTATCGTTAAATTAATAACTTCAACGGAAAATGGTCCTCATATAAATTACCTTTTTTACCGCTCTCTCTCATTATTATTTTATTTCCGTTTTTATGCTGCCGTTGTATGTCTATTTTTTCGCTTAAAAATGAGATCGGATAATTTTTCCCCCTCGGTGACGGACTTTAATTAAATTGAGTATTCTTTTGAATAGTTTTTAATTAAAATTTTAGAAAAAAAATGTAAATTTCTTACCACTGGTGTAATAGAAAAATGTCACAGTAGCAATTTATCTTTAACGCGAGTATTATTAAATTATTTTTTTAAGAATAAAAATTTTCTTAAAATATATTTATTATTAATTTAGTTATGCTCACTTTCATATAAGGGAGGTTTCTTGCAGCTCTAAAGTCTGATATGAGTTATGCTAAATAGTTTGGGTATTAAATACATTAGCTTAATCGTTTCAAGATATACATTTTTAATTAATATTATTTTACAATTACTGGATAAACGATACTTAGCGATAATTTTAAATTTCTAAACAGAGGCTATTATGGGTGTAACTCGTAATTAAACTTTATTTTAAGAGTTTCCCCCCCACCTGAATTACTTTTTTCTGTTTTCTTTTGGAAGTTTGTTATTGGCAAGGGATTAATTAAAAACCCTTACAATACAATTTTAACACGAGAAGTATTTATTCTCTATTCTGCTTGAAATTTTAATGGTAGTGTTAACTTTACAATCATTGATAATTTTAACAAAATTTGTTCAAAAATCTTTAAAATATTTATTATAATTTTGATCCTCATAAAGTTTTTAATCAATTCGTATAAAAAACACTATTTTACCTATAATGAATTGTATTTTAAAAAATATAAAAATTAAATTAATTTGAGTTTGATACAACCGGAATTTCCAAGATTTTTTTACCTGAACAGTGTAGCCCGTGTTAGAACAGAGCATGGCATATTTTTTCCCAATAGGTTGCCCGTCTAAGGACGGGTTTGACTGGTAAAGCTTTAAATGTACTGAATCATGTTAGAAGTAAACATATTGTACAAAATCGCTTTCTGGTAATTGAATAACGTCTATAAAAAATTGCAACTCTTTTCTTATTTTATGCTTGTAGTAAACAATATATAAACAGTTACTGAAAATTCTTCTTTTTTATGTCTTTATCATTATGTTTCTTTTATTTTAAAGGTAGTTTCATCATACGTAAATGTTCTGATATATCTATTAGATGCAAATTGAAACAGATCTGATAAAATTAATTGGAAAAATAATTGTTTTCAATAGTTTTAGACTAGAAAAATATTTATAACTCACATTTTTTAAAACGCCGTCCAGATTATATATTGGTTAGTGTATTGTGATCTCACTCGGTGGGTTTGAGCACTATTCTCAGGTAAGGTTTGGAAGCATTTGTGTTTTGACACCACTTAGGGAGCGATGTTGCCATGCCTGTAAAATGCTCTAGAATTTGCTAATAATCTATAATTCAAATTAGATTTTTAAAAAACATGACAGGAGTACATACTTTTGATAGATATTCAATCTTTGCCTTTTTTCCAGTCAAATATAATCTTTGACATTTCTCTACATTTTTAATAATTACACCACTTACTTTATATGTAGAAATATAAAAAACACACATTTAACAGCTTTTAATTATCGAATAAAATTATTTTTCTTTGAAACGTACAAAAGTCTTTGATCCATTGTTTCTTTTCCAGCAATATTTTAAAGCCCAAAATATTCTTAACGCTGCAAGTTATATTTAAACCCTAATCCAGTATCAATCTAGTCACGTTTAAATTTTAGCATTTAAATTTGAAATTATGGAGAAAGTTGAAATCGTTGCAAAAATGTGTGATTACCTTCTGGATATGAAAAACGCAAATCTAAAATAAGCTATCTATATACGTACTAGTAAAATAACCTCGAAAGAGGATAGATAAAAGCAAAGTTTGTTTACGCTTCATTACCGTTGCAATTACTTCATTTGTTATTGGAGGGAGGATAGGAAAAAACTTCATTCAGAAATTTTTCACCACAAATGATTTATAGCTGAATAAGGTTATGCGGTCTTCCCTCAATAATAGGTTTGTAAACTTCACTTATTTACGGAACTTATGCAATGTTCAATACCCACCTTCCGAAAACGTTCTCTGGAAGTGTTTGTTCCCTGACAGATCAAGAGAGAGAAAAAGGGGAGGTATCAGGATCCATCCACCCTTATTACATCCGCATTCTCCCCCACAAAAGCGAATGAGGGGACCGCCGTCAAAACAGCCGGTCAGCGAGAGGGGCCCCCCTCAGCCATCGGTCAATGTCTGGCCAGAACAAAAACATTCCCGAAGGCCCATCCTTCATATACACGGAAGGTAGGTCCGTGGGGGCGTTAGGTAAATCGTGCGCTGGTTTTACATAGCCGTTGAAGAGGTTAGATGGGGAAGACGCTGCTAATGGATGTTCCCCGGTTAATAGTTAAATTAGTGGAAGAATTGTGGGGGATAACTAAAGGATCATTAATAATACAAATCAGCTTGTGGCAGTTGTTAATTGTTTCAAATGCAACAAGGAATGTAAAGTAATGAAGATTAACCACGTGATTGTGTTATTTACAGAAAGTCTTTCAAATTATTCTGTGGAGAAGAGAAAGATCACGATTTGTTGCTTTTTAAAGATGCTATTTATAGTTATATCTTTGTGACATATAATCACATAATTAATAAGTTAAGATTTCACTTAAAAAAATTGACTGTGCAACAAAAATTTCCGGCAATATATTTGAATTTGTTTTTGGATTATTAAATACACTGTAATTCGTCACTTTTGTTAGACTAATTTTAACCCTTTAAAGATCACGACTAAAAATTCTTTCAGATTCAACAGAATTAGGTAATAAACATTGTGTGAAATTTATAAATAAGAACCATGTGGAAAGAAATTTTACATTCCATTGGAGGGTGGGATTTTTTTCGGTAGGAGGAAGGTGGGATAATTGTGAAGCTTTTCCCTTTTACAGCATGAAAATAAGAGTCTTTAAAATTAATTATATTGGAAAAACATTGTATAACTATCATCAAAATTATGTAACAAAGAGATAATTACACATTTTTTCATTGTTCTTT
The DNA here is from genome assembly GCA_032207245.1 of Pardosa pseudoannulata. Classification (NCBI taxonomy): domain Eukaryota; kingdom Metazoa; phylum Arthropoda; class Arachnida; order Araneae; family Lycosidae; genus Pardosa; species Pardosa pseudoannulata. The sequence continues at coordinate 124,845,498 of CM063511.1, forward strand.
TAGGTTTTATTTGAAGTCATAAGGAGAAAAATTAAATTCTAGATTTTTCATGTAATGCAATTTTAAAGTAATATATTTTAAAGGGAAAAAATTATGCAAAATTATATTATCTATTACTACATCAAAGAGTCAATAACACAGAAAATCGAAAAAAAATGTTCCGAATGTTTTTAAAAAGAAGAGTATTAATAGGTGGTTTCGCTGTGAAACCACTGCCCGTTAAAGGGTTAAAAGACAAATTTCATCTTTTACTTAAATATTTCATTAGTATTTTACATTAAGTATAAATTACATAAACTATTCTGGTACATATTAAATAAAACTTTATTTATAATACATAGAACATAATAAATGAAACAGGTACTGCTTTACATAATATGCAAAATATAACACCGATTTCTGTTATTACTTGCATAAATTTTTGTTATAAACATATGTTTTGGGGTAACATCGCTGCATATTTTACCTACACTCTCGCGTAAAATCCAATTATGAGATAAGTACTTATCAAACCACCCAATAATATTTTATCACTGAAATACTGAAACTTATTTTAATTCAGTTTAAGAATACGATTTGAAAGTTATTACCTTGTTGATGAATAAGATAGAGGAAGCTTAGTTATCTTAGTCTAAATGGTTCAAATAATTCTAAACTTGATGGCTCATTTTATTTCTCTTTGTATTACCTTACATGGTGTGTCTATTAAATTTATAGCTTTATAAAAATCTAACTTTTCTTCTTTTAATATAACCCTCTTGGTATAGCAAGACTTTCTTTGTAGAAAAAAATAACCAAACTATTATATGGTTAAGTAATATGTTTAAAGACAATAAGGTACTAGCGAAATCATTAGCAAACTACTGCTTTAGGGATTGCTCCAACCAGACGCAAATTATATATATATATATATATATATATATATATATATATATATATATACAGGGTGTCCCAAAATGATCGCATAAACTCTGCATAGCTAGATTAATCGTTGGAAGTACATAAAAACTGCTAAAGAAACGTTCCTGTTGGATCCTTAGTTTACGAGAAAAATACGAAAAACAAAGTATGACGTCACTTCCGGTGTAAGAAAAAACACTTTATTGAACATATCAACAGCAGTATATGAACGGGCATACTCCCTGACAGTTCGTAAGGCATTTCCATTACAGCAGCCTTTTAAATACCAGTTCAACGGCGGCTTAACGTCATTCCATGGTGTGCGCGCATGCATGACGCGATATGCGCGGCGAACGTTTTAAACATTATCGTCTGGAAAGATATGCAAATACTGTTGTCAATATCTCCAATAAAGTGTTGTTTTCTTGCACCGGCAGTGACATCATACTTTGTTTTTCGTATTTTTCTCGTAAACTATGGATCGTGCAGGAACGGTTCTTTTTGCAGTTTTTATGTACTAACAACGAGGAATCTAGCTGTGAAGAGTTTATGTGGTCGTTTTGGGACACCCTGTTTATACATACATTATAATAAATTACAACAAAGAAAAGGTATCTACAATTTGAACTGTAGGTCTAATCATTATAACGCATTTTAACATAAATTGTGGTGCAGTGGCCCAGATTTGCAGCTTGAATTAGTTGAAGTACTATATAACAATACTCTCAAGCAGCTCCCAATCTTCAGACACAAAAAAAATTACAAATCGTTGATGAAAACAGGTACTCCAAATGTAATATCTCACAGCCAGAAATGTATTCCTATGTTTGCTTCCTCTTATATATCTGGACATATCTTTTCAACTCTAAGAAACAATTCCATTAGAAATAGACTGACAGACGGGGCATTTAGCATCAATTTCAAGAATTAATATACAGCAGTTTCAAGTTGAATAGATCTGTTAAAAGTGGTATTTCATTCATCCCAATAATATTTGCATTGCATTATTTGTTTCCTGATTTTATAGTTTTAAAAAGGATTATTGAGACTTGCTTATTTTTTCTATTGTTTTTTCATCCTCCCCTATAAAAAAAATCCCTACAGTACTAGAGTAAACAACTAGCACAATGGTTCCTCATTTTTACTGTGTAATCAAGGAAATAAATTACCTTCCTTAAAGTATTGAAACTTGACTTTCTAATCTAAATCAAAACAATTTATACTAATAAAATGGAAAGCAAATTTAAATGAACAAATAATTGCACAAACCACTAAAACATGCATAAGCTCTTTAATTTATATTTTCTCCCTAATTTATTAATATTTCAGAACTACTACATTCATTAAAACGAAATCGCTTCGATTATATTTACACTAATGAAATAAAAGTTATGTTTCTAGGAATTGTCAAATTAAATAGAAAATACAGTAATCAGATTATAAATCAACCTAGGCCAGACTTGTTGTTTTCTCTTTTATCAATGATTTTAAAAAAAAGCTTTAACGGATATAAAAAAGTTCCTTTAACCCTCATCGCCAATTAACTGTATAAAAAGTTAGTCCATGTCCATACAATTTTCTACAGCATGATATTTTCACGAGGAAAACTGTTCATGAACTCAACTGAGAAAATACGACTGAAAAGTTCTCTAATCGAAGCCGTGGCGTTAAAAAGGACTTGTTTATTGGTTTCGTTTGTCTCTCGTGGCATCATAAACACGCCTTGTGAATTCTGCAGCCCCGAAAACTCGCTCGTAAATCAAAAACCCCTTGCTTGCTTTCCCCCGCAGCTTACACCTTCCACCCCCTAAGCAGGGATCGTAAATCTGAGGGAGGGGAAGGGGCAAATGCCCCCCTGCTGGGGGGTCTGAAACCCCCGAGGGGGCTCTAATGGAAGGGCTTTGGTTTTACAAGCGACCAGTTGGGAAAACCGCATTGTGGTTCTAATGTTTAGTGATACTTTTGTCGTGTTTTGCTTGTAGAGAGGAGGTTGAAGAGTTTTTGTTCGGGTCGTTTAGATAAGTATCGGTGTGTGTGTGTTTCGTAATGAGGAGTTAAAATGTTGATAAAAAGTTCTTCCCTTATCGGTTGACTTCCAATCATTTTTGTGGATGCGCGTGTTTGGAAAATTTGCAGATTTTTATCTGGAATTTTGGCTTTTCACTTTAAATGCTAATAGGGAGTAATTACTTCTTGATACTGATTCTTTCTATATGGCCGGAAGTTATAAAAGAGTAGTATAAAATTTTTTTTCACATAGTGTCCGTTTAAAAAATCATTTGAAAACTTATATAAACAAATTTAGCTTCTATTTATTTTGATTTTTCCAATTTTTTTTTCATTCTCGGTAAATACTTTTTACAGGACATTTATATAAATAGATTCATTTACTGATGGGTTCTAAAAAATGAAATTTATCTTAAATTTTATATGAACGATATAATGAAAGCAGGGCCATTTGCAAAATTTGCTTATACTTTTTGCCCTACAAAAGGAGAAAAGCGAAGCATAGATCAATAATTAAAGAATATATAAAGTAATATATTACATAAAAATGACGTTACCAACATTTTAAAAATTTAAAGAAATCTCCTGTGATATAAATCGTAAAAGGTGTGAGTTAAGGTAGCAAAAAATATTTGTATCTTTGAAATTAAATGTCAATCAAATTTGTTATCAGTAAGTAGGTAACAGACCTGACAAGTAACTGATTTGACATTGACAAAAAATTATAAAATTGCTTGACTTGAATAATTTGAAACTTAGCTAACATTACAAGTGTTTTCACAAGCTAACTAGTAATAATATTTTAAGATAAAAGTATAGAAAATATTTTAATTAAAAGAGTGATTTATGCTTTATTTTTCTCTTCTTTCCTCTGGATCCACAAAAGTTAGTCTATTTTGAAAGTGGCTCAGAGTATCTAACTGAACTTCTTGGGAAATGCATTTTAAAATATGACCACTAAAATTCATTGATAATAATTTTACGTGGTATCAGTGGTATTAGTTAGTCATTCCATAGTTTGAAAAAGTTTATTAAAATCAAAATCTTCAAATTCAACTTATTCTTAATGTGTGCAGATGTGTTTAAGTATCCATAATAGCCTAAATCGATTAATTTAAGCCTTTTCTTTCTTTTAATCAAATATTTTTAATCTATAATTTTTTAATACCTTATATTGACAGTTGCACTGCGAAGAGGAGGAGGCTAAGATAGCTTAAGATCCTTCCAAAGGTTAAGGACCTCCCCCCCCCATTTTATAAACTTTCTGAATATTTAAGCACATTTTTTCCAATGCGGCATACTTGTCTTTATTAGCATAGACCTCTACCATGCCGCAGATTCTGTTGACCATTTTATTATGGGACCACCATATGCAGCATTAGAGGGAACAGCACAAATACATCGAAGCCATACTCGGTAAACAAACACAAACCGATCGGGTGGACGTACTATACGGTAACACGGTAACCACTGTACAATCCGAGCGGTATGTGTGAGTACTAGAATACAAGTTTCTTTAAAGATCACTTTTGATTCTCTCATTAAATTTCCCTTTACTTAAAAAATTATCATCGGTTAAAGAAAGCAGTTTTTGCACAGTGGAAGTGTTTAGACATACTGCTGTCCAGCAGCGCTTTGATTTGACGAATATAACTTAAGGTTGAGCATTCGCCAGGCTAACGTTCTTAGCCATATACCCTCATACCAGTTTCCCATTCTGGGAATAGTCTTAACGCCTTGAGGATTCTATAGGTGACAGTTGACTCAGTTCAATTTGAAATGTAGTGCGCTTTGCTTCTCTTAGTGCAATAAATTAATTTGTGTCATAGTCATGAGTGACAAACAGATAACCCGCGAAAGATTTTTTAGTGAAAGACAAATTGTGATAGGAAAAGGAAATTTGAAGCAAAGACCCTAAATATATTTCCACTTTATCAAGAGATTTTTATTTTAACGTGAGTGGCAAAACTTAAGGCAACTGCGTGTAACTGAACCGGCAACCCTTTTCTGAGAGCAACTTAGAAACCGCCTTTAGATAAGGCAAGTACATGGTTTTTATTTTTAACTTTAGTACAAAAACCTTTAAATCCCACGATGCATTATTTTAAAACTATTTCTATCCCTCCCTAGTAAAAAATTCTGGCAGCGCCCTTACATATTCATATAGACACAAATAAAATCGAAAATTTCAGGATATTTCATATGAAAAGCGCTACTGAGATAAGAGACAGGCGCAGCAAAGTTGGTTAGAATTGGCTGAACGTATAAAAAATAATCACGACCATCAATAGTCAAATAAGTTTAATCCATCATCAGGCATAATTCAGAATCACTCTATAAGAACGGTTTCTATCAGTAAATAATCCTCTGTAGACTTTCAGTCCGAATGATCTGCAAGCAATGATACGTAAAATGAACATTTTAAACAAATTGGTAATTACCATTGAAGGAACTTCATGTAAATTAGCTGCTCAATTCGTAAACAGTATTCCAGTATGTTATATTCGCGGTACCATTTTTAATTACTAAGAACGAGATGGGGTTAGCAATCTCTGTGGGAGATTACAAGTGAAAAGTAATACGAAAAGTCTTCGGAAGAAGATATACGCGTTGACCTTCTCCTGATTAGGCCACGCTAAAGATGGATATCTTGATTTTGTGGTCACCGAACAAACACTCCGAGAGAGCTTGCGTTAAATTTATTTATTAATTTCATCTGGAGGAGATTTTAATCCTGGCGCTTTTTGTGCAGTGGAATGTAATGAGGCACAACCAGAAATAAATGAATTTTTTCTCCTCCGACGCGCTTTCTTGCCGAGAAAAATTAGTTGCATTTTCCGGATAGCTTAAAGAAAAGGAGCGGATGGGGGGAAAAAATCCCCATTTCCTTCCTGTTAATAGCGTTTAATACCAATTTTTCTTCATATGCATGAGAATTTTTTCCAGTATTTGCTTATGAGTTAAGTTCTTTTTATATCATAATTTACCTGGGAAGCATTAACGTGTTTATTAAGAGCGGGGTTTTTTTTTCTCTCTCTCTCCCCTTTCCTTCCTTACACTATCTTCACAAAGAACAAATTTCTGCGGGAGCAAAGGTAGGATGATACGTTTACACACATGCGCTGTTTCCCTGTATACATACATATCTACGTCAAAAGAAAACGCAATAACTTTCGAAGAATAAAAAAAATTAAGAATGAAAAAATCTTGGCCTCATTCTTTATTTAATCAAAGGTTTTGCCACACAGTTAAAGTAAGACATCAACACTTTTGGTAATTTCCATGTAAATTGCACCAGTTATGAAACTAGCAGAGCATGAAATTACACCTATGATAAAAAAAAGAGTTCCCATCACTAGTTGAAAAAAAAATGAATATAAATAAATGTGAAAGTAATAATGAAAGCGGCGGCAAACCAAATTAAATCTTTTAGAGCAAACGGAAAACCACAAGGAGGGAGGGGGGATCATCATCTTTAGTTTCCTAATCACTGTTCTTGAAAAAGTGAATCATAAATAGTATTAATTTCGTGGAGGTGAATCTCTTAATATGGAGTTCTCATCTCTCCGCTTTTTTTGTTTTGTTTTGTTTCCAACCTCTTTTTTTTTATCTTGTTTGTTCTCTATTTTCTTTGAGTTGAGTTTTCTCCAGCATCAAGAGTCGGACATGCAAAAAATGTAATCAAGAGTTTCCCTGTTAATTGGAACAGAAAAATTTCACTGAAAAGAGTTCTCTCCATTGAACGAAAAATATGACTTATTAGAACTTCAAAATCAGGAAAATCTTTCGAGCACATGATACGTTTTTGTTTAAATTTCGTTCGACTTTTTTTTCATTTTTTACTAAAAAATAGGGAAATAGGACTCTAGGGGATATTTTGAATTATTCATTGATTTTTCTATTTGAAATATAAACAGTTGCTATAATCAAGTGCTACCATTTGCTGATGCAGAAAAACTTCAACATAACGTGTTCAACTTTTAATGTTTTCTTAAATTTCCTTAAATCAGTGGGTTTGTAGGATTGGACAGTTCGATTTCTCGTGTTCTAATATTTTGTTCCAATTGCTTAAATTCTTTGGGAATACTGAAGAATTGGATTCCCCTTGGCAAATTGGGCGAAAGTATTGGAGATATTTTCTAAAACACAAAGGTAATCCATCCAAACATTGTATTTCTTGCTTTTTCTGCTTTTTATTAATGCACAGTGAGCCATCGTAATAGAATTATATACTCTTACTTAATTAAAGAAAACGACTTGAAAACCGGACATTTATATTTATGGGCAATTAATCCCTTAACAGTTTACAAATACAATAGCTCCAAGTTATTAAAAATCAGTCATAGTGAACCATTAATGGTTTGTTATATCTAAATTTTTTAAGCATTTCGCACTTTTAATATATATAAGAAAAGAGTTACACAAGGAGAGTTGGATGCAAATAACATATAAATTATAATATAGATACAGATTCTTTGTACACGGTGAGATCAAGAGAAAATGATAGGCGATCATACTCAAACCATTATCGCCAAGTTGGCGGGAGAACCCAATTCTTCAGTCAACCTAATTCTTTGACTATTTTTTATGTTATACTAAAAAGTAGAAAAATAGGACTCTAGGAGATATTTTAAATTATTTATTGATTGGTTGTATTAGATTGTATTAAAGATTGTATCTCTATTAGAAATTTATTGTTTATTGTATTAGAATCTTTATATTTAAGCAATTGCTACAATCAAGTGTTACCATTCATTTATGTAGAAAACCTTCAGTACAAGTGTCCAATTTTTAATGATTCCTTAAACTTCACCTGTGAACTCCTACCTTTAGACAGTTTGATTTTTCCTGTTCTGATTTTATACTACAATTATATAAACTTCCTCCGATTAATTTTTTTAATGTTTTATAAAAAAATATGGAAATAGGAATTAACAGGTTATTTCCAATTATTCATTAATTTTTGAATTAGAAAATTAAACAGCTGATATATTGTTACCATTCATTGCTCTATTTTTACCATTTTTTTATACGAGAAAACCTGAAGAGCTGGTCACAATGTCCTCCAAGTTCTCAAATGATACCTCTGGGGATGGAAAACCAAGCCTGGGGGATCTTCTGCTTGTATTTGTTTCTAAATTACGAGTAACTACAAAATACATTCTAAGAAAACTACATTCTTGAGTTTATGTCACTCTTCAGCCCTCGTAGTTCATCGTTCAAAGAGATGACAGCTGATATATTGTTACAATTCAATGTTCAAGTGTTACTATTTTTTTATACTGGAAAACTTGAAGAGCTGGTCCCAATGTCCTCCAAGTTCTCTGGGGATGACAAACCAAGCCTGAGGGGAGGGTCTTCTGCTTGGTATTTGTGTGTAAATTACGAGTAACTACAAACTACATCGTACAAAATATACATTCTTGAGTTTATGTCAAATTTCGGCCCTCGTGGTTCCTCGTTCAAAGTAAAGCTTCAGATTACCCTTATCCATAGACTTATATCATATTGCGACGGCATCTATTAGACCTGGTGTAAGCTTTCATACACCAAGGGAATGAGTTACAACAAACTTAAAGAGTACAAAGTACTCAACTTTTGATGATTCTTCAAATTTCATCTGGGGTTTCTTACTGTTGGACAATTCGATACCTCGTGTTCTGCTATTATATTACAATTGTTTAAATTTCACATGATTATTTTCATTATTTTACAAAAAAATTGGTAATATGAATCTAAAGGATAATTTGAATTATTCATTTATATTTGAGCATTTAAGACTTAAGCAATTGCTCTAATCAAGTATTATCATTTATTCATGAGACTTAACTTAGAGCAGGGATGGACAAAATTTTTTCGGCCGCAGGCCAAAAACCAAAAGAAATAAATTTGGCGGGCCAAGATACATTTTTTTAAAATTTTAAAAACAATATACAAGTACCTAACGGTTTAAATGCTTTAATGAGATGAATGAAATAGCGATTCCGTTTTTAAAAGTTCCTTATACTCAGGTTCGAATTGAGATGTATTGATTTTAAGGAACGATGCTAAATGCTCATCTGTCAGTCTACTTCTGAAATTATTATTTCTAAGGTTCAAAGTTGAAAACACTTGTTTATATATAAAAAGCAAATATACCGCTGATCCTCTGAGGGTGAGATAATAAATATGGGATATAATATTTAAGCAGAGTAGAAAAGGTGATGGAATATAATGTATAAATATATATTTCTTTTAATTTGCCTCGGACCGGCAACTTAAAATTCTATCCGAAGGCCGGATAAAATCTTCCTGTTGGCCGAAGTTGTACCGCGGATCGTACTTTGCCCATCCCTGGCTTAGAGTATGCAACATTTGATTTTTCTTAAATTTCCCTCTTGGACTCATATCGTTGAGCAATTCAAATTCTCGTGTTCTGATATTGTATTACAATTATTTTTTATTCCCCAGATTATTTTCTTAATGTTTAAAAATAAGGGAATAGGATTCTACAAGTTATTTTCAAGTATTTATTAATTTTCTTGTTTGAAAATTAAACAGCTGCTACAATCAAGTGTTACCATTTATTTCTACGGGAAACGTGAAAAGTACAGAGTACTCAACATTTGATGTTTCTTTAAATTTCATATGAGGGCACTAATATTGAGCATTTCGATTCTTCGTGTTCAGATATTATCTTACAATTGTGTGATGCAATCCATTTTTGTAATTAAGCAATTATAGCTGTTAATGAGAATCAGGCATTTAATTTCTGAGTTTCTAAACATAATTGATAAAACACACGGAACTATCAAAAGAATCGTTCAGTAATTGATAGGTCTGAAAGTTTGTTTTCCAGATACCGTGGAATTGT
>CM063511.1:124860257-124892757 GCA_032207245.1 Pardosa pseudoannulata
CCTAGTCCACGCCAAAAATCCAACCGCTGGCGAAAACTTCCAAATCAGGAACTGTCTCCCCCAATATCCCTCGACTTCTTCCAATTTATGTGGGAACGGCTTCATCCAATGGAAACGGGTAGTGTTCAGTGTCCCGGGCAGATTAATTAACCTTTAATCTATTCTCCGAGAAAAATACTCGTTTCTGAACTACTCACGGTCTTTCGGTCATATCTTAAACTACGACATCACTCTGCGGAGGAATTAAGATTTAAAAGCGAAACACACTACAAACTCTCCGCTGAATAAAATCTATTTAAATCTCTCTCCCTCAGTTCATTTAGGCAAATTGAAAGAATTCCTCATTACTGTAATCGAACCATTAGCGGGAACTTTTCCCCGAATTAACTTCATCAAAAACGCGTTACCCCCCTGCGTTCGTTCAGTTTTAAAGTTTGTGGGAATGCCCCACGACACTCGCAGATGCTTTCTAAGTGTCCGAAAAGATTTAGGTGTATTAAAAGCAGAGCGGTCTGATCTGGGGATGAAGAACATCATTACAGGATAAGAATTTATCATTTGTACTTTTGAGAGATGGAAAATTTTTACGAAGATAATTGCAATTTTAGAAAAGGGGAAAATATTCTTGATGTTTTTGGCGGTATTGGGGGAGCTCAATGGCTTGGAAAGCGGGGAGCTATATTACCATATTTGAACAATTATAAATTGAACTTGCAAGATTTGGAGAGGTTTCTGGCGGGAAAAAAGGCCTCAAAAAGTTTGCAGCTCAGAATATAGTGGATTAAAATATTATTCTCGTATAGTTATACATAAAGAGTTTGCAAAATATGAAACTCAAGCAAAGAAGATTTGCTTTCTCTCTCTCTCTCTCTTCACAATATGCATACACAAGTGCATAAATTACTTCCATAAAGAATTATAGTGTGTTCTCATTATTTCCTGATTAATACACTTGAGTTTATATTTATTAACTGAAAACCACTAACATTTTTTTGAAAATATTTATTCTTAGAATATTCAAGTATTAAAGCACATAGCTGCTGTACCGTTATGTTGTACTTTTGGGTGCTTAAATACCCATTTATCTTGATAACTTCTCTTTATGTGCACATTGTCAGGCTCTCTAAAATAGACTGTTTCGTAATCGTTTAAAGTTATTGATTTTTAGATCCTGAAGTAATTTTCTAAAAGGATGATACAAAAGAACGACACGCCATATTAATATCGAATGTAAAACAAGCTTGATAATATGTGTAAGAGGGAAGTAAATGAATAGACCTCTGGCTACAGTTCATGCTTCGAAGAACTGAGTTAAAAGGTTGAAAAAAAATCTATTAAGTTTTTAATGGATTTATAAAGTTAGTTTATGTTGATTTCGGGCAAGTAATTGTAACTTATTTTGTGACATTTGATAAAGATAGTGGAATAATTTAACGAGTCTATTCAATCGTTATTTTCATTAATAATCGTAATCGTAATTTTCAATCCTTAGATTTCAAAATGCTTTTTGTCATGTGATTAAGAAAAAAATGGCTAATTTTAATAGGAAACGCTCACATTTAGTAATGAGAAAAGAAAACAGGCTAATAAATATTAAGAAATATATATATAAAATCTAAAAATAAATTGGGGATTCCTAATGTGTCAAACATCTGTTTTGACAGTAAATTTTATTTAAAACACCTTATACAAACTTAATTACCATATAAACTAAGTATAAGTTATCAACCGATACAACATCGTAGATTTTGTTAGCCACTTTATTATAGAAGCACCATATAGGTGGCCAACATCACTCCCTGGAACAACAAAAACTAAATCCTCATAATTTCGATGCTGGGACCTAGCAGAAGATAAACTTGGCCTGCTACCTCCAGAAGTATCGCTTGAGAACTTGGAGGATACTGCTACTACAAACCTATTTTAAGTATAAGTCATATATTTAAGTTATTAGGTATGTTACTATTATTAGTATATACTAATAAGAAACCAGTAAGCAGTAATTTTAAAATACTTACAGGATCTTTCCTACAATTCCATTCCTTTACGCGTTTAGTGGAAAATATTTTTAAAAATTCTCAAACGCTTTAATAATTTTATCTCTAATATTTGATAAACTATTCTGAAACGCAGTTTAATACAATTATAATAAAACTATGACTTCCATTTCAACCAATCTATTTTACTTAGAATTTCTACATGATGTTTTTTTCCTTTTTTTGTCTTAAATGGATTCTTTAATTTAAAATAAAATAGTCTCAAAGTATTTTGATTCCCTTAAAAAAAAAACTTGATTTTGTAAACACTGTTCCCAAAAGCCCAACATGCTTGAAAAACATTTTAAAACATTTATGAAGTTTATGTGTTTGTTAGAGCTCTTCATAAATAAAGAATAAAGCTAAAATATTTGAATAAGATTAGAAAAATTTTACTGCTAATCTTCAACAGGAAAAAATGTTTACTGAGAAGTTACAGAATATTTTACAATGAAAGAAACAAATATCAGTGTTTTGCTATTTAATGTTTATTTATTGAAGTCGGGCTGTACGTTTAAATAGTAAATTTATATAGAAGTTCAAAGATTTTTAATAATATTTTATTCTATAAAGGAAATATTTTTAGCTGTTTATGTTGGTTTTCTTTCTAAATTCTGGAAATCTCCTTCTTAACCTATTAACCCCCGAATAATTTCTACTGAATTTATATAGAAGAATACCATAAACCTAAGTTATGAGCTATTGAAAGTAAGAAAAATATGCTATTTAAATAATTTCGAATGTTACAGTTTGTCCGCATTGGTAATGAGTTGTAATTTTTAACATCATACAGCATGCTCTTTATAAAGACAAAAATAAATTTATAGGATTTTAAAAGTAAACAAAATATTGTAAGGTGAAGTTTATTAATAGATATAGCTACTTGTCATGCTTTCATTCAGCGTACCAGATGATAAAGTAAATTTCTGTATGATGATAAAATTAAAAAAAAATATTGATCCAAATGGAAAACTTTGAAACAATAGATTATTAGATAACTTGGATATTTGCTCATATAACAGTCATCTTCTTCTATTTCTTTAGTGGCAGGACAACCCTGGATAGACCCTAGACTTCTCCCAAATTCAATACCAGGCAGTCCTATCTTTAATCCTGGACTTCCGATTAAAAAAAATTTTTTTTTACATATTGATCCAAATGGAAAAACTTTTAACAATAGCAGATACTAGAAAACTTCGATATTTGTTCATAGAACAGTCATCTTCTTCTATTTCTTCAGTGGCCTGACCTGGATAGACCCTAGACTTCTCCAGAATTCGATACCAGGCAGTCTTATTTTTAATCCTGTACTTCCGATTAAAAAATTTAAAAAATTTAAATATTGATATAAATGGAAAAATTTTGAACAATAGCAGATACTAGAAAACTTGGATATTTGCTCATAGAACAGTCGTCTTCTTCTTGTACTTCTTTAGTGATATGACAACCCTAGATAGACCCAAGCCTTCTTCAGAATTCGATACAAGGCAGTCCTATCTTTAATCCTGACTCCGATTAAAAATTTTTAAAAACTTAAAAAAAATATTGATCCAAATGTAAAAATTTTGAACAAAAGTCCTTTAAGTCATGATCAGTAGAGTCCAACGATTTGAGTTTGGGGCTTCCTCTTTTCCGGCTGCCTATTGGTTTAGCCAAGAAACCTTTTTTGTTAGATCTATAATCTTTCAATCTGAATATGTGTTCAGCATTTTAATGATATCATTTGAATATCTTAACATTTGAATACTGATGAAGTTAACTATAAATAATTTTTTACAAATTCTGTATTATTCAATATTTGTTCTTTTCCGTACATTACTTACCTTGTACCTCTCAAAATACTACTTAAAATATTTCTTTCGAAAAGTTTCAGATTTTATTTTGTTTCCATGTTTCTGCTTAGTAAGTAATAAAAAAGTCTTGATAAACACTAATATATTGTTAATTTCATTTTCCATTTAATGAAATTAGACTTTGCATAGTTTAAAAAAAAAGAATAACATCGATTAGCAGCAGTAATTCTGCTAAGAACAAACATCTACCTTTTGTAGAAATAAAAAGCCAGTCAAAGAAAACAAAAAACTTTACACATTACTTTTTAAATGTCCTCTTAAAGGGATGATAGGCGTTAATGGGATAAAGTATTTGGCAAATTGAGATAGGAAGAGAATTGAAGTGAAGCGACGATGCTTAAGCTAGTCCAAATATATATGCTTTAAATTAATTTGGCAACATACATCACTTGTGAGAGAATATCTCCAGAGAGGGTCGTGATAAAAGAATCTGAAGCAGAAAAAGAATGCCTCGAGCGGTGCGTAAAGGAAAAAGTGCAAATTTGCAAGCACTCGGCACCGGGGTGATGCGAACTTTAAGGGATAGGGCGAGCGGAGCAGGCGGGTTCCAAATAACGGATTGCTCGGTTTGCAGAAGCACAAAAATAATCCCTCCGGAGGTCCAATCAATTATTTTCTCTCTTTATGAAGCACAGAAAGTGCGCTCGTTTCTCAAATCTAACCTTCAGCAACACAAACCATTCGGTTGTTGGTGGTTGTGCTTTCTACGTTCGGGCCCCTCAGATGTACTGATTCCCAACAAAGAAGTACACGCTTAATCATCAATCAAATTTCAGCAAACTGCGCCGCGCGCGTAAATATTCACCAGCTTTTAATGTTCTTTGACTGCCCAATTTTCTGGATCCCAGAGAGAGAAAATGGGATAATTGATTTCCAGATTATTGATGATCTATCCGTGTTAAAGCTCCTTTATTGACCCTCCTTGGCTGAAGCTGCGACTCAAGTTACATTGCCAACTGCTATTTGCAAAACTCAGATTAAAAGGGGAGGGAAAAAATAAAAGAGAGCCAACATAGTTCTCACAATTCAACCTCTGATACGCAGTCTCCAAGAAAAAAAAAAGTTGAGAGCAGGTTTAGGGGGTGGGAAGATTTGCCTTCACTCGGGATTTATGAATGAATGAACAGTTCTTAATTCCCAATCAGATAGCATTTGTTTGATTTTCGTTTCTCTCAATATATAGTTTTATCATCTATTATTCATATTCTTCAGGAAAAAGGACAAAGATTCACTAACACATCACCCCCAAAACTTATTTCTTTAGATAAACATAAAGCTGTCAAGTATTCAGGGAAATTAATAAGGTGCTTTTGAATTCGCAGAAAATTAAACTAAAATCTTCTTTCAGCAAATTCAATAAGAAAAGAAAAGATATGCCCGTTTTTTAAGCATTTATTTTTTCGTAGGAGTTATGGGCACTATGCTTCACTCATACAGTTTGAGAAGCATATAAGTTTTTAAAATTAAATTTTAAATAATATCCTAAGGATAAAAAAGTCTGTATTCAAGAACATTCAAGTATTTTATCGATAGTAGAAGAGTTTGATTCTACTGAACTGAGTTTAAAGTTCAGTTAAAAATTAATATCTGTACAGATTTCCTCTTATAATGATAAAGAAAAATAGCAACAGAATATTAAACTCATCTAAATTGTAAATAGTAGAAATTAATAACGTTTTTAAAATTTATCCCTTTAGTATTTCAAATTTCACAAATAAACACAAGCACACACACACACATGAACATATATATATATATATTCGATAGGGGTACAATAAAGTTTTAACTACTGCAAAACTAATTTTTGTCATTCTTAAGACGTCTTTACATAGTCACAAACAATATAGGTTATAAATTTCTCCCAACGTTTCTTGACTTTTAGTAGGCCATCATTTTATACTTTGCTGCGTCTTTTATCTAATCCAAAGTGCACGTAACTATAATTACTGCTTCTTGAAACCAAACAAATCAATATTAATATTTAAAATTTGCAACTTTATCGTCATAAAAATCAATTAATAAGTACAATAAATTTTAGGCATATATCTAGGTTATTTCTTGGTAAAATTTAAAATATTACAATGCCCTTGGGTATATACATCTATTTATTTAAGTATACACACATACGTATTTATATATTTATATATATATATAATTATATATATATAATATATATATATTTATATATTTATCTATATATATATATATATATATATATATATATTTATTTATTTATTTATATACATACATATCAATACGTATGTGTCTTATACATATAATACGCTCTTTTCCATACGAATTTGTTTTATGAGTGACTATGCTAATTATGTATGAATATACGACATATAGGAATTTGTTAAAGTGTTTTTGTCGTATATCACAAGCATTTAACACATTATTATAACGCATTACCTTTATTGAGTTTATTTTCTGTCATTTTTTAAGGTGAAAAATTTATAAGATTTTGTTAAAAATAATTTAATAAGTATTTATGTTTTTTAAATAATTTTATAAAATATAATATATGTATATTATATTATATTATATATATATAATATATATATATATATATATATATATATATATATATTATAAATTTTTTATATATATTATATATATATATATATTAATATATAATATTATGATTTATTTATTTATATTACATAATATGTGCTTTTTTATGAATTTTTTATTTTTTATGTGCTAATATAATTTTAATGGAATTTTTATTTTTTTGTTTTTTTTTAGCATTTAAATATTTTTTTTTATTTTTATATTTTCTGTCATTTTTTAAGGTGAAAGAAGTCATTATAAAAAGATTTTGTAAATCATAAAATTATAAAACGTTACATTTAAGTGTAACTAGATCAGTCATATAAAGAATTTTTAAAATCAGGTAATTTCTATAAAAGTACTGGAAAATATATTGTGTAAATATTTGGTAATATATATATATATATATATATATATATATATATATATATATATATATATATATATATATCTTGTAGAGTTATTTAGTTTATATATTAATTAGACCTAATATGGGATAATTATTCTATTTGAAAAGGATTTACTGCTAGTTTATTAACTTTTTCTTTCTTACGGAAATTTTAATTTTCTTCTCAATTTATTTTTTTTACAATAATATTTAAATATATTTATAATTTGTATATTTAGGAGCATTTAGTAATGTGTCTACTAGATTTAGAATGCACTTTCATTATACCTATAAGTATTTTAAGATGAGGTAAAATTCCAAATAATGAAACATTGAAAAATGTCCAGAAAAATTATCGCTCTGAAAATCTACTAACTGAAGTTCTAAAATTTATAAATAGAAAACTTACCTTCAGGAAAAAAACATTTTTTTCTAGTCTAAAAGTTATAGTGGCTTTTCCTAATTAAAAAAAGAAAATACTGTACTAAAAATTACACACATTATAGTCTCTTAATTATAATGACATAATAGAAATTTAAATTCATTTAGTAATGTATCTTTTAGATTTACAATGTTCATTCTTTACCTATAAGTTTTATAAGATAAGATGAAATTCCAAATAATGAAACATCGGAAAAGATTCAGAAAAATCATCGCTCTAAAAATCTGGTAACTTAAGTTCTAAAATTTATAAATAAAAAACTTACCTTCAGGAAAAAAAAAACAATTTTTTTCAAGTCTAAAAGTTAGTGGCTTTTCCTAATGAAAAGATGAAATACCTTAGCTAAAAATTACACACATTAAAGTCTCAATTAAATTGGCATAAAAAATTAAAATTCAACCACACCGCTTGCATTCATTCATATTATTTACATAGGTCAGAAAAATACATGAAAAATTAATGAAAAACATCTACCCACTAGTCAAAATCAACAAACATAGTCTATTTTATTTGCATTTCTTCGTAAAAAAATCTTGCTTTCTTAAAAAAGGAGTTTTCTATATTTTCAAGTTGCTTAAAATAAAATGAATATTAAGTAAATAAATTAAGAGCGAGTAATAAATAAACAATTAGCAAGTATTTTTGTGTGTATTGTAAAATATTCTTCAGCTCATTATCTTAATGTATATAGCCTGGAGTGTATCGGAGAAGTGAATTAGTAATTTATTAAAGAATATTTCTTTATTTGATCTAAAATTCCTCTATGATATTCTATAGTAGCAAAAACATTGCGAAAATAAACTTAGATATAATAATACATCCTCTTATACGCAATTTTTCTACCCGCTAGTCAAAATCAACAAACGTAGTCTATTTTATTTGTATTTCTCCGTAAAAAAATTCTTGATTTTTTAAAAAAGGAGTTTTCTATATTTTCAAGTTGTTTAAAATAAAATGAATATTAAGTATATAAATTAAGAGCGAGTTATAAATAAACAATTAGCAAGTATTTTTGAGTGTACTGTAAAATATTCTTAAGCTCATGAACTTAATGTATATGGCCTTGAGTGTCTCGGAGAAATGGATTAGTAATTTATTAAAGAATATTTCTTTATTTGATCTAAAATTCCTCTATGATATTCTATAGAAATTCAAATTGAAATTTTTTCTAGTAGCAAAGACATTGCGAGAATAAACTTAGACATAATAGTACATCCTCTTATAAGTAATTTTTCTACCCACTAGTCAAAATCAACAAACGTAGTCTATTTTATTTACATTTCTTCGTAAAAAAATACTTACTCGGTATAATGACCCCCCTGTGGGACCGACATCATATGGTCGTTGTAACGAAAGGTCGCTGTAACGAATTGAAAAAAATAATAAAAAAAATTTGAGCAAAGAAATGATGCAACAGTACATATCTAGAGAACACTTCTATTTATTTGTATTTCCATTACTGAATTTTTTTTAAAGCCTTTGATTGACACCTGTTTCAAGTTCATTTGGGAATTTTTCATTATCACTGACTCCATATCTGTAAGATTTTGAAGGAAATCTTCAAAATTAAATTGTCCTTCAAAATGTTGACGCAAGGCATTGATTGCAATGAAGGCTTCTTTTTCATCCACTTTTTCAAAAGCTTAGACGATTTCTTGTCCGTCTTCGGAATGAAATTGAAGTTGCACCAGAATACAACAATTTTGAAATAGCCCACTTGCTTATGAGTTCTGCGAACTAAAACTGGCGATAGCTCTAACGAAAAATAATACACTTGGGGTCATTGTAATGATTCAAAATTAACATTATTCCTATGGTAAAATAATTGGGACTTTTAAGGATGGTCGTTCTAACGAAGGGGTCGTTGTATCGTTGAGTCGTTAAAAAGAGTTTCTACTGTATAATAATACATCCTCTTATAAGCAATTTTTCTACCCACTAGTCAAAATCAACAAATGTAGTCTATTTTATTTGTATTTCTCCGTAAAAAAATTCTTGCTTTTTTAAAAAAAGATTTTTCTATATTTTCAAGTTGTTTAAAATAAAATGAATATTAAGTAAATAAATTAAGAGCGAGTTATAAATAAACAATTAGCAAGTATTTTTGAGTGTACTGTAAAATATTCTTAAGCTCGTGAACTTAATGTGTATGGCCTTGAGTGTCTCGGAGAAATGGATTAGTAATTTATTAAAGAATATTTCTTTATTTGATCTAAAATTCCTCTATGATATTCTATAGAAATCCAAATTGAAATTTTTTTTAGTAGCAAAGACATTGCGAGAATAAACTTAGATATAATAATACATCCTCTTATAAGCAATTTTTAGTTATTTCTTCATGAAAATAAGCCGGTTCGGATTTATCTCTTATATTTCTCCTGGACATCAGATTAAAAAAACAACTCCAGCGGTGATAATTAAGTCCGCCGAAAATCTGCATATGAAGGAATGCATCACTGCTTCATCCTAAAGAGTAGCACATTTTTTTTTCTGCATTAGATTCAAATACGATTATTATTTCTCGAGTAAATATTTACTGCGTATAATTTAGCTTTATGCATTCGCAATTAAGTAGAATAAATTAAATATGCTTATTCGTGATTCTCGGAAATAAATTTTTGTTCGGTTTATGCATATGCATTCTTTTATCAGCTCTTGTTTTCACCAACCGGCGAAAAGAATGAAAAATAGTTTTTTGAAAACATGTTAGAAAAGAAAAGAGAAAATGTTTTGGAAGTTTTGTATAAATTTTTCTCTTGTCATTTGCATAAGAAAGAAACGATTGTTTTGAATCTTATTCTTAAAATTGGGAAATACTTATTTTTTTTCACCCATATACTGATAAAAAAATCTCTTTGTTGCTCTTCCAGGATAACGCGTGATATTAAATATAATCTTTTAAATAAACAGGTATTCGCATCGTTTAGAAAGTTACTATTAGAGCGACCTTAAAAAATTTCATTAATATTTAAATTTCTATTTACAGGAAATTCGTTTCGTTTTTGAGAAATAAAGTAATATTTATTGACGTAATAGCTAATATTTTAAAGCAAAAAATGCATTTCAAACGTAGCTTCGTTTTTCTTTCTGCATCTTTAGCGGCGGATATTAAAATTTCTGAGTTTCAATTTATAAAGATAATACGCAATTTTTTATCTGAATTTATGTTGTACAAATCAGTAGATAGCAATAGGAAAGTAATCAGATATATTATGAAATGCCAAAAATATACTATAGTGTTACTCTGAAATCATGATGTATTATTACAACGCCTTGCATTTTATTTATTTGAATTTATATGCTTTCAATGACTTTAACATTAATAGTAATATTTCTAAATTTTTATTTATATGGATTTTTGTTTCTTATTCAAATACTGCGTAATAGAGAAGGTTTCATGGAAACAAATTAAGAAGCACCATAAAATTTCTTTTATTAATTTCATATATATGCATTCCGTTATCTTACAATAAGGCAGTTTGTCGCAACGACACAAACTACGATAATGCCCTTCCCATTCATTTTCATGTTTACAACAGCCAATAGACAAACAATAAACTGCCCTTTCGTTTGAAACTAAAGCCAGAATTGTCATAATTTGAGAATTTGCCCTACTGCATGAAATCGACTTTTATCCAATCTAATCAGAAAAACTTATTATTATTTTTTTAAAGTTGCCACACCTTAAAAAAAATTAAAATAACTCTAATGACAAACGATAATATTTTCAAAACAAATATTAAAACCATTGATGTAAGCAATAGGGATAATACGCTCTTTTCCATACGAATTTGATTTATAAGTGAATATACGAATTATATATGAATATGCGATATATTATACGAATGTGTTAAAGTGTTTTTGTGGTATATCCCAAGCATTTAACATATTATCATAACGGCTCACCTTTATTAAGTTTATTTTCTGTCATTTTTTTAAGGGGAAAGAAGACGTTATAAAAAGATTTTGTAAATTATAAATTTAAAATTATAAAAGGTTGCATTAGGTTGCAAAAGGTTGTAAAGGTTGTAACTAGATCAGTCATATAAAGAATTTTTAAAATAAGGCAATTTCTATAAAAGTACTTGAAACTATATTGTGAAAATATTTGGATATTATTTTGCTAATAGATTGAGCAAATAATTTATTAAAAATATATTTTTTTTGTCTGTGTGTTGCATTTTCATGAAAAATTTAGATTTATTTAAACTAACCTAAGTTTTCATACGTTAAAAATGAAAGCACGCATGTCAGGGATCCGATAAACAACAGTCAAGAGTTATTAAATAATTTATCCAAATGGTTTCACCAATCTAATTAAAAACGGAAGAGGGCTTTAAATTTGAACTGTTTTTTTCCTTCCTACTAAACAAATTTAAGGATAGCTATGTCGCTAATTTTTTAGGCTTGGCTAGAGTGCAATAGCCAAAAAGGTTTGAGATTCGATGGCTTTTCCCGATTGGTTATCTTTTGGAAAGATAGAGTACAGTTTGATAAATAAACTGGGTTTTAAGAGATTTTAATTCAATATGATAAATATATAAAATTAAATAAACGTCTAATTAGTTACAATTTAATGGCTTTTAATATCAATTTCTTTGGTAAATAAACATCGAAGCATAACATCTAACGCTACGGTCATATGAAGATAGCTCGAACGATTTAATTTGAAGTTTAAAAGATTTTAATTCAATATAATAAAAATATAATATTAAATCAACGTCAAATTAAGTACAATGCTAAGTAAAGATTAATGAATTTTAATATTAATTTCTTTAGGGGATAAACGTCTAAGCATAACTGCTATCGTTACGTCAAATTATTTCAAAAAGATAGCTCGAATGAATTAATTTGGGTTTTAAAAGATTTTAATTTTATGAATTAAAATATAAAATTAAATCAATGTCAAATAAGGCAAATATCTTAAGTAAAAATTAATGGCTTTTAATATTAATTTCTTTGGTGAATAGACTCTAAGTATAATTTCTGTCGTTAGAGTCATATGTGAAGGAGATAGCTCGATTGACTCAAAAGTATTAAATAAAGTATATAAATGTAGAAAAAGGAGTAACGGAAACGTCCTACAATGAGTTAGAAACCAGGATTTTTTTTCCGCATTCTTTAGTCGTGTCATATTTTTCCGCATATTAACTCATCTCTAATTAAGTCCAGTTCTCCGCACACAATACCGATAGCCGAGTATTCCGGAGCCCAGCAAATCACGAATATTTGGTGCGAAAACGAGGACCCTGGAACACTTGCCATAGTCCATCACGTGACCCACAAGAGCAAGGGGGTAGGGGGTGGGAGGGGGATGTGTAGGTGTAAGGATTAGCCGCGGGGGACGAAGAGACGCCTCGTTTAATTTCGCGCTCCACAGAACCTGGGCTTCGGCTTGGGACCTAAAGGCCTCCGAGGAGGGGGTGATTGTGTGATGACTCGGGCGGAGGGGAACATGTTCGAGTTTTGTTCTTCACTTCGAGAGCAACATGTGCCGCTGATGTCCAATGAAAGATAGCCTGCCTGGACTAGACAAGTGCAAAACGAACTTTTATTTAGGTACTGGATGACCAGCCACTATTTGGTGTAGCATTATTTCTGAAAGGGGATTTTACCTATTAACGCCCGAATCATTTTTGCTGTATTTATATTGATGAATACCTTAAACCTGATTTATTATACATTCCAGAGATTTAACAAAAAATATGAAAATCCAGGCAATTTTAAATAATACAGCTTGTTTTGATTAAAGATTGAATGCAATTTTAAGCATCATAGGATGTCATTTATAAAAGAAGAAAATTGTGAGAAATTATTTATTTGCTATCATATGTAAACATAGAAACTTTAAGTGCTGTTTAATATTTACATGTAGCCATTCATCATGTTTTCACTCAATGTACCTTCTTAGAAAGTAAATTTATGTACGAGGCTCAAAAAATAATGCAAGGCTTATCTGAATGACAAAATTATAAATGGTAATCAAATACATAAAAACTGGGGTTTATGGGAATGAAAAAGGAAAATCCTTCCAAAAAATCATAAAACTTTTTGCATAGTTGTAAGTTTTATTCCATGATGTCTCATAATGAATGAGCTCATCAGAAACTTTCAAATACTTAAATTTTAACATTTTGAACAAAATTTGCTTATTAATGTAATAAATATGACTTTAATATCTATACATACTGTTCTATTTTCTCTTACTGTTTACTCAAAAACATTTCGTTGTATCATTCATAAATATTTTTCGTATCATACAAGGTAGCCCTGTAGATTATGCAGTAATATATCTAGGACGAAACAGCAGGACAAGCATATGTAGCCTTGAGTCGTGTGAAATCATTAAGTGGGCCATTAATTGAAGAATAAATGACTTAAATATCCATACATACTGTTCTATTTTCTCGTATATTTTCCTAGCATTACTCAAAAATATTTCGTTGTATTATTCAGAAACATTTCTCGTATTATGCAAGGTAGCACTGTAGATTATGCAGTAATATATCTAGGACGTAAACTAGGACGAAACAGCAGGACAAACATATGTCGCCTTGAGTCGTGAGAAATCATTAGAGGGGCTATTAATTGAAGAACTGGACTGCTAGAAACTCACTGGAAAGGTTCCTTGCAATAATGAAGTATTACAAGAGATGAATAGAATGAGAAATTATAGACCACCATCAGCTTCATAAATTAGAAACGAAAAAAATAGGAAACGAATAAATAGTAACTAACAAAATAATAGTCTAACACCATATATAGAAAAGAAAATGAAAAATTACAAGTAAATTCGCTTTCTATTTTGTCACTTAATATTGTGATTCTGTAATAGGTATACACATATTTATTTGTAATTATTTAATAAAACGTAACGAAAATAAAATTTTTCTTTGTTGACCTAAGTAGGAATTGACTTTGAAAATTTTTTTATATATTAATTGTTTAGCTCTCTTCCACTATATTTTATGTATATGTGTACTGATCGAAAGATTAACATGCTTCATATATATTTCTTAAACATGTAGGAAGCACGTAAATACCCATAATGCATAGGTCATTGGTTGTTAATTATATTCACCATCTATGTAATTGAAAACAGGGTAAAAATTTCAAAATATTTTTCAAAAAACTAAATTGACCAATTGCTGACTAAATTGACACAAGAATTAAATTTAGTAAATGTGAAGGCAAATGAACAAGTAATTAATTTAACATTTAATTGTTACTTATTATTTTAATTGTTTCATATATTTTTCTGTACGGGAAGGTGTTGTACTTGCAACCTATTTTTAAGTTTTATAGCATATTTATTTAATTTCCGGAATGAAATATTATCCTATGCATTATTTTTATATTAAAAATCGTTAGTGAGTGCATGTAATTTTATTGCAATTATTATATTATTTTTTATGTATTTTTTTAACTATTCAAATTTTATTAAGACCAAGGTACAATGCCAGGATGTACCTTGGTTCTATTGATTTCATTTAGCAATTTTTAGCTCGTAAATACATAAGCACTACTTGTCTCTAATCTAACAGTGAATTAGCATACTTAAATGAAATTTATCTACAAGAAGTAAATTTTATTATGATAGAACAAAAATTATGATAAAATCTAAAGTTTCAAGTGTTGTGTTCCGAAAAATGATATTTAGCAAATAAGAACAATGGAAAAAAATGTATTACTGTTAAAAATCGAAATGCCTGCTTCAATAACAAATTTGTCCTTTAAAAAAAGAGAAAAGAAAAATTTAACATAAGTTCTTGTACCTTAGACCTTATCTGGGATAAAAACAAAGAAGACGTCCGAGGTACAGAACATTTCCTCTAACACATTTGTTATTTACATTCATCTACAGGCAAAATTAATGTCACAGATGTAGGATTAATATATTTAAATATAATGTCTGATTTACTGCGAAAAATTACTAAGATTGAAAAGATAATTCAGTTCATTTGAGAAAAAAAAAGCTGAAAATCAAAATTATTCCTTTAAAAGATTCAGTTTCTTTAGATAGTTTTAACTATACTGATTGAGAAACCTTCCTTATTTGTTTTGAACTCACACACTCTACAAGCTAGTCTCTAAATAAAATCTAATTCTTCAAAATAAAAATAATAATAATTCAGTTGATGATAATCATTCAGATGATAATAATGATTCTGTTTCTTTAGGTACAGTTTTAACTATACTGAAGGAGAAACCTTCCTTATTTGTTTTGAATTCACACACTCTACAAGCTAGTCTCTAAATAAAATCTAATTGTTAAAATAATAATAATAATTCAGTTGATGATAATAATTCAGTTTCTTTAGGTACAGTTTTAACTATACTGAAGGAGAAACCTTCCTTATTTGTTTTGAATTCACACAATCTACAAGATAGTCTCTAAATAAAATCTGATTCTTCAAAAAAAAATAATAGTAATAATAATTGAATGGATAGTATGAAAAATAACATGGGACCAAGATACAACAGGTTCTCTTGTATATCTCATACATGCATTTATATACTAATAAGCTTCAGATAGTAAATTGAGAAAAGACTCTATTTTAAAGTCAACTTTAGAATAAAAAGAGAGAAAAACAAATTTCCTATTTAAAATTTTTCTAGAATAGTAACAAACAGCAAAGGTTTCTAAAAAAAATTTAAAATAAAAAGGGAAACCCCTTCTTTGATGTCTTCTGGTCAGGATCACATAATATTCAAATTTTCTTTCCCAAATAAGCGTATGCAGAGAATGCTGAATCACTGCCGCCTTCCCATAAATCTGCATACTCAATTCAATCATCAGATTCATTCGAAATCAAAAACCCGAATCCCTTTTTTTTTTCTAGTATAGCGAACGTTAGAACAAAAGGGGCGCCTAGAGAGACAAAACCTGGAACATCTCGTGTTCAGTAATACATCTCAGAGACGGGATTATAAGTTCCCGATTTAATCTGGAATAGAATTTCCGGGACATTCGACGCCCCCCGACTGTATCAACAATCTGGTAGTTTCCATGGCAACGGGAATAGGTAACGCGATGCTTCGTTATTTTGTGGGCGGTTAGGGTTAAGCGGCTGCCATCAGACCTGGGACAATATCTGGCCTAAGTTTTAACACGAGTTGAACTAAGGCCTTATATATAAGGGTAACGACTCCAGGGAAGCTCTCGCATTACTTTTGAAACGATACATCGAGAAACGAAAGGGGGATTTCGTTTCCTGTATAATCCATGATTGCCTCGGCCTTCCATTAATGTAGAGAAAATAACTTTTTTTATTTATTCATAATAATGGATAAAAAATAGATCCCCTAAAATTTAAATAGAAAATAATTGTATTATTGATTAATGAAACTGGAATTCCCTTTGAACATTTTAAATTGATTAGTTATGATTGAACTCTTTACCTAAAACATTCATGCAGAAAGTTATGATTTATTACACACACACACTCATATATATATATATATATATATATATATATATATATATATATATATATATATATATATATATATATATATATATATATATATATATATATATATATATATATATATATATATATATATATATATATATATATATATTATATATATATATATATATATATACATGTAATATATCAAAATTATTTAACTCTAAAATTTCTTTAAAAACCTCCTCTCTCCCAGTCTAATTCCTTTAAATCTTTTTCCCAGCCTCTAAATAGTTTAATCAAAGGAGTATTTTCCACTTAACATTCCTTTCTGTCCTAAAAATGTAAACTTTCTGTCTATTCAGCACGTTTCTCAGCTGTCGGCGGCAAATGGTTTCGCGTTTTGCTGATATTGCATTTAATTCGCTTATTAAGTTGTTTTTTACCGTGGGAAAATTCTTTCTGTCATTGCTCTTGGGTACACCTCTGTTCGATCAGAGTGAACTCTGTAGCTTTTCTTTGTTTGTCGTGTAGTGGAAAAGATGTGCGTTGTTGCCGCTCTGGAATAAAGTTTTCAATTAGACTGGTGTCGTGCTCTTCAATGTTGGGCCGACTGCATTTTTGTTACTGTTAGCTGTTGAGATTTCTCCTTGTTAAGGAGTTTTATAAAAAATGGATCACATACATACACACACACACACACACACACACACACACACACACACACACACACATATATATATATATATATATATATATATGTATATGTGTGTGTGTGTGTGTGTGTGTGCGTGTGTGTGTGTGTGTGTATACCGTCACAAAACTAAATGCACATTTTTTGCGCTATTAGTCTTTCAAGAGATCTATTTAAAGTTACTTATAATTTTTTTAAAATTTCGAGAATAGCCTGAAAATGTGCCATAGAGTAGAATATTTGTACATTATTATCCCACATAAGTATTATACATTTTGCTAACAAGTGGATCTTAACATTCTTCGTTTGTGTTCGTTTTTTATAATGAATATTTATATTTCAAAGTGATAATAAAAATTAAACTAAAAAATTTAGGATTTTAATAACAAAATTTATTTTTACAGAAATATATGAAATGATCAGAATAAAAAAGCATGGGGAATACATTAAACCAAAATTTCGTTCAAATTTTCCAAAGAAATATTTTATATTAAAAAAAATATTATTTAAAAAAATTATTGAATTGCTGAGTATTAAAAAATGCAATGGCGTAGCATATGGATAAAAAGGGGGTGCCTTACAAGATTGGCAAAATCTCTATCGTTGAATTAACTTTAAGGAAATTTATAAATGTATGTAATATATATATATGTGTGTGTGTATATACATACATTTAAGCATACATATATATGTGTATATGTATATATGTATGCATATATATATGTATATATATAATACATATATATATATATATATATATATATATATGTATGCATATATATATGTATATATATAATACATATATATATATATATATGTGTGTGTGTGTGTGTGTGTGTGCGTGTTAGGTTTAAAAAAGGGGTAGTGGGAAATAAAGTGAGTTAAAAACGATTTTAAAAAGGGAACTCTTTTATAATAATAAAATAACTCTTTTGGGATCGTCCGGTCAGGCGGAAGCATTTTGGAAGAATTTGATAGAATTGCAAACAGATAAAATCAGTGAGCGCGTGGACATGGAGCTGTCAACAACACTCTACGCGTGTCTTCGACGAATAGATGAAAATGGCGCAAGTTCTGCTTTAAATGAAACAATGATTTAATAAGCTTATTATTATCAAGGAAGACTGTTTTCCATTAGCCTTAACATTACATCACGATATATATATATATATATATATATATATATATATATATATATATATTGTGTGTGTGTGTATACATACATTTAAACATATATATATATATATATATATATATATATATATATATATATATATATATATATATATATATATATTGTGATGCTGAATATTATTTTCTTTAGTTAAAATTATATTTATCATACTGTAACGTCAGTAGGTTTTGAGCAATATTTATCAGATTTTCGATAAACAAAAAATGTTTTTCAAGTATTAATAGGATTTTTACATATTCATTTATTAAAATAAGATTTCAAAACATGTATTCACAAACAATTTTTTTTCCTAGTCTGTAAAAGTTTAAAATTATGAGGGAAAAATCTCTTTACAACTTAACACTTTTCTTACATCAGGAAAATGATTTCCTAAAGATTCGAAAGTGTGTTGCGAACTAGTGCAAGCGAATATAACTTCTTGTATCTGCCACCAGAATCAACTGCAAACTTCATTTGACATCCGATAAAACAAAGATCCGAAAATAATTAAGTGTCTCGCGAAATAAGCGTCTCGAGCAAGTGCAAAAAGAAAGCACGTTATCGTCCCTTTGCCCTCCAAACCGATGTATCACAGCCTTTTCAAGATAATCTGATATCGAGGAAAGAAGCGAAACAAACTCCACCGCCTCCAGAGATGGCGAAATCCCATTTCAGTTTTCCTGTCGCTAATTTCATTGCCGGGATCCAAGCATTTTTTTTTCCGGGTGACGCGAACGAGGTAAATTGTTTTAAGGTTGTGCCGTAATCTAATGAAAGTCCTTTCTTTTCTTCCAGATTCGGGCAGTCCGGGCGACTTCGGGTACGGAGCGCAACCAGGCTTCTACGACTTCTTTCCCGGCCAGCCCCCTCCACCGGACTCGATGGGATACCACGGAGTCGCCTTAGGGCAACCCCCACCGCCGCCACCGCCTAACTCCAGTATGGAACAGCCCCTCTCCGCAGTCGTCGGACAAGGTGAGGAACACGCACTTTTGCCATTTCTCTATATATAAAAAAAGTGCTCTCATATTCCATAATTCTATTCATGTTCATGACAAAATCAAATTATTTCTTTATCAAACCAAATGACTGGTTTCAAGAGTTTTTAGGTTGTAGTACCTTCGAAAGGATTCTTGGTTCATGCTGAAAGTTTATAGCTAAAATCAAATGTATTATTTTGCCCATTGAGTCAAACCAAATGATTGGTATTTAGAATGTTTCTTAACTTTTAAAAGTCTTTATGCAGTTTGAAAGTATATCTATAAAGTCAAAGGTATTCCTTTATTAATTGAGTCAAACCAAATGATTGGTATTTAGAATGTTTCTTAACTTTTAAAAGTCTTTATACAGTTTGAAAGTATATCTATAAAGTCAAAGGTATTCCTTTACTAATTGAGTCAAACCAAATGATTGGTATTTAGAATGTGTCTTAACTTTTAAAAGTCTTTATGCAGTTTGAAAGTATATCTATTAAGTCAAAGGTATTCCTTTATTAATTGAGTCAAACCAAATGATTGGTATTTAGAATGTTTTTTAACTTTTAAAAGTCTTTATGTAGTTTGAAAGTATATCTATAAAGTCAAAGGTATTCCATTATTAATTGAATCAAACCAAATGTCTGGTTTTTATAAAGTGCTGTTTCTTCTAAAGCAATGGTTCTCAAACTTTTTATTTCATTGAACCATTTTCTTACTACACACAGTCTGTTTCATAACAGCGTGTCACTCATAACTTCATCAATAGATAGCGCACATATACCGGCTTAATTGCACGTGTTCTTCAAACATTATAATTTGGCGTCAATCATCGCCAAAATTGCGTAATCACCACACAGCTAGGAGACATAATATGAGACAAATAACTTTTTCAAACTAAAAGAATGCAGACAAAATTAACAGAATTTATCAATAATTAAATTTAAAAACGCGAGTTGGGATATCTGTATAAAAATACTTGTAATAATAAATACGGTAATTTCATTAAAATTATTTTTGCTATAAATTTTTTTCACTGCAAATACAGAGTATTTCTGAAAAAGCTTTGCTTCATTTTTGTTTTCCTCGCAGATTTCTTTTCGATGATTAAAATAGATATAACTCATATTTCAATTTATACAATATAGCCTCATACATATTTAGTTTTGTAATTAATACTATTTAAATTAATATTTAATGTTCATGAATTCAAAATCTGTTTTAAACACTTCAAAAGGTGAATTTCTATTTAACGAATTTTCTACATAGCGAACTATTTTTCAGGATTTTGTGACTTCATTAATTAAAGATCCAACTATACTTCTATATATGTCTGTGCAAATTTTTATGGCTCTAAGGGAATAACTGAAATAATATTTTTGCAGAATTCAAACTTTCAGTGCCTTTTTTTATATTTATAAAGAGTACAAAATATTCAAGTTATTCAGGTTAAACAAGTTTAAGCAACAAATGCTTATTGAAATGCACATAAAAATTTGCTAAAAATATTAGAACGACAAAATATGACACGTAAACATATTTTTTTTCTCTTTGTCATATTGTCAAGTATATAATAGTGAAAAGTGAATTTTGGAGGTGATTTTCCCAACTTTATACTTTATCTATTTGAGTAGAAAATACTCTATTTCTCCCCTAAATTGGAAAAATGAAAAAAAAAAGGATTGTCATTTTTTATGCGATTTTCTAAACATAGAAGTAATTTAGTTCAAGTGTTCCCAAGATTTAGAAGGAAAAGCAATTTTTTCCCTTTCTGAAACTATGAGACTGCGGCTGTGCCTCACAATAAAACTACTGAAAAACAAACCAAAAAAAAAGGAAGGCATAATAGCAGTTCTTTGAATGTAATGTGCGTCGATACTGGGTCTCTAATTTGTCACCAAGTTTAATTAAAGTCGAAATATCTACCATCTGCCAATGCCCGATATCGAAAAATCGCTCAATATTGCCCTAAAAAAAAGAAGGAAAAAAGATATATTCAAGAAATGAGCCAGAACTAGAAAAGATGGGTAGGGGAAAACCTTTTTCTTCTATTTTTTAATCTGCACCCCTGTTATAATCAATCTGCAAACGACACCCCCATTTTTTTCCTTCTGATCGATCAGTAATTATCGAAAAATTCCCCTCTCCCTTGATTTTCAATATGTATCATCAGCTTCGGAAAAAATGATAGTATTGTTTCATGCCAAGCTTTCTTGTGCAGAGCTTTCGGATGTACTTAATTCTGCAAAAAGCCCAATTCTCTGGCTTTTCAATATTAAAAAAGGGAACTCAGTAATTTGACTTTTATAATAGGGAATCCTGAAAAAATATATTTTTTCTTACAAATCGTAGATTTTTTATATAACTTTTAATTAAACGCGAATAATTTCAGAAATTTGGCGAAGCATGATGAAGAAAAATTGCCCTTTTCGTTTGCTATCGAATAAATTGTACAGACTACACTCAGCCAAGTGAACAAAATTTTTTGAAGGAAAACAATTTTTTTTTTTTTTTTTTGCATTCTTTCCTTATGAAAAAATGTTTAGAAATTATCGAGATTTTTTGCTGCTCTGTTCATCTTCTCTCAACGTAGACTTTAAGGCGTAGTTTTCAAATTTCATATTAATGAATGAGCCATTTCTTCAAGTCAAATTCGTTTCTGAAAAATATTTCTAACTTCTCATTAAAATGGACTTCAAAAGACTTCTTAATAATGTCAGTCTTCTTTGATAACTGCGAGTCAAAAGAACTTGTCGCAGATTTAAAATTTATCTTTAATTCTTAGATGATTACTGTTGCAGGTGATACACTTTCGAAATTAGTTTTACGCAATTTCAAGTGCCGCAATATCATATAGAAATCTCATTTTCGAGTTCAGAAAGAGATGAATATTTTTTTTTTCGTCTAATTTTTTAGGGGAAAAAAATAAATTAAAATTCGAGATTAAAGTCGCATTCAAAATTCTTTTCATCAAATTTTGATGAGATGTGCTTCATTTTCCTCGATGTCTCGCGAAATGTCGAAATTAACATCGGAGATAACTCGCAGTTGATAATGGCGAACTTCATTTATTTTGTTGACTTTCTTTGTTGATACAAATTAAAGTATAAATTGCAAATTTCTAAAATTAGTCTAGACTTATTCAAATAAAGTTCACCCATTGAATAGACTTATAATTTTTTATATTGGCAAACAAATAAAATGTAGTCAAATATACCGACAGAAGTACTGGGAAGCTCGTTCAGATGTTGCGATCCGTAAAGTTTGATAAAATATGCACTGTTTTTGAAATCACAAAACATTGTTATTGCGGACTCATCATATATTAATAAAATGTTACGTTATCTCGTCTAAGTTAATTGAACATAATACTAATAATTTGTTCAGCTTCGTTGAATCAATACAACGGCTTCTTTTTGCTTTAAACACTAAGAAAATATATTGCAAATCAAACATTTATATTGGGAGGAAAAAATACTGATTCTGAGATTTAATGTGAATAAATTCTAGTGCTTTCTAGGCTAGTAATCTTATTATATTCTCTTAAAATTTGCGGTTAACATTAGTTGAGCATAATAATAATGATAATTTGTTCAGCTTCGTTGAAGCAATTCAACGGCCTCTTTTTGCTTTAAACACTGAGAAAATATATTGCAAATCAAGCATTTATATTAGGAAGAAAATAAGCTGATTTTGAGACTTAATCTGAATAAATTCTATTGCATTTTAGGCTAGTAATCTTATTATATTCTCTTAAAATTTCAGGTTAAGATTAGTTGAACATAATAATAATAATTTGTTTAGCTTCGTTGAAGCAATTCAACTGCCTCTTTTTGCTTTAAACACTGAGAAAATATATTTCAAATCAAGCGCTTATATTGAGAGGAAAAAAATACTGATTCTGAGACTTAATGTGAATAAATTCTATTGATTTCTATTCTCGTAATCTTATTATATTCTCTTAAAATTTCAGATTAACATTAGTTGAACATAATAATTTGTTTAGCTTCGTTGAAACAATTCAACTGTCTCTTTTTGTTTAAAACGCTGAGAAAATATATTGCAAATCAAGCATTTATATTGGGAGGAAAAAATACTGATTCTGAGATTTAATGTGAATAAATTCTATTGCTTTTTAGGCTAGTAATCTTATTCTATTCTCTTAAAATTTCAGGTTAACATTAGTTTTTAAACTAATCTTAATAGAAATTAAAAACAATATAGATAATAATTATAATAATAATAATAATAACAATAATAATCTTAATAATAATGAAAATAATCTTAAGTTAAATATTAACCAAGTTATAACTTGGTCAATATTTGATTTCACCAAGTTATTCCCAAAACAATTTATTCATTAGAGTATACACAAACACGCATTTCAACGTGTCTATGAAACTTTGAAATTTCTAAGCTTTCAATAGCTTTTTTTGTTGGGAGTAATTATTGAGAAAACACACAATTTACCAATAAACTACTAATTGCTTAATTAGACATTTTATTGTGTTATAATGAAATATTCTGAAAGGTTTTACTTACTGTTCTTCTGTATTCTATGGAAAAATATTTTCCTCCTCATTGAACTAGAAGAATCTAGTATGAACCGTACCTGGTCATCTCAACCCATTAATGGCCGAATCATTTCTGCCGAATATATATACATTGATGAATATCTTAAATCCAAGTAGCTTGTTGATAAACCCTGTATAAGTACACACACATAATCATTGAGAAGTCTAGTATGAACTCCTCCAAGGATGTTTTTTACTTAGAGATTTTTTTTAACTCATTAATACCCGAGTCATTTCTGCTAAACATATTTTAATGAATATCTTAAATCTAAGTTGCTATCGAATACTTAGAGTTTAAGAAATTTTAGACTTATATTTGAATATTGCAACCTGTCTGAGTAATTAACTGTCAATAGCTTTTTATTTTGGAAGCAATTATTGAGAAAACACACAATTAACCAATAAACTACTAATTGCTTAATTAGACATTTTACTGCGTTATTATGAAATATTCTGAAATGTTTTACTTACTGTACTTCTGCATTCTATGGAAAAATAATTTCCCCCCTCATTGAACTAGAGGAATCTAGTATGAACCGTACTTGGTCATCTCAACTCATTAATGATTGAATTATTTCTGCCGAATATATATACATTGATGAATATCTTAAATCTAAGTGACTTGTTGATAAACCCTGTATTTTATATTTATACCTACACAGTCATAATAACTGAGTAGTCTAGCATGAACTCTTCCAAGGATGTTTTTTACTTAGCTTTTTTTTATTTTATTTTATTTTATTTTTTTGACTCATTAATTCCAGAGTCATTTCTACTGAATATATTTTAATGAATATCTTAAATATAAGTTGTTATGGAGTACTTAGAATTAAAGACGTTTTAGATTTATATTTGAATATTGCAACCTATCTGAATAATTAACTGTCATTTTAGACATGATAGGATGTCGTTTATTAAAAGGAGAAAAACGCCTTGATATGAAACTTATATGTTATTGCATGTATAAAAAGAACTGTAAAGTGAATATTTATAGCAAATAAAGCTGTTTGTCATGATGTACCTGTATTAAATTTATGTGCAAAGATCTAAAAAATATAAAATGGCAACCCAAAGAACAAAACTATAAATAACAGATAAGGACAAATTTTGTTGATGTTCAAGCAAAAATCACTTACTCTAAAGTTGATATTGCCATTTTTGATTTGTTGGTTGTTATAAAAAAAGAAAAATACGATTTTAAGGATTTTTAATTGTATCAGTAGGTTTACAGATGTGTTAATGACATATTTATGCCATGAGAAATAGCTGCCAAGCGTTAACTAGACATTACGAAATTGTATTTATCTCTGATCATTTCTAAATCAATTTTTGGTCTTATGTGATTTTGCTTGAATGCCGAAGATTTGATAGAATGTTTATAAGAGTCCTATATCCCTTTGCAAAAGAAACCAACTAAATGAATATTCTACAAACTATTTATAGCTCTCTATAAAAAAGAGACGTTAGGGATTAATAGTATGAAACTGTTTTTTTCCCTTGTTGAGGACAAATCCTGATGTGTTATATATCTTTTACAGGTCCAGTGAACCTGGGTTCCGACGCGCCCTACCTAGCACCCCACAACGACCTCATGTCTCAGCGGTCAAGCCCGGACAGCGTACTGAGCTTGGCCTCCGACGCGTACGGCCCACCCCGGTCGTCTTCGGCCGGATTTCCGGCCAGCCTGTCCGGCCACTCGGCTATCCCGGAGACACAGGTCTGGTGACGGCACGCCCCGTACTTGGCGCCACCCCTGCCTGTCTCTTCGGACTCGTGAGGAAGAGACTGGTGTGCACCGTGTACAGTACTATACAAAGAATGTGTACAGGACATACGAGAGTGATCCTCGGATTGCAGGACTCACGGAAAATAAATGGCTTTTGCACAAAGGTCACGGGTTTTGCAATAGTTGTGTGCGAATTTCGCGACGTAGTGTATTTCGTCGTAACCGTTGGCAACATATCAAAAGTATATTTTTAATCACGAAAACCTCACAGTTAAATCGAAGAATCAAAATCCAACATATGACAAAATTGTACTTTTTTCTTCACAGCTTCAACAAAATACTCATCAAAATATTACATGAACAGGCCAAGAATTTCATAAGATTAAAACATGTTCGTTACTGTTCTCCACCAATTTTAATGATAAATTAAATTTTGTAATTTTATTATAGAATTTGAAAACGTTATATGCAACCATACATTTTCCCATAAATTACTTCAGATAAGTAAAAAATAAATAAGGTAAAATAATTAGAACTAGAGTAAATTTCAGGTAGCAAAATTAGATTCTTAAACCAATTTACTAATTATTAGAAAGAAATTTGTTAGAAATTATGTGCACAGACTTAGAAATATTACTAATTCACAAATTAAATTTAAAATCTAAAAAAAATTAGGAATGTTAAAATTCAAGAAATAATAAGTTTCTTGATATAATTAAAAAATACATCTTTATGATTTTATAAATGCAATTATTTTTCTTTGTCAACGAAAAATATATTATTAATTTTAAAAAATATACCATCCAGTATTTAGGAAGTTTCAATACATTTTTTTTTCATGTAACATCTGTTGTAAAAAAAAAGTTGAATCTTAACTTTATCATTGTTATTTAAGACGTATTTTAAGAATATGTGAGATCAATGATACTTCATTCGAAGGTTTATAACTATAAATATTTTATTAACTTCATGCTTATGACGTTCTGATTAGCTCTTATCTAAAACGTATGTGTAAAAATGTAAACACGTTTAAAAAAATTATCCAAAAACATGACAGTCCAAATTGGCGTAGTTCTAAATAATTTCTAATTCACTATATGAAACTCAACGAAGTTAAAATTTCAGGGTAAACCTTAGACAGATTTTTTAAATCTCAGTTTTTTATTTAATACTATTTTTTAAAAAATATTATTTAAAAAAATAACCACTTTATCCAGGATTTTTCAAAATTTTGTGTATACACACACACACACACACACACACACACACACACACACACACACATATATATATATATATATATATATATATATATATATATATATATATATATATATATATATATATATACACACATATATATGTATGCATATGTTAATTCAATATTCCTCATTACAGACCTTTATTAAAACTTAAGTTATTTCATATTCACTTCACACAAATAACGTTGGCAGAACCTGTTTTGAAGCTACATTTAATTCTTTGAAAAGAATAGCAAAAATTTTACATGGCTAGGAAAAATTAAAAAATTTTAATAGTCAACAACTGTGAAATCTTCAAATCATTTCTTGCTTTAAATAAACACTTAGATTTCCCACACAATGATTGTGATATCTGCTGACTTGTGCAAACCCGCCTTAATCCTTGGTCATCAGAAATTCGCCAAAGTAGAAAACGTACGAGTTTTCCATACCACAAAGTGACTATTTTGCTGAAATATGGACCCAGAGCCGATGCTTGAAGATAGGAAGTGTTCACAAGAGCTTTCTATTACGAGATAGCAGAGTTTAATTCGATACGCATGTTGCATTACTTGTTTGAGTACAAAGCCGAGGAACTGAAGTGACTTTAAGAGAATGAAAGAAATTATTTTGGTTTGTCATGGTTGGGAGAGTGTGTTTAAGAGAGAATGGTAATCTGTTATGTACAATGACAAAAAGGCTAAGATACGTGAGCAATGAATTTAACAGAATCATGCAGTAGGAGCTTTTAACATGCTGACTTATCTTCAGCCATTTTGTTAAGTCTTTAGTTTGTTACATTTTAACTCAACACCAGTGTTGGAGATTTTTGAAAAAGTATTTATGTGATACTATATTTTGATTATTTAAAAATAATTTCACAATTAAATGCATTCAGAAAATATGTTATTATATCACAAGTACGAAATATTAGAAAATAAGTTTAAATTTTCATTTTGAGGTTTTTTTTTATCTTTTAACAAAAATTCATTATATTTTAATATGAAACAAACAATGATTTTATTCTTATCTGTAAGAAGTAAGTTTACATATTTATTTTCAAAATATAACAGTTAATAAGGATCTCGGATAATGACGGCATCATAACGTACATCATCATTAGATAAGTTATTAAATCTACGAAGTTAAAAGAGCCGGAGGCTTAATAAACTTCGTAATATTATTATACTTTGTCTGACATTATGCTAACGAGATGCTTCCATTGTTGAAAAAGCCTTTTGCTAAAGAAATTACCTATGGCTTAAGCTGATAAAAAATATTCAAATAATCTCTCTCCTTCAAAAATTTCTAGCTCAATAATCTCGAAAACATGGATTTTGCAATTCATTATTATTACTTTAACATCCTCTTTTTCTCTGCTGCCATAGCCTTTAACTTCCCTGGGGAAAAAATACGTATTGGACAGACTAGAGCCTAACTCTATCTTTAAAATAAAAGAAAAGTAAAAAATAAAATAAAAGCGACTAAGAACAAAGTATGAGGAAAAACATTGAAGGGGGGGTGGGGAGTTATTCAACTCGAAATTATTCTCTCTGCATGGTTCATCATGGATGGGAAACAATGCAGGTGTGTTCCATGGTCCTGAGGCACCGTGTTGGAGGGTATGCATATAAGCATATCCACACTCAAATTCGCGTATGCTATGGGTGCATACATATATGTATATTTATATATCAATCGTGTATGGTAGTGGTACAGCTTTGTTATTCCTGGTCAGAAGAAAAATCGACCATCTGTTCGCGTTCTTAACTACGCATAGCAACAGACTTCCTTTTTTTTATATTTTTTTGCTAGAGGAAAAAATATTTCCGCCCGTTGTGTTTTGTTTCTCTTTTCCTATCCGAGGCTGTGAAGTAAGCGTGCGAACTACAGCAAGGGGAGGTGGAAAGCGGTTTAATACAAAGTTTACCCATCGTTCTGCGGACTGTATCTATTGATGGAGCTCCGAGAGCAAACATAACTGTGCGGAGGTATATATTTTTTTTTCTCTTCCTGCTTTCTTTTCCTCTAGCTTCAGAAGTTCATTTTTGCAGTTATTCTATTTCGCAGCCCCCTCACTTGTTTCTCTCTCTTTCTCGTTTTTATTTGATAAGGTGCTTGTTGCTGTTTTCCTGCTTATTCTACGTTTCAAAGTTTTGTTAATGGTTCCTTGAAAGAAGGAAGAGGAGAAAAAAGCAGTTTCACGCTTTTTCTCACGTTCTTCTGAAGACATATATTTTGTTTTACGGTTCAGAGTTTTAGGAGTTTTGCAGTAATTTTGCGCTCTCTTCGTTTCTTAATGTCATTAAATGATCACGAAATGGAAAAGGGGTTTTGAATTCTAAACTTCAGTATGAGGAAGAATAGTTTATATTTCTTATTTTGCTTATTTGAGTATTTGAAAATATTTTTATTAAAAGCTCTTGATTCATACTGCATCCCAATTTCGCAGTGGTTCAAAAATTAAGATTACCTTAATTTATCGTCATTTCTTTTAGTCACACAATTTTTACAAAATTTGTTCAAAATCCTCGCTTATCTTTCTCGGTGTTTTTTGCCATCCCAAAAATTTTAAAACAATTATTCCACTATTTTTATTTCAATTAAATTTTTAAAATTATTTTTATTTTGTGATTATAAGAGAAGAACAAAATTGGTGTTTTATGGATTTTTATTGGGAAAGTTTAACGGTACAAAAGAAGTCCTATAAAATTTACTCGTATTGATTGTGTATACAAAAAACATGATAATTAAAGTGATTTTTCAGAACTACGACTATGAAGGGATTTAAATTTAGACAAAAAAAAAAACAAGTATTAAGTCTTCAAATAAAACGGAAAATATTTTAAGCAATTAATAAAAGAGTACAAATGTTTGAGAAGGGTACAGGTCTTTTAACTCTGTTTTAGATGTTTAAAGTATTAGAATAAAGAAATTTTTAACATAGATAAAATTCGAATTTTATGCTATTTATTAAAAGAACTTAGCCCATGTGAAATACTACTGTTACAAACTTTCCTAGAACTAGCTACCTGTTTGACATACAAGTCTATTTAGATAACTTTTGAGAGGCATGGCTATACAGGAATTAAAATTTGAACAGGAAAAAGTAAAACAAAGAAAATATGTTTTTAGGGAAAAAATTTAAAAAAATCTTTTAAAAAATTGGAAAGACATAGGTCTAATTTGGAATACTTTTACAGGTGATTATACCAACACAAGAATCTTCTTCATAAGAAAATAGAAACATATTTACAATGAGGGCATTTATCTTTTGTTTATCTATTAAACCAAAAACTACCCTAGTCTCCTCAGATTTCAGTAAACTTAAAAGATATAAGAGGAACTATTTATAAACCAAAAACTGGTCTTATTTCCATGCTAAAACTTTTCAAAAAACTAAATTTTATTCTAATCTGAAAAACACTCATCTTCTAATATTAGAATTAACATTTTAAAAAACTTACTTATTTTTATATGCATTGAACAAAAATTAAATATTTTTAGAATGAAACAATTTTTATTTTAAAAATTAGAAAATCATTTGAATTAATCTATGGAAAAACAGCAGTTTAAAATAGGATTAGGCTAAAACGTTTTCTAAAAAGTAATTTTAGTGAGAAATCGATGGATGGGTAGCAGAATTGAGCCATTTCTTTAATATGCCATAACTAATTTTCAGCTAAAGGATTATAAAACTTTTAAACAAAGCTTATTTCTTTTTTACAAAATAAAAGTTCTGTTCTTTTATGCAGTATCTTTATCCTTTTTTGAATAAATGTATTTTATAGAAGACTATCTTTTAACGAAGAGCTTTGAATAATATTATTAATTTTACTTTTCAATAAAATTTGGGTATAATAATTACTCCACTTCAATTTTATTTCGTGATCTACATTGACATAATCATTATTTAATAAGCTGAGAAGCGTTTAATTTATTTTATTAATACAATTACAGTGAATTTGTCATTATTACAAGGATGAATTTTTGGATTATATTAATCAGCTTTTGAAGAAAGACAAAAGGCTTACCAATGGAAATGTCTAAAATTAATCAGCTACGGCTTAACACCAGAAAAAAAAATTAGCTTTTTCAGTGACTTCTATGAATGATTTATTTCATAAAATTTTTTAAGCCTAAGTTCGAATTTAAACAACAAACCATTCTTGAAAAAAGCATCTGAAATGTTCAAGTCATTATATTAAAATAATTAATAACAATGATTATCATCAGTTATGAAGTTATGTGCGAAGGATGAATTAGTAAATTATTGCAATAAAATGCTTAATTTACAATTATTAAAAATTTTTAACTTTAGTGTTGGTACTTTGACACTTAACAAGAGCATTGCATTGAAACCTCCTTAAGTTGAAGACCAGACGTTCCTATTAAAACTTTTTACTTTTTTGAAAGATCACCAGGTACTGACGGGATACTTTGCTACTAACTCTTTAATCGTTCCTAGGAGAGATATATATGGTATAAATGAGTAACTTTATATGTACGTGGAAAAATTCAACTGAGAGGTTTCTGTGACTGCAATCAAGTGTCAAACTACTGATAAAAATCTCCGAATGCACTGGTATTTGTTAAAAAGTAGTAGATTTATTTCAAGCTTTCAGGATTTTTTTTAAAGTACAAAGATATAGAATCTATACTAACAAAGGATTCGGCGAGTTCATAATTGTTTTCATCTTCATTCCATTGTACAGCGCTACCGGCTCTGGAGTCTTGTAAGCACTGAAAAAGGACTAATATATTTATTTCTAACTTCAAAAAGGGACAATTCACTTTACGTATGGACAAACACTAAGCACTTCATTGAAGTAGTGCTTTAAAAATTTTCCTATATCCTCATCCTGAATCTCTGATTCGGCACCAAGACGTTTGTGCAATGTTCAACTGACTTTACAAGCTTTGCAGGACTACAAAATAATATATAGAGAGAGCCACTGCCTCCTTGTAACTGTATATACAGCCGTTTTGTTGCCAATATATGTTTTAATGTCGTCCAAATAGGAATTAAAAAGGCTTGAATGTTATCTATTTATAAAGAAACTTTTGAAGAAATGTGACGGCTATTGGTGTAATGGTTTATTTTCTGGACACAGTTATTAAATGATTTTATTTTTCTTATTCTTTTCAGAGAAAAAGAAACTTGTTTTTCGCAGACTCCTCTGAAGTGTCATGGTTGTTTTTTGCGAAGTTATGTAAATTTTATTGGTGCAAATATTAAAAATGAATATTACATTCTAATGCTCGTCTGCTGTTCTTTTATTTTTCTTTCACTACCTTCCAAATTCAGCAAAAAGTTACTAAATACTTACAGCATTAATTGATAACATCATGTAAAATGTGTTCAAGATTTATGCCCTGGCAATTCAAATAATAGAGGCTAATTTCCCGTTTAATAGGTGAAAGATATTTCC